>JAVJAP010000067.1:0-567491 GCA_034770075.1 Aralia elata
ATTGATCGCTAAGTGGGCTTACCCTTATTATAGAATAAATATTATTTTATTTAAATGAATTAAATAGTTTAATTTATTTGTTTTAAATAAGATTAGAATTGTTTCTAATTGAATTTATTCACAACCCGGTTTAATATGGAGAACCTAAAGGGTCACACCGCCAAAAGAAAAATATTTATTTAAGAAGTAAATGACATAATTGTAATAATAAGTTAAGTGTATTTAATTTAATCTATGGAGATAGAATAAATTAAATAGCTTAATATTTATTATTTAATATTTTATAAATATTAAAATATAAATTAATAAGAGGAGTCTTATTGTTATTATTACTATTACTATTATTTAATTCCTAATAGGAATTGAGAATTAATTAATAGAAGTACTCTCTCATGAATTCCTAATTAGATTAGGAGTTTAATTTAATTAAAGGAGTTTAATTAGAATAGAAAACCCTAATCCTAAATAGTTTAGGGGAAGGGTTTTTCCTAAATCTATAAATAAGAGAAGTTTTATCATAGATTATGGTTACACACTCTTGTATAAGAATTGTGAAGAGTACTTACAATTTCTATAGAGATAGAAACTAGGGTTTTGTCAACACCCAACTTCTTGAATAGATATTATTCCTTGGTGGATCACCTCTAGAGGCCAAACACTTGGGTGGCTAACGTTGATGAAAGGAAGGAATTTAATCGGTGGAATTCAAGGAGAACGCGAAGGAATTGGAGGTGAACTTGTACCTGAGGAAGCTAGAATTCTACAAGGGTATAATTCTTATTCTCCATCTCTTTCGTTTAATTAATAATTGTGCATAAAGAAAGATCATGGTGATGGTATATATAAAATTTTAAAATCTGATTTTGTCGCGCTTCCGCTTTATTTATGCAATTTGATTGCATGTTCGCGTTATACCAACCTAACATTTTTATGCTTATGATATGTTGATATGTGGAATATATGTGTTAAATGAGAAAATTTTCAAAATTTTAATTCTACGATTGTTACCCTACTATCGTAGTGTTCTGCTAAGCTTTTGAAGGTTGAAATCGTAGAGTAATTATTGATGCTTATTTGCAATATCTAATTTGATGCTTTATTAACTGATGAGTGATGATGACTTAGTTAAGATCCATGAGCTGATTTTGAATTGGAATTACTTTGCATGAATACTTGAATATGGGGTACATGATTACTTGACTGAGTTAATTGGTGGGATTATTACTTTGTGCACTGATCTTATGATTTAAAAACTTGTTTAACTGCTTATGTTGTTTACAGAACCTTGTGGAAAGAAAAAAAAATTTGAGAAAATTGTGAAAAATTGCAGAATGGAAAAAGAGCAGATGTCTTGTGCTGGGTTTAGATGGAGCGTAAAACGCACTCACTCATAAACACAGAAGCAAAATGGAGCGTAAAATACACTCGCTGATAGAAGAAAATAAGTGAGATGGAGCATAAAAATGCACTCAACTTAAAAAGGAAAAAAATGGAAGGTGAAATGGAGCATTAATAAATTGCATTCACCTAAGAAAGTAAAAAAATTACAGGTTCTGATGGTTGAAAAGAATTGCAAGATAATCAAGTTTTGAGTTATGAATCAGTGTGCACAGTTGTTGTTCCATGATAGCTAAGCTGGGTATTTTTGTTGATCATATGATAGATATTTCTATGGCTATTCTGATGTGGATGATGTTCTATGGGGAATGACAGAGTTGTTATTGAGAATTGGTTGATGAGAAATTGGTCAGGTTTCTGTGATGAGTATGGGTATTTACTACTGACTAAATTGAATTTGAAACTTTTGACAGTTTAGTTGGACAGAGATTTTGATAAATTTTAAATGTGATGTGCATTCTTTTTATATGGGCTGAATTAAAATGTTTATAGATATTTGGAAGAATTTGATGTGGTTTAGCAAATATAAGTTATAATGATGATTTTCATGTTGTTTTGCAGAATACTCTACGAGCGTTGGATGAAAGCTATACGTTCGTAGTGTTAGAATGGCAATCTGGCAGCTCTACGATCGTTTGGTTTTCAGCTTTACGTCTGACGAGAGTTACTCTATGATGATGATGTCAACTTTACGTTTCTGAGAGAACTCTATGACTACATGACTACTCTACGAAGTGATGGTGTAGAGTTTCACTCTCTGTTTTCTTTACAGCTACGATTGTTGAAGGAGTGATTACTCTACGATTTTGATTCGACTTACAGGATTCCTATTCTGAGTAGAATTTGAGTTTGCTTGGGATGATAGAGTTCGACTTGTATGAGGATTTTGGAGATGGAATTATAGCGCTTTACTGTTACGTTTGTATATTGATGAGTGGTTTTCATACTTACGAATTGGGTACTTGTCGACTTGATGAATTTGTATGTTCTTAGATACTTCATGTTTATTTTTATTTATTTTTATCTATTTTTTATACAATGTGGTTTTATATTACTTTTATATGTTTTTGTATTATTTGTATGCATTTTACTTTATTTTGTAGGAATGTCATTGGGAGTCATTTAGATCGATGTTTGGGGTTGCTACATTCGCGTTTTTGGCTTACCATTTACATAATAGCTACTTGATGCTCAATTTCAACCTTGCTCCGGCCTGTATCTCTTCGAGCTCAAAGATTGAAATTTGTAGATCTACTTCTCCTCTTTCCGGAACATCTTCAATCATCCAAATCCGAGTTCGAACGAAGAAGTTATGGCCATTTTCCCAATAGACGTCGAAGCTGAAAATCCAGAATTTTAGATCGGCCTCGCGGCGCCAATTCCTAGTGTAAATAGTGGTGCCACAGCGCCGTCTCGCAGTAGCCAAAGTCATAAACAGTGTCGCAACGCCACTTTCAGGCCAAATGTGGCGCCGCAGTGCCGGACACGGATTCTGGGCAGAACAGGGTTGTTAAATGCCTAACCTAATGACCCAAAAACATAATCCTTCATTTCTACTTGCAACCTAGAGGAGAGAAAGAGAGAGAGGCGGCTGGAGAAGAGGGAGGCCATGGCCATGAGCCATGGTTCTTCAAGAGCTTCAAGTGCAACAATGGTGGGAGCTTCAACTACATCAATGGAGGAGCTTAAACCAACAACTAAGGGAAGCCTTCCCTTTCTTTCTTTTTCCTCTAGTGGCTAGAACTCATTCTTGGGGATCTAGTGCAAACAATTGTAATACCAATGGAGGCAAGGAATTGAATTAAACTTCTAGTTTTTATTTGATACTTGTATTATCTATGGATGATTATCTAATATTTGGAATAGTTTGATTTATTTGTATGAATTAAACTTTTATCTTGTTTTCCTTTTGATTGGTGGCATATCAATTGGTTCTTTATATTTTGTGCTTAATGTTTAATTACTAAGGAATTGGTAATTAGTTTGGTAATCTATATGATTTTGGAAAATGGATTATAGATTCATACCATGAATATAATGTCATGTAATTATGTTATACATAATTTGTGTATTGTCAATTCATTATGACCACCATGATCAAAAAGAGAGTTAAGAGATTTGAACAAAATGATGCACGCCAAGTGTTTGACAAAATGCTTGTGTGTGGATATTGTGTTCTTAGCTCTTTACCTATCCATTTATGTTTTAAAATAAGTGTTTAATTAAGATCGAGGTGACTTGAAGTTGATAATTGTGACACATTAGTGATAATTCCTCGTGGGATCGACTTTTATTTATCACTCTATTACTTGTTGATCGCGTATACTTGCACGCGTTTTATCGGTTGCGAAATCCTTCAACATATATAACGCGAACATGCAATCAAATTACATAAACAAAGCGAAAGCGCGATAAAAACGGTTTTTATAATTATAATACAAACCATCACTATGATCAATCTATGTGCTCAATTAACGATATAAACGAAAGAGAAAAAGATAAAGATATTATACCCTCGTGAATCAAAGCTTCCTCGGGTACAAGTTCACCTCCAATTCCTTCACGTTCTCCTCGGATTCCACCGATGAGATTCCTTCCTTTGATCAACGTTAGCCACCCAAGTGTTTCGCCTCTAGAGTTGATCCACCAAAGAAGAATAGGTATTCAAGAAGATGGGTGTTGGCAAAACCTTAGTTTCTATCTCTATAGAAATTATAAATACTCTCCATAATTTTAATGCAAGAGTGTGTAACCCTAATTTATGATAAGACTTCTCCTATTTATAGATGTAGGAAAACCCTTCCCTAAACTATTTTATCACATAGACGTTTACTAGAACCTTCATAGACGTTTCACTGATTTTATCACATTTTATCCCAAGTTTCTTACCAGACACAGATTATAAAAGAATTTGAATCAAATTGATTAAACAGTTGACTAAATGCTTTCCTTGCTAACATGAAATTCAGACAAGCATAACCGACTTCCCCGTTCAAATCATCACTCTACACTAGATTCCAATCCTTTGCAAGCTTTTACTTAACACTAGAATCTTATCATTGGCCAAACTGTTTTCACTATGTCATTTATTATTTGATTCATGCAACTAAATGCTTGACACACCCTAAAATGCAACTATCATGCAACATGCACTCTATCATACCATGCCTAATTAACATGAATAAACACAATGAAACAAAACAATTTATATGCACAAAAATATAAAACTACCCCCCAAACTGTACTGACCAATGTCCTCATTGAGTAATAATAAGAGATGAAAAACAGAGGACTCCCCTGATGAAAGCGCTACTCGTCATCCTCGCCATCGTCAGCATTATCATCGTTATCCTCATCAGGAGGCAATTCAAGAGGTGGGTAAATAGAGAGAGGAGGAGCTGGTGGAAACTGAAATGGCCCCGCTAAGGGATTCATCCGGCCAAACATATCTACCAAAGCTGTAGAACAGTTGATATTGTAAGCATAAATCTCTGCGTGGCGTTGAGCAAGACGACCTTGCTGACGAGTCATGCGATCTAATCCCCGCTGAATCTGTGCGGCCACTAAGTCAATCCATCTAGTATGATGCCTTAAGTCTTGACGGATAGTCTCAACTAAATTGGGGGTCTGAACCGGATCCTCAGCATGCGGCTGATTCGGCTGCTGCTGTTGTGGAATAATAAAACCTAAGCCCCATGGGTATGATTCGCCCCCATCCCATACCTTGTACCGCACCATCACAACATGATCAATCAGAGATAATGTGGCCTGCATCGGTTCATCCTTATCCCACTGTACCCCAGCTTGGCGGCATAACTCTGTAATCAACGACGGATGAGGCAACCCACCTGTAGTGCTACCCTCAATAATGTAAAACTTACTTGAAATTAAAAGTACCAATATGTAGTAGTATCTTCAATCTGTCGTGGCTATGGGAAGTGAGTTCCTTGGTTGCAATAGATGTGTGCCGACAATGGGTTTGAGTGTGGGTGGTGGTTTATTGGTGTTTGGTTGGGAGAAAATAACTTCACTCGGCAACAATGAAGAAAGGAGAAAAAAGAAGGGAAGGAGGCGGCGATTTTGAGTAATTAGGAGAAAAGAGGTGATTTAAATTGGTTTGGGGTAGGGTTGCCCGACTTGGGGGTTAAAAAGAGAATTTTATTTTTCAATTTTGCCGGCAGAGTGCCTTAGGCGCTGGGTTTGTGAAGGGAGAAGCGCTTTAGGCACTTGACTTTTGGTTGGCTACTGCAATGCAGCGCTTCAGGCGCTTGGCCTTGTGAAGAGTGAGCGCTTCAGGCGCTAGAAATGTGGGAGCACATTGTGACGCAGCGCCTAGAGCGCTTGGCCAAGCTTAAACGGAGCACCTAGAGCGCTTGAATCTTTGGTTAGCTACTGCAATGCAACGCCTAGAGCTCTTGAGCAAGCTTAAATTGAGCGCTTTAGGCGTTTGGGCCTTACTTAGCCAACCTTCAGTCCCTTCATGCTAATACCTGCAATCAAATTAACCCAAAGTCCAAGATTAGTTGTAGAGACCGAAAACTAGAGAAAGATAATAAGGAGGTTAACAAAGTGATTGACTAAATATAAAACAAAGAATTAAAACTCTGGGTTGCCTCCCAGATAGCGCTAAGTTATAGTTAATTAGCTTGACTGTCTTTGAATCTCATATCGAAGAAAGAATTAAGGTGACTTTTTGTCTGTCCACCTCATCCCCAAAGTAATGCTTCAAACGCTGTCCATTCACCTTAAAAGATTTGTCCAGAAATTTATCATATACTTCAATTGCACCATGCGGGAAGCCTGTCTTCACTGTAAATGGTCCTGACCATCTTGATTTCAGCTTCCCGGGAAAAAGTTTAAGTCTGGAGTTAAAAAGTAAAACCCTTTGTCCCGGTTCAAATTTTCTTTCTATGATCTTGCGATCATGCCATTTCTTCACCTTCTCCTTGTACAACTTTGAGTTTTCATATGCCTGTAAACGGAATTCATCCAACTCATTGATTTGGAGTAGGCGTTTCTCCCCTGCAGTTGTCGAATCAAAATTTAACTTCCGAATTGCCCAATATGCCTTATGCTCTAACTCCATAGGAAGATGCCCACACAACATCATCCAGCTTTAAAGACCAATCCTTCCTCGTCGGATTCATAATTTTTTCAAGGATTCTTTTGACTTCTCGATTTGACACTTCAGCTTGGCCATTTGTTTGTGGGTGATAAGCTGTAGCAATACGATGATCCACCCCATACTTAGCTAACAAAGTTGTAAACTGTCTGTTGTAGAAATGGCTACCTTCATCACTAATAATGGCCCTTGGAGTCCCAAATCTAGTAAAGATACTTCTGTGTAAAAACTTTAGGACTACCTTGGCATCATTTGTCGGGAGCGTTGCCATTTCTACCCATTTCGACACATAATCTACTGCTAGCAAGATGTAGAGATTACCGCACGAAGACACAAAAGGACCCATGAAATTAATTCCCCATACGTCAAAAATTTCTACTTCAAGAATTGTATTCAATGGCATTTCATTCCTTTTCGAGATGTTCCCCACTCTCTGACATCTATCACACCTCTGGACAAAACTGTATGCATCCTTAAAAATTGTCGGCCAATAAAATCCCGCTTGTAGTACTCTAGCTGTTGTTCGCTCTCCACCATAGTGACCCCCATACACAGAAGAATGACAATCTTGTAGAATCCCCTCGGTCTCGCTATATGGAATACACCTTCTTATCACTTGATCAGCACACTGTTTAAACAGATAAGGCGCATCCCATATATACCATTTGACATCATGCAGAAATTTTTTCTTTTGATGACCCACCAAGTCAGAAGGTACCATATTACTTACCAAATAGTTCGCGTAGTCTGCAAACCATGGCACTTCCCCTTTCACCACAAACAACTGCTCATCTGGAAAGGATTCATTTATTACAACTTTGCCGTCTATCTCCCTTCCCGAATTCTCTAGTCGAGATAAGTGATCTGCCACTTGGTTTTCAATTCCCTTCCTGTCCCTGATCTCCAAATCAAATTCTTGCAACAATAATATCCACCTGATCAACCTGGGCTTTGCATCCTTCTTTGCCACTAAATGTCAAATTGCCGCGTGATCTGTGTACACTATCACCTTTATGCCAATCAAATATGATCGAAATTTATCAAAGGCATACACCACTGCAAATAACTCTTTCTCTGTGGTGGTGTAGTTTAATTGTGCATCTGTAAGGGTCTTGCTGGCATAATATATCACATGAAACATCTTTTCCTTCCTCTGTCCCAAAACAGCCCCTATTGTGTGATCACTGGCGTCACACATCAGCTCAAATGGAAAACCCCAATCGGGTGCTGTAATAACTGGTGCTGAAGTTAGTTTACTTTTTAAGTGCTCAAATGCCAACACGCAAGCCTCATCGAAGTTAAACTGTGCATCCTTCTCCAATAAACTGCATAGTGGTTTAGTTATCTTGGAGAAGTCCTTGATGAATCTGCGGTAAAAGCCTGCATGTCCAAGAAAACTGTGGACACCTTTTACTGAAGTATGGGGTGGTAAATTCTCAATAGTTTCCAGCTTAGCCCTGTCCACCTCAAGTCCCTTCTTCGAAACTTTGTGTCCAAATATAATTCCTTCTTGTACCATGAAATGGCACTTTTCCCAATTCAGTACTAGATTTGTTTCAACACATCTTTTTAAAACCATCACCAAATTCTCAAGGCATAAATCGAAAGAATCCCCAAATACAGAGAAATCGTCCATGAATACCTCCACATTCTGTTCTACCATGTTTGAAAAAATAGCCGTCATGCATCTCTGAAAGGTGGCTGGAGCATTGCACAACCCGAAAGACGTCCTTCTGAAAGCAAAAGTGTCGTATGGACATGTGAAGGTAGTCTTTTCCTAGTCTTCTGGAGCTATCATAATCTGATTGTAGCCTGAATAACCATCCAGAAGGCAATAATATTCATGACCTGCCAGTCTATCCAACATCTGGTCGATAAACGGTAGTGGAAAATGATCTTTCCTCGTCGCTTCGTTAAGCTTGCGGTAGTCCATGCAGATTCTCCACCCTGTTACTGTTCGCGTGGGGATTAACTCGTTATTCTCATTAGTGACGATGTTTATTCCACCCTTCTTTGGTACGCACTGCACGGGGCTCACCCACGAGCTGTCTGAAATCGGGTATATTATACCTGCATCCAAGCAATTTAGTACCTCTTTCTTGACCACTTCTTTCATTATTAGATTAAGCCTTCTTTGCTGCTCAATTGACGGTTTACTATCATCTTCCAACAGGATCTTATGCATGCAAAAAGTAGGGCTTATTCCTTTGATATCTGCTATGGTCCATCCAATAGCTGATTTGAACTCTCTAAGCACTCGGAGTAATTTTTCTTCCTGGAAAGATATTAGTGCAGAAGAAATTATTACAGGTAACTTTGAATCTTTATTTAAAAATGCGTACCTGGGATGATCTGGAAGTGGTTTTAGTTCAAGTTCGAGAGGTGTCTCAAGAGATGGTTTTAGTTTTACCGATGTCTCTCATGCTTTCGTTAGTGGCTCGACGGGTGTTCTGAATTTTCTAAATTTAGGAGTGGTGTCTAGATAATGCACGAGTTCGGCGCATTCGTTATCCTCCAATTCTGAATTTTCAGCAATTACACTCTTCAATGATTCATAACTCACCAAACTTTCAACTTCATCATTTACTATACGATCCACCAGGTCAACTCTGAGACATTCTTCTTCATCTGTTTGGAACTTCATTGCCTTGAAGACATTAAACGTCACCTCCTGACCATGTACACGCATTGTGAGTTCCCCTTTTTGCACGTCTATCAAAGTCCTCCCTGTGGCTAGGAATGGTCTCCCCAGTATGATTGGTGTACTTTTATCTTCCTCATAATCCAGAATGATGAAGTCTGCCGGAAAAATAAATTTGTCCACTTTTACCAGTACGTCCTCTACTATCCCCCATGGATACGTGATGGATCTGTCAGCTAGCTGCAAGGAAATATTTGTTGGCCTTGGATCCAGCAGTCCCAACTGACTTAATACAAACAAAGGCATCAGATTGATACTTGCCCCAAGATCACACAGACATTTATCGAAATTCATTTTTCCGATTGTACATGGAATTGTGAAACTGCCCGGATCTTTCAGCTTTAGAGGTAGTTTACGCTGAAGCACTGCACTACATTCCTCAGTCAATGCCATTGTCTCATAATCGTCTAATCTTCTCTTCCTTGACAATATACCCTTCATGAACTTTGCATAACTTGGCATATGTTCTAATGCCTCAGCGAAAGGTATGTTGATCTGTAATTTTTTAAAAACCTCCAAAAACTTGCTGAACTGTTTATCTTCCCTCTGCTTATTCAATCTCTGCGGATACGAAACCAAAAAGTGAACTTGTGGTACTGTACTCATGGGCTTCTTATCCGAACCTGCTTTATCCTTCTCTACTTGCTGCAACTCAGACTCATCATTATTTACTTTCTGTTCAGCCCCAGTTTCTGCATCATTTGGAGGTGTGTCATCCCCTGGTAACCCATGCACGGCTGTGCCTGGTACATTTCCTGCATATTGCTTTCCAGACCTAAGTGTTATAGCCTGACACTGTTCTTTACCTTCTTTTCGTGGATTTGCCTCTGTATTACTTGGCAATGAACCCTGAGGCCTATTGTTAAGCATAGTCGCCATTTGCCCCATTTGAGTTTCCAGATTTTTAATAGCCACTGCTTGGCTTTTAATCATAACCTCTGTATTCGCCATGTACTTCATCATACTGTACCGACTCCGAGCTGATAGCACATTGATCTGTCAAGTGTGACCCCGCACAAATTTCACATATGAAGGCAACTAACTTAGCTTTGCTTTCTGATAATGAATCTATTTTCTTCGCCATGGCTGCCATCTGTGCCGACAACTGAGTAATAGCATCCACTTCCAACAAACCTGCAACTCTGGGCTGTGGCATTCTGGTTGTAGGGTTTTGAAAATCATTCGCTACCATTGTTTTGATAAGGTTATAAGCTTCTTCATAACTCTTTGCCCCTAAAGCTCCTCTTGCAGCTGCATCTACCATTTGCCTCGACTGTCATCCCAATCCATTATAGAATGTGTTGATCACCATCCAATCTAACATACCATGGTGCAGACACTTCCTTAGCATCTCTTTGTATCTATCCCAGGCCTTATATAAAGATTCACCCTATTGTTGCTCGAACTGAGAGATTGTTGTCCTCATTTTTGCAGTTCTAGCCATTGGGAAAAACTTGGCTAAGAATTTCTGTGCTAGGTCCTCCCATGTAGTAATTGATCCTAAAGGCAAAGAATGAAGCCAACTTCTCGCTTTATCCCTCAATGAGAATAGAAACAGTCTTAGTCTAATAGCATCCTCCGTCACCCCGTTATACCTGAATGTATCACATATTTCAATAAAACACAATAGGTGCTCATTAGGATCGTCTGTAGCAGCACCCCCAAATTGGACCGAGTTCTGCACCATTTGAATGGTTCCCGATTTTATTTCAAAGGTATTCGCTACTATTGCCGGTCTGACTATGCTAGACTGCAATCCATTAATATTCGGCATAGAATAGTCCCTCAAAGCTTTATGCTCCTCTCTTTGTTCCACTCTTTGTTCTTCCGCCATATTCGATATAGTACCTTCTAACTGTGCTTGTAAATTTCTACGCACTCTTGCTTTCCAACCTCTTCCGTCAATATTATCCTGTGCTGGTATCAATTCTGAGTTGGATGATCGTATGTGCATAAAAATTATACAAGTACCTGAAACCAAAACAAAAACAAAAATAGAAATGAGAAAAGATCAGATTTGTCTAAGTCAGACAATATAGCTTAAAACTGATGATAATAATAATAAAAATCTAAACGCCTTTCCCCGGCAACGGCGCCAAAAACTTGTTGCCTCGTTTTAAAACTTTAACAAAAGAGCTCTAACTCATGCAAGCATACGTGTGTCAACAAGTAATATAGAGGAAGTAGAGTATTGTCCCACAGAGAAAGTACTAAATCAAATTACTATGCATCAGCTCTATCACTATATTTATATGCTTAAACTAATAGACTTGAATATGATAACAAAATTAATTTAAAATCAAATAACAACTAAGGATACGATTAATAATGCAATATACCAAAATTGATATTAATGGGATCCTAACTTCATTTAATAGAACATCTAGTTACTACCATCGTGCAAGAAAGTTCACATGTCATAGAAAAAATAGCCAAGGACACGGATATAGACATAACCATTTGTCAATGCATTATGACCATCTTACATAATATCCATAAACAACAGACACCATGCAATCATCGCTATAACCAAAATCACTATATTTCTATGTGAAATTGTAATTATATTGAATTAAAGCACAAGCCCTTATTTTAACTCTTACGGTGAAACAGTATATTCCTATCTGATTCACGAAATATCAAGCTATCCAAAATAGCCTCATATACGAAAGCTATTATGATTACAATCCATGCTCATACGTTATTTTTCAATTCCATACAAGCACTGAAAACGAATGGCGATAAAACATTCACACAAGCAAAACAACCATGATAGAGATTTCTCATGATATGTAAAACACCTTACTAATTGTTCTTGATATGAGAATCTTGCTAGTGTGTAGAATAGAGATATATCTATACACCGTAATGGGGAATACGTATTTGACCATCGAGAGAGGCTTAGACATACTTGTGATTTCTCGGGTAACAATCCTTGTGATTTAACTAGTTGAAAAGAGAGAGTTAGGACATTCAAATGAAGTGTTGGGGGAAATTGCAATCTTAGACTTTTTATTATTTGATTTCATTATATTAAAGCTTTTCATAGTTCTTTGATTATTTGTTATCTCCATTACTGCAAAACAACAATAACAATTATCGTTTGTTTAAATAAGATTGAGATGATAAAAGGTTAATACTTGGAAAAGACTAGTAACAAATCCTCGTGGGATCGATACTCTACTTACTCTTTATTACTTGTTGACCGCGTATACTTGCACGTATTTGTCATTATATAAATCGGACAACAAGTTTTTGGCGCCGTTGCCGGGGAATTATTTTTCTAGTATTTTTCTAATAATAGTCATAATCAAATTAGTCTTAATTTAAACTTGTATATAAATTTGTTTTCACTTTGTTTGAACATTTTTCTGTTTTGATGCTTTACCAGGTACACTATGGATGAATTTGCTTATCAATGGTTGTATATAAGTATGACTCAACCAAGGGAAACTGGGATTGATAGACTCAATGCACTCTCTGCATTGTCAGCACAATTTGAAACACTATCGAGGAAGTTGGATGCTTTAGTAGTAGAGAGCACTCAAGGTATAACAATTACTTGTGATTATTGTGCTGACAATCATCCGAGTCATCAGTCCAGTTGTTGCACCGGAATTCTCATGTCCACCTCCATTGCCACAAGAAGATAAGATGTCAAACTTTGAGGAACTTGTGACCAAGATCAATTCAAAATATTCAGAATCAGGTTGATCAAATGTTCAAAGCTTTAAACAACTGCCCTCAAAACAATTGGTGTAATGACATGGATTTTGAGACTTATGGTGAGCCCATGTCAAATCTGCAACTGGATGAGCCACAAGATGTCGAAAGTGGGGAGACAAGTGGGGAGCGGGAAAAGGAGGCTGAGGATCCAGCCTTGAGTTCCAACAAAGATGAGCCGATTGTATTAATACCCCAAGTGCCTTCGCCACCAAAGTTCAAGATTCCAGTCAGTTTTTGCAAAACCATGCCCGCTTGGTAGTCATGTCATCGGTAAAGCTCTATGTAACTTTAGAGCTAGCTTAAAGTTGAAACCATGGTGTGAGGACGTAGAGGTCCATGAGGAGAAACTCGATGGTTCTATTGTGTTTGTAGAGCTTCAATTCAACATTCCATCCATAGACACAATGGAACAATCACCTAGCATTGTGAAGTGCATAAATGAGAATGTATCAAACAGAAACAAGCTCGGTGAACTTGAAACAATGACCCTTACTGAGGAGAAGCCCTCAAATATTACATGGTTATCAATGGATGGTGGGTTCCTCAATTATCGAAGGGGAATTGGATAAAAGCAGGGAGTTAGTCAGGCCGAGGACTGTAAACCAAGCGCTTGATGGGAGGCAACCCATTATCTCTATCCGTATCCTTTATGTTTAGTTGTTATATTTTAATTACGCAAGTTTTAAATTTTTAAGTTTCTAAGTTCTCAATGCATGTGTTTTTGTTAGTTTAGCTTGTGAGTTTGATTAGCTCTATAGGCCCAATCTTCGCTCCAACTCTCTAATGTATATTTTATATGTTGTATTATATCATGTTAGGTGTATTGAGGATGGATACGACTTTGAAATTGAAAAAATTAGAAAATTTTTTTGGGGATCCAGGGAGTTACCTCCCCGGCGGCAGGTTTTAGTTCATTTTCACCGCCCCGGCGGCAAACCAAGTACATTTCCACCGCCCCGGCGACGAGCTCGCTCCGGCGGCAAATGTTAGGCTTATTTTACCGCCCCGACGGTGAACACAGAATCCATTTTTTAATAATCCTTCTAGGTAGTTCGATCCCCTTCCTACCCCTATCAAGCAAACACCCACAACCAATTTCATCTCCTTCAAGTCGGATTAGACACAACCTACTGAGCATTCAAAAGAGTTCATCTCCAAATTGAAGGTAACATCAAACAACTTCTTTTGCCAACACAAAGCAAGGTACTCACTCCAATTTTTGCATACAAGTAAAATCAAATTGTCAATTGTGATGGGTATCTTGGTTAGTTAAACTGTTTTACTTGGATTTGTATTGGGTAATCATATATTGTTGAAATTTGGATAAATGTAAATTGGTTGCCCAATTGAGTTTTTGTTGGCTCAATTGGAGGATTTTGGATTATTCAGTGCTATGAGATGATTGAATATATAATAACTTAGCAATTTTTGTTGAAACTGAGTTTGGGGGAGGTATTTAATGAAGAATTTCAGTCAGCGCACATCACGTAGTCAACGAATTGTCTAAAACAATGTTGGCCTAATTAAACATTGTTTGGTAAGGAATTGCTTGGTTATTATTTGAATGTCGCCCCAATGCATGTTCCTGAGCCATAACCGTTACCAGTTTATCCACCATCAGACTCAAATGTTTAGAAGGCTATGGTCGAGCACGACGCTTGGCCAATAAGGGAAGTTCTCAGTTTTCATTTCTTTATTTATAAACAATGAGGACATTGTTCACTTTGAGTTTGGGGGTGGATCATATAGCATTGGCATCATAGTTACATAGCATGTCTTAGTTATTTATGCATTTTAATGTTTGTTTGCTATTTTGAAAAAAAAAAATTTATTTTTAGGATGTGTCTCTTGAGCATTGTTTTAATTTGATTTGAACTACAATTCATGGTCTATGATAAGAACTTGATTGAATAGTTTCTAACTCATGGAAAATGGATAAATGTTGTTTAGTATTTGTGTTTAATCATTATTGTGGTTATTGTTTTGCTTATGCGTCTTTTCACTCTTTTGCACTTACCCATGAGTATTGAACTAGTTGTATGCTTAGAGAAGGCTTTTATAACTGAATGCTTGTGGAAATATTTATAAACTCTAGAACTCGTTTAAACATCACTCGAAACAAGGTGTCCAAATTTGTTGTGTTTGAATTGATGGTTATGTGGTGAGTTGAGATGGAGCGTAAAACGCACTCACTCATGGACACATGCTTAGGGGAGATAGAGCGTAAGACGCACTCTCCTATAATTTAATGACAAAAGAAAGAAAGTTTTTTTTTATATCAAATATTGTGTTGAGTTGAGATGGAGCGTAAAACGCACTCACCCACAAGAGTGGACTTAGGATAAGATGGAGCATAAAATGCACTTACCTAGAGTCCTTTGATTTCAAATTTTTTTGGAATTGTGGTTTGTATACCTTTGTATTGAGTGATGTGTTAAACATGTTGTTTCGGGGTTTATTTTGATTATTTCATAAGGTAATGTGGTTGCATAACTTCATCCGAGCTTGATTGGTTTAGTGTTATTGGGTACTCACACACACACCGAAGGGACCTAAAGCAAGCTATAACTAGCTAATTGTAAATCTAGACTTGCAACGTTTTGAAAGTTTCCTTGAGTTTTCACGTGTTTATGCTTTGAGACCATTGTTTAAACTTATTAACTCATTGCTCAAGATAGGTTTATTTAGAAATGTTTAATTTTTATAGTTTGTGTGTTTTGCTTGAGGACAAGCAAAGGATTTAAGTTTGGGGGTATTTGATGAGTGTGTTTTATACACACAAATTAAGTACTTTTGAGCTTGATAATTTGTAAATCCTAAGTCATTTCGTTTGGTTTTATGTGTTTTCATCTTATTATTATGTAATATAGTTTTATATTACTTTTATATATTTTTGTGTGCTTTTATGTGTTTTTACTTTGTTTTGTAGGAATTGAAATAAAGGCCCCTTGGATCATTACGTTTGTGGCTCGAATCTAGCAATTCTGCTGCTTGTTTCTCACTTTGACCCATGATGCATTCCGAATCTCTCAAAACTCAAAGAACGAAAGTTGTAGATCTTTGTCTTAGCTTTCCAGAATATCCAGAATCATCCAATTTGAAGTTCGTATGAGAGAGTTATGGTCATTTTACCATCGGATTTTGTATGAATTCTACACAACAGATGATTCCGGGCCAATTTGATCCTTGCTCCGGCCTTTATCTCGTCGAGCTCCAGTTATGGAAGTTGTAGAGGTACTTCTTAGCTTTCCATAGCCTCCTTAAGCGCCTTAATCCGAGTTCGGACGAAGAAGTTATGGCCATTTTACCAACAAACGTCGAAACTGTCTCGAGGTACAAAGTTCCACCGCCGGGGCGACGGAATTCAAGCCAATTTTGGCGCCGGGGCGAGATCCCCCTCGATGCACTTCGGATTTCGCGATTTTTGGCCAATTTTTGATATCTAAGCTAGGGTTTCACACACCCATCTTATATAACATCTAGGAGGCGGCTCATATTGGTATTCTAACACCATCTAACACTTCTAACATCAATTCTAGAGAGAGGGAGGCTTCCATAAACATCAAATTAAGAGGAAAAATCTGCAATACAAGGCAACTTTCAGCAAAGTCCAAGGAATAAGAAGGGAAAGGAGTATCAAATCTTGAAGGAAAGCTAGAGAACAAGAATCAACCCATCAAGCAACCATTGAATATCTTCCTAAGGGGTTTTATCATTCTATCTCTAGTATTCTCTTCTTAATTTATAATTCCATCATGATGTATAGATCAAATTTGATGTTTATTGTAATTCCCTTGAACTAGAACTAATTTTCTAAGATTTCAATGGAACCCAATACATAGTTTGAATTGAATGCTCTCTCTTTGATCTTGGTTAATTATTTGTGATTGGATATCATAATTTGTGCTTTATATATTAATTACCTAGCTAGTAATTACCTTGGGAACTTATATGGAATTGAGAGAGGAAGTATAGGTTGAGACCTTTTTATGATATCATGTGAAAATTAGATATTCCTATGGGTAATTTGTGAAATTAAGTGACGTGTGTTTTATTTATTACCCTCATGAATGGATAATTTGATTGTATTTAGGATAGACATATACCTAAATACCACATGTATCCATTGGAGAATCCATGCTTAATGATTTCTATTGCGAAAGTTAGTAATTGATGGAGTAGTTAATGAGGTTTTGTGACATACACCTTACTAATTGTTCTTGATATGAGAATCTTGCTAGTGTGTAGAATAGAGATATATCTATACACCGTAATGGGGAATATGTTGTCCGATTAATATAATGACAATTTACGCGCAAGTATACGCGGTCAACAAGTAATAAAGGGTAAGTAAAGTATCGATCCCACGAGGAATTGTTACTAGTCTTTTCCAAGTATTAACCTTTTATCATCTCAATCTTATTTAAACAAACGATAATTGTTTTTTGTTGTTTTGCATTAATGAAGATAACAAATAATCAAAGAACTATGGAAAACTTTAAGATAATGAAATCAAATATTAACAAGTCTAAGATCAGAATTTCCCCCAACACTTCACTTGAATATCCTAACTCTCTCTTTTCAACTAGTTAAATCACAAGGATTGTTATCCGAGAATTTACAAGTATATACAAGCCTCTCTCGATGGTCAAATACGTATTTCCCAATGCGGTGTATAAATATCTCTATTCTACACACTAGCAAGAATCCATTATCAAGAATAATCAACAAGACACGTGTCACCAAATCTCATTAATCACCCTATCAATTACCAACTTTCGCAATGGAAATCATTAAGCATGATTCTCAAATGGATACATGTGGTATTTAGGTATATGTTCTATCCTAAATACAATCAAATTATCCATTCATAAGGGTAATAAATAAAACACACGTCCACTTAATTTCATAAATTACCCATAGGAATATCTAATTTTCACATGATATCATAACAAGGTCTCAACCTATACTTCCTCTCTCAATTCCATATAAGTTCCCAAGGTAATTACTAGCTAGGTAATTAATATATAAAGCACAAATTATGATATCCAATCACAAATGAATAACCAATATCCAAGAGAGAGCATTCAATTCAAACTATGTATTGGGTTCCATTGAAATCTTAAAAAATTAGTTCTAGTTCATGGGAATTACAATAAACATCAAATTTGATCTATACATCATGATGGAATTACAAATTAAGAAGAGAATACTAGAGATAGAATGACAAAACCCCTTAGGAAGATATTCAATGGTTGTTTGATGGGTTGATTCTTGTTCTCTAGCTTTCCTTCAAGATTTGATATTCCTTGCCTTACTTGCTCCTTGGAAATTGCAGGAAAATCCTTGTATTGCAGCCCATTTCCTTCTTGATGATGTATTTTGGTAGCTTCCCCTCTCTAGATTTTGTGTTAGAAGGTGTTAGAATGAGTGGGTATGTGTTAGAATGAAGTTCTCCAGCCGCCCACTTTGGTGTTTATAAGAGATGGGTGTCTCAAACCCTAGCATTTCCCGAGTTTTGGACCAAAAAATTCGCAAAGTCAGAAGCATTTATAGCCCCGGCGCCAATTTTGGCCTAAAATCCGTCGCCCCGGCGATGGGCTCGCCCTGGCGGCGCTCTGTACAGCGAGACAGTTTCGACGCCTGTTGGTAAAATGGCCATAACGTCTTCGTCCGAACTCGGATTAAGGCGATTTAAGGAGGCTATGGAAAGCTAAGAAGTAGCTCTACAACTTCCATAACTACAGCTCGACGAGATAATGGCCAGAGCAAGGCGCAAAGTGGCCCCGAAGCAGCTGCTGTGTAAAATTCATGCAAAATCCGATGGTAAAAGGACCATAACTCTCTCATACGAACTTCAAATTGGATGATTTTGGATGTTCTGGAAAGCTAAGATCAAAATCTACAACTTTTGTTCTTTTAGTTTTGAGAGATTCGGATTCCATCATGGGTCAAATTGAGAAACAAGCAGCGGAAATGCTAGATTCGAGCCAAAAACGTAACGGTCCAAGGGGCCTTTATTTCAATACCTACAAAACAACGTAAAAACACATAAAAGCACACAAATACATATAAAAGTACTACAAAAGTACATTACACAACAATAAGATGAAAACACATAAAACCAAACGAAATAGCTAAAGACTTACAAATTATTAAGGCTAAAAGTACCTAATTTGTTTATATAAAATACATTCATCAGAATACGTATTTGACCATCGAGAGAGACTTAGACATACTTGTGATTTCTCGGGTAACAATCCTTGTGATTTAACTAGTTGAAAAGAGAGAGTTAGGACATTCAAATGAAGTGTTGGGGGAAATTGCAATCTTAGACTTGTTATTATTTGATTTCATTATATTAAAGCTTTCATAGTTCTTTGATTATTTGTTATCTTCATTACTGCAAAACAATAATAACAATTATCGTTTGTTTAAATAAGATTGAGATGATAAAAGGTTAATACTTGGAAAAGACTAGTAACAATTCCTCGTGGGATCGATACTCTACTTACTCTTTATTACTTGTTGACCGCGTATACTTGCGCGTATTTGTCATTATATAAATCGGACAACAGGGATCAAAACTACACATGAAAACTAAGCAAACAAACGATTGTTGAAGGAATAGAACGATCAAACCCAATTGTTGATTATAATCCAAAGTTAAGTTCAAATCCACATTAAAATCCAGCAAACGAACAATAGTAACCACAATAATTGCATTCCCCTAAGAAAAAGTAGGATAAGTTTTAATGATAGTCTAATACTTCTCTCCTTGGAGTCTCCTTCTCTCCCCCTGATTGATAAAAACCTAATCCTCTTCTTAATTGGCCTCCTTCCCGTTCATCCAGCCGCAAATCAGCAACTAAAGTCGTGCATGAGCGCCTAAGGCGCTGGCTCAGTACAAATCCTAGCGCTCTAGGCGCTAGGTCAAATCCCTGGAATTAAGAAATTGCCATTATGCCAATTTTTTAATCCTTTCTCCACCAAATTGACACTTTTGCCCCTCCAGCTCCATCCTACAATAAACAAACACAAAAACAAATAAAACAATACTAAAAACACTTAAAGACCGCAATACTTAAGTTTAACAAGACCTAATTCGTAGGTATAAAACCCACTCATCAGTATGGTTAGTCATGCATATGCATTCATGTAAGTAGTTAGTTTAGATGTATTTATGGTTTGTTTTGTGTTTTTGCTTGAGGACAAGCAAAGTTTCGAGTTTGGGGGTATTTGATGAGTAGGTTTTAACCTACGAGTTTGATACGTCTTTGGCTTAATTCTTTACAGTCTTTAAGTGTTTTTAGTATCTTTTTATTTGTTTTTGCATTGCTTTTGTAGGTTGAGGCTGGCTGCAGGTTAGAAAAAGATAAAGTAGCTGAGAGCAGGGCAACCTCGCTGGGGCGAGAAGTCATGGTCTAATTTTCTCGCCGGGGCGAGGAGTTTTGTGAAGAGTTTCTCGCCGGGGCGAGAATGCGGCAGAGTGAATTTAAAAGATTTGTCAGCATTCAGTTTTTTGAAAAGGTTGAAGCTAACAAGGATTCTATCTACCATTCTGATGAGGAGGCTTATGAGGATATAAATAAGAGATAACACATTGGATAAAAACGAAGGACACAGAGATTGAGTTTTCAGAGCTGAGCAAGGAGATTGAAGTTCAAGTCAAGCATCGTGAGGAATTCAGATTGGAGGACTAGAGATTACATTGAGTTTTCTTTTAATCTTTTATCCTTGATTTGTAATTAATTATGATGACTTATTTTGGATTTCTAGTTTTTATTGTCAGTATGAACTAAACCCTTAATTAAGGCTACGATTGAACCAGTTACATTATGAATTAATTATCTATTTAGTTCCAGTTATTCAATCAATTTGAGTTGTCTATCTTATTCTATGCTTATTGTTTAAATTGTTTGGCCAACAATTAGCGGAATATTCTAGGTGAGTTCGGGAGATGCAATCTAGGGTTAGAACTGGATGAGATAACATGTATTCTCAATTATTTGCATGTATTGAATAATTAGGATTGTGAAGTGAATAGGGATGTCTCTTTACTGCATGTAACAACTGGAGATTGAAGCTTAATGAATTTAATCCTTTAGTTTTGCATAGGAATATCGCAGAGTTAATTGGATTAGATAGATTTATTTGATCATTTGGAAAAGGGCTTATAAATACAATTGAATTTCTGTTAACAACTTCGTTGAAGTGAATAATTGGAATGTGTAGACAGATTGGTTTATGGTATATAACTGGGGATATTGTAGTCTTAATCTTTTAAAATCTGAATTTCAACCTTTGTGATAGTTGCCAGTATTAGTTTAATTTAATTAGTCTAAATCAATATTCAAATTGCAATTGTTTAATAGAGTAGCCATAATTTAAATTGACAGTTGGAGATAGTAAGCATAATAATTCCTGAGGGTTCGACACTCGTTCTTATCACTTTATTACTTGTTTATCGTGTATACTTGCACGTAAATATTGATTGTGAAATCGGGCAATAATACTCTGGTCTTTACTTTGTTTAGCATAGTTGTACTAAGTAAATACAGTATCTATACGAACTATACATCTGAATGAGGGTATTTGAATGATATTGAAAATCATATAAGCTCTGAGGTACACTTAATGAGCGTCGGTAAGGTGCCATCTTTACTGGAATGTGCCCCTTAGTTCTATAGATAATCTTATCGTTAATACTGTGAATGTCAGATAGATAGGGAATATCGATATGAAAGAGGTATTCATGAGATATGAATCTATACATCCAAATGAGGGTATCCAAATATAGATAACGTTCTGGCAAGAATTATCATCTGTTATGGGATACTGTGAACCTTAGATAGATAGAAGTCATATATTATTGAATATTTATGGTTGTATAGTCTCACGTGAGCACCATATCTGCTACAAGGAGTGTAGAGAATTTGGGGGCGTCATAGAACTCCAGAAACAACTTTCTCTGGTTTGGGCGCAGCTGCACTCTAGAATGAACTGGAAGCGGCGCAGCTGCGCTGTGTAGCAGATTCAGAAAAACAGATTTTACCCAAAAATTTCGATCCAATCGCATACCATACACACATGGAATCATCAAAATCGATAATTACCACAAGATTAAGCTCTGATATCACTGTTAGGTTTGTATATAACGCGAACATGCAATCAAATTACATAAACAAAGCGGAAGCGCGATAAAAATAGTTTTTTAAAATTTTAATACAAACCATCACCATGATCAATCTATGTGCTCAATTAACGATATAAAGAAAAGAGAAAAAGATAGAGAAATTATACCCTCGTGAATCAAATCTTCCTCGGGTACAAGTTCACCTCCAATTCCTTCGCGTTCTCTTCGAATTCTACCGATGAGATTCCTTCCTTTGATCAAGTGTTTGGCCTCTAGAGGTGATCCACTAAGGAGGAATAGGTATTCAAGAAGATGAGTGTTGGCAAAACCCTAGTTTCTATCTCTTTAAAAATTGTAAGTACTCTCCACAATTCTAATGCAAGAGTATATAACCCTAATTTATGATAAGACTTCTCTTATTTATAGATATAGAAAAACCCTTCCCCAAACTATTTAGGATTAGAGTTTCTATTCTAATTAAACTCCTTTAATTAATTATACTCCTAATCAAATTAAGAATTCATAAGAGAGTACTTCTATTAATTAATTCACAATCCCTATTAGGAATTAAATAATAGTAATAGTATAATAATAATAATAAGACTCCTCTAATTAATTTATATTTAATATTTTCAAAATATTAAATAATAAATATTAAGCTATTTAATTTATTATATCTCCATAGATTAAATTAAATACACATAACTTATTATTACAATTATGTCATTTACTTCTTAAACAAATATTTTTCTTTTGCGGTGTGACCCTTTAGGTTCTCCATATTAAACTAGTTGTGAATAAATCAATTAGAATAATTCTAATCTTATTTAAATAAATAAATAAAACTATTTAATTCATTTAAATAAATAACATTTATTCTACAATAAGGGTAAGCCCCCTTAGCGATCAATGACTTTCTAGATAATATAAATTTCAACATTAATCACAAAATAACCTTTCAGTGAATAGTTACCGTACAACTCAATCCTTCTACCATACAATGTCCCAATTAAATATAAGACATGAAATTACTATCAAGTCTTATTTTAGTTAATTATATGTAGTTTGATTCCCAAATGCACAACTCTAAATAATGCAAATAATTTCATTCTGCCTTGGCCAAGGACTACTGAATTGTCATTTATCGAATCGCATAGGACATTCACATCTTTTACTAGATGTGGTAGATTCTTTGTTGATTATTCATCTATCTCTATATACAACTTATTATACCCAATCATACCCTTTGATATACCCTAAAGGTCTTAAAAGATATGTCAAAATATAACTCATCATACACAAGATACTATGATGATCTCAAGTCCAAGGATCACTTGTACTACTATAACTAGAGGAATTCCTATTGACAAGCGAGTAAAACTCCATTAGGTATTCTTAGCAAGCCACGTTTAGTGAACTTATTCTTCAATAAGCACCAACATACTTACTTTAGTGTTTCCACACAAATGATTATGAGATCAATCATCCTCTTCCTAGGAGCAAGCAACGTATGTACTAATCTATCTGGATTCACTAATCCCCTTTTTTTAGTAATCCAACGATTAGGAACGATTTTAGTTTTAAGTTATCTAGAATTTAGATCTCATTAGCATGATCACATCATGATTCTAAAAGCATTACTTAAAACTATGGGTTTATCACGTATTAAATAACAGCACCATGTAGATAAAGTAAAATGCTTTTAATACTTTTATTAATAAATGAATAAGATTACAAAGTATATGTTACATCATATCAAATATGATTGGCTTGTGTGCATACTACTTTCACTTACATAGAGAGTATGTTTGATGTTGGAAGTAGAACCTGATATGGAATCTAATTTGCAATTTAATATGGGAACTGATGCCAAACTAGAGGAGGAAACCGAGGAAGACTTGAATTTGGAAACTGTATCTTGATTTGATAAGGAAGCTACTTAAAGCTGGACTTCAGAGATTAACAAGGATTTAGAATCCTACCATATCTACAGATTGAAGACTTCCGAAGTAGAGTAGGATTGGAATTCATCTAGGATTTCAAAGCATCTATAAATAACTGTCACTTGTAATCAGTTGAATACAATTCAACATCCATTATCTTTAATTTAAATTATATTTTATCATCACGCTAGTTTAGTCATCATATTAAATCTAGACTGATAGTTCTGGGTTATATAACAGTTAGAGTCTAGTGGGGGCGATTGTCATATTAAATTTAAAACTTAAGGAGAATTTCAGATAATTGAGCGATTGTTGATCATCTAGGGTTGTTAATTTCTTTGAAAGAGGAAATAATGTTAACTTAACTATTCTATTACTGTAAATTGGTGAAGCTGAACTGAAGAACTGAAGCTTTTATATATCTGATTCCCTTTATTAATTTGATTCTGTTTTTCTTAGTTAATTATAATTGATTCAAAACCTCCCAACTTTTAATTATTGTTTTTATTTAGAATCATAAGAATAAATTCAAAATAATATCAATTCTCTGTGGGATCGATCCTTGCTTGCTACTATGCTTACTATTTGAATTCGTAGAGTAAAACTGAGGTTAATTTTGGATTGTTTGACGACAGCTCTCCCAGGAAGTGCATAGGAGGAAGATAGAATTTACATTAAAAAAACTAGAGAAGACATGGTACGCAGACCCTATATATAAAACTCATTCATTCATGCATTCTCATAGAATAAAATTCAATCACCATTGGTCAGTAGTCTATAACCAATCACATTTATTATCATACATATCACCATATGCATCAATAAATAACATTCATCTCATGAATAATAAAACCATTCCATATATGCATCGATATCATTTAATAGACAAAAAGTTTGCTAATATTTAGTCTTAAAACGAAATAAATTCTTTTATTTTAATCAAAATTAAACTCCTTTAATTTTAGCAACCTGGAATTCTATTCCAGACAAAATAAACATCTTTATTTTAAACATACTCCAATTAAATAAACCATTTACTTTAATTGAAGAAAAAACAAAATTTTCAAACTTTGCAGACCGGCGCGGCCGTGCTCCAAAATGAACTAGGAGCGGCGCGGCCGCGGTGCACCCCCAGAAACGGTTTCTGGGTTCGGGCGTGGCCACGCTCCAGAATGAACTAGAAGCTGCGTGGCCACGCTGCGTCGCATATGTAGAAAATCAATTTTCCCAGAAAATTTGATCTAATCACATACCCATACATACATGGAATCATCTAAATCGATACTTAACACAAGGATTAGCTCCGATACCACTGTTATGTTTGTATATTACGCAAGCATGCAATCAAATTACATAAATAGAGCGAAAACGCGATAAAATCGAATTTTAAAATTTTATACAAACCATCACCATGGTATTTCTTTGTACTTAATTATCAATTAAATGAAAGAGATAGAGAATCTGAATTATACCCTCGTAGAATCAAGCTTCCTCGGGTACCAGTTCAACTCCAAAATTCTTCGCATTCTTCTTGAATTCAACGATGAGATTCTGTCCTTTGGTCAATGTAAGCCACCGAAGTGTTTGGCCTCTAGAGGTGATCCACCAAGGAATAATATGTACTCAAGAAGATGGGGGTTGGTAAAACCCTAGTTTCTATCTCTATAGAAATTCTAAGTACTTTCCCAAATCTTATGGAAGTATATGTAACCCCAACCATAATAAGACTCCTGTAACGACCCCAAATTCTGAACAAACCAACTCTTCACTTCGGTCATTAATAGTACATCTTCATTATGACTTTACAACATTATTTAATGTTATACTTAATAAAATGCGAAACGATTTTAAACTTTTCAGTTTTCTTTCTCCGCTTTCCCTGAATCATAACCTTTAATCATTTACATATTCTAGAATCATATTTGCTTAATGATTCGCTTCATTAGAGTTATAATAAAAACAAAACTTACTTCTAGATTCAATACCCTTTATACATCCGATAAAATGAAATTATAAGTCGATACAAATTTTACAACTAAACATCTGATACATTTAATACATCATCAAATACATCATCCAGAACCTTAATCATGGTTCAAAACATAATTTAAGCTAAAACAATTAATCTTCATGAATAACATCTGAGTCATGCCATTCAAGCACCACATAACGTTATCTTGAATCTTTAACCTACAAAAGTGGTTATTTGCAAGAATGAGCTCGACAGCTCAGCAAAATCTAACAGTTTGTATGCATCACATAGCACATAGATAACATGCTCATCATCTAAATCATAAACATTTGACTAAACATATCATACATAATGATCAATACATATCAAGTAAAGATCGAGTTCCATAACTCAATCAACATTCTTTACTTAACGAATGTAGTCATATTTTGACCTTGTCGTTTCATAATTGCAACATATATAAAATACAACATGCTTTTACACCATAAATTTAAAACAGTTAATCATTTAGTTCACATAACAAATAGGAACTGAAAGACTTGCCTGGTTTGTAGATTACCAGCTTATATTTATCTGCACTTCATGTATCCTACACGATATATATAATCATGTACATCATTTATTAGCCACGTTGCAACACTTAGTATTAATTCTATTTAACATTTCATAACCTTTCATTTTATTAAGTTCCACTTTAATCGACACTTAACCTTTAGTTAAGTCTTAAACTTTGCTTTATATTAGATGTATAACATTTATAAGTAAACCTCGTATAGGGTAACATAGCATGACCAAAAGAAAAAGAATTAAAAACAAGAAAAATTTTCCATTTTTTGCAATTCCCGCCGGGGCGAGAAAATTACAACACAAAACTCTCGCCGGGGCGAGAAATTCCTTCACAAAATTCTCGCTGGGGCGAGAAATTTAGCTTAACCCAAATATTATAATCTTTGTAGAATCAATACCTAACATGTATACAATGATTCTAACATCTTAAACAACTTTAACAACTATTTTAAAGGCTTAAAAATCACAATTCATACTAGTTTTACAAACTTGTACAAATTTAGCACAATCGATCACTACGAATTCGTTATCCAACCAAATTGGTCCGTTCAACTTCCGTTGTTTTCGTTTTTGAACGCATAATAATAATCCATTATCAATTTACAATTTATACCTTGGATTAAGAACTAATTTTAACTCCAAAATAGGCCATAATGCACATGTATCAACAAAAATCAAGTTCTTCATTTTTTATGCATAAACATGAATTTGATCATTGAAACTCAATTACAAACATCATAGAATGGATTATATATACTCAAGAACACAAATATAATAAATTTTTTCAACAAATTTCTCATCAAAACTAATTTCATAATGAAGAACTCAAAGGAAATAAAAATACTAAGGTTTAGGGTTATTTTATACCTCTTTCTAAGCAAATAATTTCTTCCTCTTTGATTTTTCCAAAACACCTCACCAATTCACAGAGATCTTTCTCTCCTAATTCTTTCTTCCTCCCTTCTTCTGAGTTTTTGTTTTCTAACGTAACTTCCACTTTGCACAGTTACACATGGGAAAGGTTTTCATCAGTTAAAAAAATATGAAGAGTCTCAAGGCCATGTTTGGCTAGACTCATTAAATCCCATTTTAGTTTATTTAAATAATCTTTCTTACCATATGATATTTTGTCACACCTATTAAATCTTAATTAAACTTATTATATTAGTAAATCCAATTAAGCTTATTAATAATTCGAATTAAAATCTTATTGACAAAATTATAATTCAATTTAGTCAAACTATAATTTTATTAAATCAATCATTTTATTCAATAAAACATTAATCCTCTAATTTAATTATTAAATTAAATTAGAATATTACCATTCTATTAGCGTAACAAAATATGCACCGACAATAAAATTGTTTATCATTAACTACTCAATATTGTCGACGCCGGGTTTTCTCTTTCTCTTGGTCTCTTCCAAATTTTAGCCTTTTGATTTAATGATTTTTGGAAAAGGTCGGCAATGATGTCGACGGGGTTTTGAAAGATCGTTTTTATGATGAGCCAATTAACCAGAGTCGCCAGTTTGTTAGTAGTTGGTAATTTATTTGGAATGGATTTGTACCAACTCATCCCGAGTTGTGTGTTCGTGTTTTTTATAAATACGCCTTACGGCATCATATGTGACTTTACCTTCCGAATTTAATTGGTCCTGCGAATCGATGATTCATAGAGTTTCGGGGGCTTGCCTTTAAGTGAGGGGAAGGTGTTAGGCACCCCTCGACTTCCGTGACAAAAAAAAACCACGGTTACACCAGCAATCTTGATGCTTTTTGTTTTTTTTTTCCTATCCTTTTAATTCATGAAATCGTTGTGGTGGTGTGCCGCGCGGCCGCGTGTGTGTGTGGTGGCACGTATATGAATGTTGTGGTGAGTTTAGTTATGAAAGGAAATCATTATGGATTTTTTTAAGGGAAAGGTCGGTGCTTTAATTTGAGAACGCTTCGTGAATGTCCTTTTGATTTATACGAGAAAGCTTTGATTCTTTATAAGAAAAGGTTTGATTTTAATTGTCCAAAAACTATGAGATTTTCATTAGGTGTCATTTTGGTAAACAAACATCTAGTTTTGTTAAACCGTTGGCCAAAAATAGGAATCGAGCATTTATTACGTTGCTTTCATAAGATGGTAGGCAATTTCTAGAATCTCTTCGCCCTAACGTATCAAGGTTTTGAGTAAAAACGTCATTTTTATTTATAAAAATCATTTTGTGATGATGTATTTGGAAAAACGATTTTTCTTTAGCTTTTCTCAGTTAGATTAGGAATCGGTACATTTCACTTAACATTTCTCAAAATTTTAACCTCGTGATTCTAATTATTCCCGTACTTTTGATCGATTTTATGAAAATCTTATCATTTAGGCTTTTGAAACCCAATTTCGTGTCATAAATCAAATCAAGCGATAAACATGCGGTCGGGGCTATTCATGGGGCCCCCCACCCCCCCAAAAAAAATGTATTGTAAGCCATCAAAATGTCCCCGAACCGGTCCAACAAATCACAAAATTTGTTCCACTATTTCGGGGCCTTAGGCAACGATTCATCGGCCTCTAGCGTCGGTTGGGAAAGGGTCCGGCAAAGTGGATTAGGAGCGAGAGGAGTATTTGGGATTCAATGCGAGAGGAAATACTCGGGGGGTACATTGTGTGTGGAGGCATGGGGGGGGGTGTCGATACGGGGGCGTCGCTAAATACATACGTCAAAATCGTGCTGGGGGTCTAGCAATCTAGGGATCGGTAAGATTCGGACCATGGTGTCACAGCTCCTATTAGGCTCACATCCACAATTTATCACAAACAATCAAATAGATACAATAACCATAACTAACCAACGGATTTCCTTAACCGCCCCCAACAAGGATCCAAAATTAAACAATCTACATAGATCAATTCCATTCTAATTGTATATATCGATATGAACGAGCAAACACCTCACCCAATGGATATCATCGGGAATTAATTAGGCTAAGGAAACTTTGTTCCGATGGAACCCCATCTCTAATAAATCCGTTCCTAAATCCCATTGTTTCCCACAATAATTTTCCATGAAATCCTACATTTAATTCAAATCAAATAATATGATAGAAATTGAGTATAACAAAAGACGATTTCACCCTTGCAATTGATGATCCAAAATGGATTGTGAATTTGATGTAGTTCGAATAGAAGGAGAAGTAAATATGTGGATACAATCAACTCAAGAGATATTAATCCTCTCCACTTTTTTCCTTCCTTTCTTCTCCTAGTTTTTGTTTGCACAAATTATGGTGTTTTTTCCTCTCTATTTCCGGTTTTTATTGCTGCTGTTTTTCCGCATGGAAATTCTTCCTCTTATCAAATTTTTTATGCTCAACCTCCTGTATGCTGTTCCCCGAAGCAGTGCTTAAATAGGCTGGGCCAAAGCCAGCCGCAGATCTATCTGCGGCTGGCCCGCAGATGGATTCATGCGGCTGGGTCCATCTGGCGCGCCTTACCCATCGCACTCAGCTGGGTAGTGTACGCTGATTTGCTGGTTTCCGTTGCTGGTCGCACTCACTTGGACCGCAGATCATAGTCCGCGGCTGGCGGGCTTGACTTTCTCGAATTTTTTGGTGCCACGGCCTCGATTTTCGTGCCCGCAGAACGTCCAGTTTTTGACTGACAGGCTTCGTATTTTACAAAAAAAAAAAAAAACAGTCCGGGAATCATTTGAAGAAAGTGCGCCACAATTCTTCCGGGAATGCCAAAATGTCCGGATCAGCCCTGCTATCATGTCGATTTCGGCTGCAATAACTATCAGGGGTGGCGTCGAGTTGTCCGTTTACTTTTTTTCCATACTTTTGCTCTCCCGCATTGCCGATCCTTTTGACGAAATTTGCCCTTCCTGTCAAGGTTCGATAGTATACGAAGTGCAAAAATTTGGGTGTCTACAAAAGCTGCCACCTCTTTATCATGTTCTTAAGATAATGAAATGATAAATGAAATGAACAGGATATAAAGAATAGACACTCGATGCCATTGAATGGGAATGCTCAAGGATGACAATGGCTAACACACCACACCTGTGATTTTATGATGCAATCGGTAAGATGCAATTGGATGCAAAATACTCCCAACAGGGGTGTTATGTCGATGGGCGGGATGAATTCGTCTTGTCGGGCGGCCGGTTTTCGTCGCCGGTCACCCAACTTCTCGTAATCGCCGGTTATTCGTCGTCGGTCGATCGTCTTGTCGGCGGGTTTGTCCGGGTATCATCTGCCGTCGTCCCACCCCATCTCATAACCCGCCGGTTATCGTCCGCCGGTTGGTATATACTTGTCGAGTTGCCGGGCTCCTCGTCTCCGGTCGCTTCGTCTTGTAATCCCATCGCCGGGTCTCATTCTCCGGGTCCGATTGTTCCTTGCGAATGCCGGGTTCTTCGTCCTCCGGTCCGAACTCCGTCTCGCGGATCACCTTATCCCATCGCATTGTCATTCAAAGGACGTTTATTCCTCCCCCTAGACTAGTTTTTGAGAGGCATCCTTCGGAGTTCGTCCTTGTACATCGTTTCCTTGGCCGCCATCCTCGCTTTTTGACTCTCTGATTAGGCTTAGGGACCTCCTTGAACACCTAACCTGCTCGATTCTTTTTTTGCATTATTTCATTGATCACAGACAGAATTATCATCTATTCATGCATGTGGACCCAACATGTAAAACTTTGAGAAAATATGACTCCTGTTACAGTGCTTTTGATACTGTTCTAACAGATGTCAATCACTTGTAGTGGTTTCGCGCTTGGAATGCCTTTCCCAGGTTTGCTTACACCACCCTTGTGGTTGGGTTTGTTTTGGATCTCAGCCCTGTCCCAAGGGTGCTCCACCATCTTGTTCCTATGGGTTTGCTTGGATGGCCCTTCTCAAGGTTGCACACCACTTTTGTCGTGGTTTGCTTGGATGCTCTTCCCAGGGTGCTCACCCAAAACTCTGTCGTGGTTTTGCTTGGATTACCTTCCCAGGTTGCTCACCAAACTTGTCGTGGTTTGCTTGGATGCCTTCCCAGGTTGCTCACCAACTTGTCATGGTTTGCTTGGATATCAGCCCTTCCCAGGGTGCTCACCATCTTGTCGTGGTTTGCTTGGATGCCTTCCCAGGTTGCTCACCAACTTGTCGTGGTTTGCTTGGATATCAGCCCTTCCCAGGGTGCTCACCATCTTGTCGCGGTTTGCTTGGATGCCTTCCCAGGTGGCTCACCAACTTGTCGTGGTTTGCTTGGATATCAGCCCTTCCCAGGGTGCTCACAATCTGGTCGTGGTTTGCTTGGATATCAGCCTTCCCAAGGTGCTCACCATCTTGTCGTGGTTTGCTTGGATGCCTTCCCAGGTGGCTCACCAACTTGTCGTGGTTTGCTTGGATATCAGCCCTTCCCAGGGTGCTCACCATCTTGTCGTGGTTTGCTTGGATGCCTTCCCAGGTTGCTTACCAACTTGTCGTGGTTTGCTTGGATATCAGCCCTTCCCAGGGTGCTCACCATCTGGTCGTGGTTTGCTTGGATATCAGCCCTTCCCAAGGTGCTCACCATCTTGTCGTGGTTTGCTTGGATGCCTTCCCAGGTGGCTCACCAACTTGTCGTGGTTTGCTTGGATATCAGCCCTTCCCAGGGTGCTCACCATCTTGTCGTGGTTTGCTTGGATGCCTTCCCAGGTTGCTTACCAACTTGTCGTGGTTTGCTTGGATATCAGCCCTTCCCAGGGTGCTCACCATCTTGTCGTGGTTTGCTTGGATGCCTTCCCAGGTTGCTTACCAACTTGTCGTGGTTTGCTTGGATATCAGCCCTTCCCAGGGTGCTCACCATCTTGTCGTGGTTTGCTTGGATGCCTTCCCAGGTTTGCTCACCAACTTGTCGTGGTTTGCTTGGATATCAGCCCTTCCCAGGGTGCTCAACCATCTTATCGTGGTTTGCTTGGATGCCTTCCCAGGTTGACTCACCAACTTGTCGTGGTTTGCTTGGATATCAGCCCTTCCCAGGGTGCTCACCATCTTGTCGTGGTTTGCTTGGATGCCTTCCCAGGTTGCTCACCAACTTGTCGTGGTTTGCTTGGATATCAGCCCTTCCCAGGGTGCTCACCATCTTGTCGTGGTTTGCTTGGATGCCTTCCCAGGTTGCTCACCAACTTGTCGTGGTTTGCTTGGATATCAGCCCTTCCCAGGGTGCTCACCATCTTGTCGTGGTCTGCTTGGATGCCTTCCCAGGTGGCTCACCAACTTGTCGTGGTTTGCTTGGATATCAGCCCTTCCCCAGGGTCATTTTGGCAGGCTTTTCCGCTGCTTTGTTCAGTTCATAGTCGGAACGAAGGTGAGATTTGCCCCATTCGGACATCTGCTTATGTTGCAATGGTTGCACCGAGACTTTTGCCATGGTTGGTTTGAGTCAGTTTGGAGTATTTGATGACTCTTGAGTGATTTTCACTGATGACACCGCCCTAGAGGTCTTTATTGCCCCCCCCCCCCCGAGTTTACGGATATGTCCTCCAGATAATGATTACATCTCAGCTGATTTTGTGCCCCTAGTCGGGTCGCTGTGGATGGCCGGATCCGACTGGCCTTGATTACTACCGTTAGCCGAGCCATTTCTTTATTGGATCGTATCGACATGATGGGGCAGTTAGATTGCAGGGGACGCCGATGCTTCAGACCTATCCACCACTTTATCCATCCTGCTTAAGTTAGTTTCAGATCTGTAGATCATTTTATCTCTTGCATAGATTATGTCAGTTTCATCTGTTATCGAAAAGGAAATCTTGTAACGAAATGACTTTATATATATAGACATGCATTTATATTCAGTCATTTTTCCCTTTTTTCGTATCGTTGCCTTTCATCGGATCCTCATTTTATCCAGTTCAACCACGATTTTGATATCTTGCCCTCTTTTTCTTCTCAAGTCTTTGATGGAGATTTGACAGATACTACCGCACACCCTGTTGATTTCATCGGACTGAGTCTTAGATTTTTTTGACTAAGTGTTTGGTTGGGTCCGGGTTATGTCACTTGAGATTGAAGCTGATCAGGGTGGCTGACTTCGGGGAGGTTTTGAGGGTAATAGGAAGGCTTTTCTGGTTGTTGGGAATTGGTTTTGACAGAAGAAAGTATTATTTTGTAAGGAATGGGACCGTGCCACGATGGCTGCCTACGTACCCCCACAAGTCGGGAGATCAGGTCCTACGTAGTTCGTTTCTTTCAAAAGAACGACGAGAAAAATGATGATGATGATGATGGGTTTCTTTCAAAGGCTTTTTCTGGTTGTTGGGAATTGGTTTTTTTTTTTTTTTTTTTTTTTTTTTTTTTTTTTTTTTTTTTTTTTTTTAATGGAACCGCTTCACCGAGTCGGAATTGAGGGGTTATGGAAACACCTCTCCATCCCTCTCTTGCAATATGAGGGCTCCTCCGGATATCACCTTCTTAATCACGAAAGGCCCCTCTCAGTTCGGGGCAAGCTTCCCTTTGGCTTTGCTTTTTTTTTTTTTTATTTTTTTTTTTTTTTATTTTTTTTTAGAGAAGGCATGCCTTTCTTTAGCACTAGGTCATTTTCTTTGAACTTCTGAGGTCTTATCTTTTGTCGTAAGATCGAGAGATTCTTTGCTGATACAACTGGCCGCGTGAAATAGCAGCCACCCTTTTCTCATCAATTAGGGCCAATTTGGTCGTATCGACCTTGCATTCAACCCTCCTCGTTTTATCTGAGCATCTCAACCTCAAATGGCAGAACTACCTCTATTCCGTATACCAGAGTGTAAGGGGTTGCCCCTGTAGAAATACGCACCGATTTTCGGTTACGCCAGCAGGGTGAAAGGTAGCAGATCCGGCCATCCCCGATGTTTAGCAGACATTCTCGCCATGATCTTCTTGATATTCTTATTCGCAGCCTCCACTGCCCCATTCATCTTAGGACGGCAAATGACAAAATTGAGGTGTTTGATCTTGAACTGGTCATATAATTCCTTCATAAGGGTACTGCTCAAATTTTTGGCATTGTCGGAGACTAAGGCCTCAGGTTGCCCATATCGGCAAATGATATCTCCATACTGGCTTAACAGCTCTGTTTTCTGGCTAGGGGTCAGGATCTGTTCCTATTTTGAGCTCTCTGGGTTTGTCAGGGGTTCCAATTTTTTATGGTGATTGGTTTGGTTTGAGTTGGGTTTGGGGTTTGTCTTCGACCCATCCTTTGATCTCGTCAGGCGTGCCGTCATTATCTGTCTCATCTTGCTCAATGCCCATTAAATCGAAATCCAGCCCATATATCAAAATCGTAGTCAACTTTCGAATTTGAAAAAATCGTTTGTTAGGCAAGAGACACTCAAATTGGTACACCTGGCATGAAACAAAATGTTTGTCATATATTATAAGGCATTTTCCTGCAATGATCATCTGTAAGACAACATGACAAAATAACATAATCATGCAAAATTTTAAAATAAGGGACAACAACTGGCATCTACTCATGGTACTTCTTCATAACCTCTGGCTGCTCTACCACGATCTTCCCGCTATCGATCATATTCTGAATTTTGTGCTTCAGAGCCCAGCATTCCTGAGTATCATGACCAGGAAGAACCCGAATGGTACGTCACACTTCTTACTCGGATCAAATTCTCCTCCTTTCGGATCAATTGGGTTGGTGCCAAATCGCCTATCCTTCTCTGTGCTATCAATACCGCCAAAATCTGTTCAAAGAGGCTCCCCAAGCGGGGTGAATACCCGATCTCTTGTTGTCTCAAATCTTCTTCGTTCAGCCCGACCTTTGATAATTGAGATTATGTTGTCGGGGTGGCACAATTCTCTGTATTTGCACTGGAGGATTGTTCTCTGCCTTTCTAGATGATCCCTGCAGGATGAGGGAAACATCTTCCTCCTTTTTCTGTTGAATTCTACGGGAAGTGCTGCCATAGTTTCCACACTGGATTTGCTCCGCAACCACTTCCAGAGCTGTGAGGTCCCGGATCTTACCAGATTTTAACCCCATGTCCACCATTTCTCCGTGTTTTATCATCTCGGCAAAAGGTCTCCCAATCCCCGATATCACACCGCTCATAATAGGGCGCCTCCTGAATGTCCACAAAGGTCATTACCATTTCCGCCTCGTTCATTGGGGGATTCACCTGTGCAGCCATGCCCCTCCATCTTTGCGCATATTCCCTGAAGGATTCCCTAGGCTGTTTTTTAACCTTTGTCATTTGGTACCTGTCAAGAGCCATCTGGGCCTGAAAGCTGTATTGGGTTAAGAAAGTATGGGCCAATTCCTCCCAGTTGTGGATTCGGGCGTTGTCGAGGCGAGCATACCAGATTCTTGCCTCCCCTGTTAAGCTTTTCTGGAATAGTTGCATTCTCAACCCCTCGTCTTCGGCATAAGACCCGAGTTCTCCAATGTATATTTTCAAGTGTGTATAGGGGTCTCCCTTTCCATTGTTACTTTTCAAACTCGGGAACTTTGAACTTTTCATGGATATCTGGCTCCCGGGGAAAACACATAGATCCGAATAATTAACCCTGCCCAGGGAGCCTATGCCCCTTAGAGATTGGATGGTCTCCTCCATATGTTTCATTTTTCTCCGAAGGTCGTCATTGTCCCCTTCTTCTGGGATAGTAATCACTGTCCTGCTAGGTATGGGAACGGCCCTTGTAATGACTGGCTCGTCCTTGAGTTGGGGTTGGTCATCCTTACCCAGGTTTACAATATTTTTAGGAGGATTCTGGTCACCCCCTGGTGATGGAATATTATGTGGTCCTTGGCTTACCGGATCCTGTCTGATTAAGAACTGTTCCTTTAACATCGTGGCCATTTCCATCATCTGTCTTTTAAAATCATCAAACTCTTCCCGAGATATGGAACTATGATTAGGAATATCAGCCATTTCAGATGTAGAATTTTGGGCTTTCTTAGACTGCGAACGGGTTTGAGGAGCAATCCTACAGAGACAACGGTTCGAAGTTTAGTCCCGGGGAAATGAAAACATGGATGCATGCTAAAACTGTAAAAATTTTTGTGTGTTTTTGGGTTTTTTAATCTTTCCCTGTAAAACAGAAAGTTAGTAGTCCTTTAGTGCCATAACCAATGCCAAACATGCTTTATTATGCTCCCCCAACTATTCCCTGCAATTCACAGCGGTTAGTAATCTCTTTCGACACAGAAAAAAAGGATGTATGAATATTTGAATGAGATCATGATATTTAGACATATAAACGTAAAAAGGCATGAAGAGACTTTTCCTGCGTTGGGTTAATCTGAGGCTGACCTACCCTAGGGTTACTCTCGCGGGCTTTTCGGCATGAAAGGTTCCCAAATCTTCGCAATCTACTCGTTTGAGCCCTTTTCGATTGGAGCGGATTTGAGTGGTGCGTTTTCCTGAGCCATCTCCGGGGAGCAGCCCCATCGAGTCCAGTAATAAGCAACCGACGGGTTCGCCTCAGGAGGAGGTACTCTCTCAAACATACATTCACATTCATCGTCCTCACCGTATGCAAATGATTACTTTGAAGTAAAGCAAACCCATTCAATCATTCATTCATTGGACAACAACACACATTTCGCACAACAAAAGTAAAAAATCAAAATATCGCACACACACACATTTTTATGAATTTTTAAAGGATTAGGATAGACATCAAAGATTTGAAAGCGGCTTAAGCCCTCTAATATTCCCCAGCAGAGTCGCCAGCTGTCGACGCCGGGTTTTCTCTTTCTCTTGGTCTCTTCCAAATTTTAGCCTTTTGATTTAATGATTTTTGGAAAAGGGTCGGCAATGATGTCGACGGGGTTTTTGAAAGATCGGTTTTATGATGAGCCAATTAACCAGAGTCGCCATTTTTTTGTTGGTATATTTGGAATGGATGTACCAACTCATCCGAGTTTTCGTGTTTTATAAATCGCTGGCTCATATGTGACTCCGAATTAATTGGTCTGCGAATCGAGATTCATAGAGTTCGGGGGCTTGCTTAAGTGAGGGGAAGGTGTGTTAGGCACCCCTCGACTTCCGTGAAACACGGTTACCGCAATCTTGATGCTTTTTCTATCCTTTAATTCATGAAATGTGTGTGTGTTGCGCGCGTGTGTGTGTGTGTGCCTATATGAAATGTTGTGGTGAGTTTGTATGAAAGAATCATTTTGGATTTTTTAGGGAAAGTCGTGCTTTAATTTGAGAACGCTTCGGAATGTCTTTTGATTTATACACGAGAAAGCTTGATTCTTTATAAGAAAAGGTTTGATTTTAAATTGTCAAAACTATGAGAATTTTCATTAGGTGTCATTTTGGTAAAACACTAGTTTGTTAAAACCTTGGCCAAAATAGGAATCGAGATTTAATACGTTGCTTTCATAAATGGTAGGCAATTTCCTAGAATCTCTTTCGCCCTACGTATCAAGGTTTAGTAAAACGTCATTTTATTTTATAAAATCATTTTGTGTGATGTTTTGGAAAACGATTTTTCTTTTAGCTTTCTCGTTAGATAGGAATCGACATTCATTAACATTTCTCAAATTTTAAACCTCGTGATTCTAATATCCTACTTTGATCGATTTTATGAAAATCTTATCATTTAGCTTTGAAACCAATTTCGTGTCATAAATCAAATCAAGCATAAACATGCGTCGGGGGCTATTCAATGGGCATGTAAGCCAATCAAAATGTCCCCGAACGCCAACAATCACAAATTTCACTATTTCGGGGCCTTAAGCACGATTCTCGCCTTAGCGTCGTTTTAAGGCCCAACGATTACATATTTACAATGAAAAATTACATTGTTCCTAAATACATAAGTCAAAATTTGCCCATCATCGGATTCGGCCCATGGTGTCACGCTCCTAGGCTCACATCCACAATTTATCACAAACATCAAATAGATACAATAAACATAACTAACAACGGATTTCTTAACGCCCCCACAAGGATCCAAAATTAACAATCTACAGTAGATCAATTCCATCTAATGTATATATCGATATGAACGAGCAACACCTCACCCACTGGATATCATCGGATTATTAGGAAGAACTTTGTTCCGATGGAACCCTCTCTAATAATTCCTAATCCATTGTTCACACAATAATTTTCATGAAATCTACATTTAATTCAATCAAATTAATATGATAGAAATTGATATAACAAAAGAGATTTCACCTTGCAATTGATATCCAAATGGATGTGAATTTGATGTATTTCGAATAGAAGGAGAAGTATATGTGATACAATCAACTCAAGAGATATTAAATCCTCACTTTTTTCCTTCCTTTCTCTCACTATTTTGTTGCAAAAATTATGGTGTTTTTTCCTCTATATTTCCGGTTTTTGCTGCTGTTTTCCGCTGGAATTCTTCCTCTTTCACTTTCAAATTTTTTGCTCAACCTCCCCCCCTGTATGCTGTCCGAAAGCTGTGCTTAAATAGGCTGGCCAAAGCCAGCCGCAGATCTATCTGCGGCTGGCCGCAGATGGATCTGCGGCTGGCCAGCTGGCGCGCCTCCCATCGCACTCAGCTGGTAGTGCTGAGTTGCTGGTTTCCGTGCTGGCGCACTCACTTGGCCGCAGATCTATCCGCGGCTGGCGGGCTTGACTTTCTCGAATTTTGTGCCACGCCTCGATTTTCGTGCCGCAACGTCAGTTTTTGCTGACAGGCTCGTATTTTACAGTCCGGGAATCATTGAGAAGTGCGCCACATCTTCCGGGAATGCCAAATTCGGATAGCCCTGCTATCATGTCGATTTCGGCTGCAAACTATCAGGGTGGCGTCGAGTGTCCGTACTTTTTTCCATCTTTTGCTCTCGCATGCCGATCCTTTTGACGAATTTGCCCTCCTGTCAAGGTTAGTATACGAAGTGCAAAATTTGGGTGTCTACAAATATCATCATACCTAAATAATTTTCATCAAATATTTATCTTATTAAAAATAAATATATATTTACATTAATGCACTATTTTAATTAAGTGAATTACTCACATTATTATGAAATATAATCCATAATAATTTTATTGCTAACAAGTCATAATAATTAAATTATATTATTTCATAATATAATTTCAACTTAATAACATTCAGTTAATATCTTTTTCATAACAATTTTATTTACTATCATCAATGGTTTAATTAACTATTAAAATCTCTTTCCCCAAATACATGAATATAATTCTCGTTACATCAAATCATATATTTCACAATATATATATCACATATATACACATACCCAAAACTCAAAACGTCACATAATAAGAATTTTATTCGCCAAATTCTTATTTAATAATTCTTTGAAAATTCGGGTTGTCACAACTCCTCTTATTTATAGATGTAGGCAACCCTCCTAAACTATTTAGGAATATGTTTTTCTTTTAATTAAACACTTTTAATTAATTAAACTTCTAATCCAATTAGGAATTTATGAGAGTACTTATTTTAATTAATTCCCAAACCCTTTTAGAAATTAAATAATAATAATAGTAATAATAATAAGACTCTTCTTATTAATTTATATTTAATATTTTTAAAATATTAAATAATAAATATTAAGCTATTTAATTTATTCTATCACCATAGATTAAATTAAATACACTTAACTTATTATTACAATTATATCATTTACTTCTTAGATAAATATTTTCCTATTGCGGTGTGACCCTTTAGGTTCTCCATACTAAACTGGTTGTGAATAAATCAATTAGAACAATTCTAATCTTATTTAAATGAATAAATTAAACTATTTAATTCATTTAGATAAATAATATTTATTCTACAATAAGGGTAAGCCCCCTTAGCGATCAACGACTTTCCAGATAGTATAAATTTCAACATTAATCATAAAAGAACCTTTCAGTGAATAGTTACCGTACAATTCAATTCTTCTACCATACAATGTCCCAATTAAATATAAGACATTGAATTACTATCAAGTCTTATTGTATTTAATTATATGTATTTCAATTCCTAATTTCACAACTCTAAGTAATGCAAATTAGAAACTCCATTCTAATTTCATTCTACCTTGACCAAAGACTATTGAGTTGTCATTTATCTAATCACATAAGACATTCTCATCTTTTACTAGATGTGGTAGATTCTTTGCTAACTATTTACCTATCTCCCTATACAACTTATTATACCCTAGCATACCCTTTGATATACCCTAAAGGTCTTAAAGAATATGTCAAAGTATAATTCATCATACACAAGTTATAATGATGATCTCAAGTCCAAGGATCACTTGTACTACTATCACTAAAGGAATTCCTATTGACAGACAAGTAAAACTACATTAGGTATTCCTTTAGCAAGTCATGTTCAGTGAACTTATTCTCCAATAAGTACCTACCGAGAAATTTCAGATAATATCTTAGATAGTAGAATTGTAAATAAATTTTTTATGAGCATAAGAAGTCAATTTTTTGGAATATATTAATAAAACAAATTCGTTACGGAATCACAAGGTAAGCTCTATAATTTAAATTACTACATGGGCATTTAATTTTGACAATGAGAGAAGTGGAATATAATTAATTTATTTAATTATATCAGAGTAATGATAAATCATTTAATTTGTTTGAATACTTGTCTTGATAGGCTAAATCATTTTATTAATTAAGTGAGTAACTTAAATTATGTGTTAAGAAATAATATTGTATTGGTATTTATGAAAATAACTCAAGTTATTAATAATTATTAAGGTGGTGTATAATTTAGTGTTATTTGACTAATTTAAATTAGTTAATGTGTGGCAAAAATATTTAAGTATTTATATTTTGATAGCCCAAATAATAAATTTGGTGAGATAAGGTGGTGTTACATTTTGTAGCCCTAAATTGATTTAGTAAGCAAACTTAATGAAATTTTCTAGCCCAAACTTCTTTTGTTACTTGTAATTTTGGGGGGGACGTGTGGCCAGCCAAAGGTATCCTAAGCTTAATACCCTTAATATGTATATAAGCCCAAGGAAATTAGGACCCAGCTTGGTAGCTTAATGACCCAATCCCAGCAGTCGAAATTCCTATCTTGGGTATTACACGTTGGTTCATTTTGGTGACCATCATTTCGGGACCAAAGGATCCGGGAAGGCAGGGAATATCATGTGCGGTACATCTCCATGGTGGCAGCGGCGATGGGATATCATAGGCCACTTAGGGGCTGTTATGGAATTCTTATAGGAGGTCTTTAGCGAATGGTCAAGGAGAGTTCCCAGTTAATATACGCCACTCCTTTTAGTATATAAACCCCCTTTGTTCTAACCCATTCTTGGTACAAGTAAAAACCATTATAGAGAGAGTGTGAGTGTGTTCGGTAAGCAGGAGAGAAGAAGAAGGAATAGAGGCAACCATAGCTCTTCATCTTAGTAACCTATTTTAGAATTTTTCAAGCTAAGGTATATTATTACTTTCCATCTTAATTTCTTGTTAACACTTATTTTTAATGTTGATATTATGTGTTACTTGTGGGAGTTCTTTGTTGCCTGTGAGGATCATGGTGGATCCATAGAAAGAATAAGGATGGACAATGGAAGGAGTATGTGATTTTATATCTATCTATCTATATGAAATCTGAAATTTAAGATTATGCACACCATATGTTTGACAAAATTACCCAAAGAATTGTTTCCAAAACTTTGATATTTCAATGGATTAAACTATTGATATATCAATAAGTAATGTAGGTATAGTGTTATTAATCATGTCGGTTTCCTAAGTAATGACTTAGTAGCATGAGGGGTTGGTGTTTATTAATATGCTAAACTACATGTTTGTATGCTAAATCAATATTTAAGACTTTAGTTTTTATCATATGCTTTTAAACTAGATAAGTTGATTTGTAAGGATGTGTAATATGTTCACGTGGTGAAAACCACAATGTATGTGTTATGTATATAAAAGGAAAGACGGGGTTGCTATTTTAATTATTCATTAACATGGCTGCTAATTGTACAAGAAAATGGCTAGTACTTACTTAATAATATGGTTGTTACATTTGCGAATTAAGGAGGGGGTTGCTATGTATGGGAATTAAAAATTCTTAAAACTTATTGCCTTGCCTACTATGTATTCTTGAACATTGAAATGTGGGGCTATGTGAAGTTCTATAAAGGGTATACATCAACCACCCTTCTATGTGTTTTAATACATTCAATAAAACCAAACGTAAGTTGGTTTTAAAACTAGTTATCCCATAATGGTTTACCCAAATATATTGTTATAAGGAATCACTATCAATATATTTCATAGCAAGAAAAGATTCATTAAACTCTTTTATGTTAGAGGATGTTAAAACCTTAGAAGTCAGAAAATTTCAAGGTTCTGGGCATTGGGCGTGAGGCGCGCCAGTGAAGAGCAAATCCTGGCGCAAGGCGCGCTAGGCTGAGTTTGGTCTCCGCATGCACGGCGCGGGCCACGCCAGTCTGCAGTTTAGAAGTGGCGTGGGGCTCGCCACTGTGCCAATTTTGAAAATCTTACCTTGAAAATGTTTTCCGAAGTCACTATCTATATAGTATCTAAAATGGTTATATGAGGATAAATAGAGTAATGTTAAATACTATAAGAAGGGTGTTTCCATAAAGTGAATTGTTTATGCATTATACTTGTAATGCTTTTCAAAGAGATGCTTTGATTAGTCAACGTGGAGGTAATGTAATATAAATTAGTGTACTAAACTAATTTAATGACAACATTAAAACATTAATTTGTGACACTATGTGCAAAAAGGAAAAAGAGTAAGAGTTTATATTGATAAACAAATGGATCGGTGTAAAGTCATTTTGAACTCTAATTGATAAAATTAGTTTAGATATACTAATCTAAGAGATACTTTACTAAAATAATGTTATGAGCGTAGTTTTTCTTATTTGTGAGCATAGTTGTGTAATATGTAAGCCATGTGGTATTTTCCAACATTATGTATTATGGTATATGAGCGACTAGTGCCTTAAACTAGAACGTGATGTGCGTAATAGCTAAAGTGAGACAGTTTATGACGATCACTAATTGGTATGGCTACGCTATTATATGATATGTAGGCTGTATACGTGACAAGGGTCAAAGGTAAACATAATCGACGAACGAGGCAAGTTCGTAACCTTAAACTTCTTACATATTGCAAGTTTCTTACGCTAACCCGTTTCATTACGCAAGACTTGTTTTATTATGCAAGTTTTTAAATCCTGAACTTATTTTATGGTGCAAATTCCTTGGACCTTACTCAAACTGATATTGAACCGTGAACTCGTATTATTGTACAAGTTTCCTAAATCTAAATTTATCCTGTTTTACAAGCACCTTAAAATTAAAATTCATTTTATTATAAATGTTTATTGAACCTAAACTGTTTTATTACGTAAGTAGGAATAATTATTGTACATTATTCCATATCATATTGCTTATTGTCAATCGCACCTATGTGCACATCGTATGAACTGTTTGAAGAATAGGTCTATGCCAATTGCTTCAGCTAGATATTTCATGCATTCACATTAAATATAAACTGCTTAAGGTATATGCCTATGCTAGTTAATTCAGCTAGACACTTCATTTATTGATTTAGTCAATTTGAATATTTGTTTGAAGTTTCTCCAAATCATGTTTTTGTGGTATGGGATCTAAATGCTGATTTGAAGAACCCTCATAGTAGGGGAAATTTTATACGCTTGGGACGTGATTCCTATAAATGAGTTATTATATATGACTATGTTGTGCACAATATAGGTACAATAGGCTAGCTACCTAAAGTACCCATCTTTGCTTTTACAGTCCTTGAGATTGTAATTACTAAATGAAAACTTACAGTCTTGTGACTTCTTGGTATTAATAATGTTTGTTAATACTATATACGGTGTTCGTGGCCTTGTGGCATTTTAGCAAACTCTCATCTAATCTGAAGATTGTCATACCTACGTACTCATGTCGTTTTATAATAATGATGAACGTTTTCATAAACTAAATCTTTTTCATTCATGATATACCCTTTTTCACATTCATAAACTTGCTCGGCAAAGTAGTTGCTCACCCTTACTATATCATGAACATATTTTAGATAAACTTGAGTGTTCCACTCGAGGCAAAAGAAAAGGAAAGGTAGAAGAATAGAAAGCTTAGAAGTATTTGTCCTTGATGTTATTATGTTTTGTAACTATTAAACTTTTGAACTGCATAATGCTTGTATTAGATTTTAAGGTTTGTATAACTTGGGAATTGGTACGTTTTGTAACGGAAACTATTATATTTTTCTGTTACTTATTAAATACCCAGTGTTTAGTTATAGTGTAAATTTTGGATCGTGAGCACTAATTCCAGAGTATGAGGAACCCGGATTTGTGAAAGTAGTATGCACACAAGCCAATCATATTTGATATGATGGAGCATATACTTTGTAATCTTATTCATTTATTAATAAAAGAATTGATTTTCTTAAAAGGCATTTTATATTATCTACATAGTGCTGTTATATTAAATGTGATAAACCCATAGTTTTGAGCAATGCTTTTAGAATCATGATGGTGATCATGCTAATGAGATCTAAATTCTAGATAGCTCACAAACTAAAATCGTTCCTAATCGTTGGATTACTAAAAAGGGGATTAGTGAATCCGGATAGATTAGTACATACGTTGTTTGCTCTTAAGAAGATGATGATTGATCTTATAATCATTTGTGTGGAGACACTAAAGTAAGCTTGTAGGTGCTTATTGGAGAATAAGTTCACTGAACGTGACTCGCTAAGGAATACCTAATGGAGTTTTACTCGCCTGCCAATAGGAATTCCTCTAGTGATAGTAGTACAAGTGATCCTTGGACTTGAGATCATCATAGTATCTTGTGTATGATGAGTTATACTTTGACATGTCCCTTAAGACCTTTAGGGTATATCAAAGGGTATGATTGGGTATAATAAGTTTTGCATGGAGATAGGTGAATGATCAACAAAGAATCTACCACGTCTAGTAAAAGATGTGAATGTCCTATGTGATTCGATAAATTACAACTCAGTAGTCCTTGGCCAAGGCAGAATGAAATTAGAAAAGAGTTTCTAATTTGCATTATTTAGAGTTGTGCATTTGGGAATCGAAATACATATAATTAAATAAAATAAGACTTGACAGTAATTCCATGTCTTATATTTAATTGGGACATTGTATGGTAGAAGGATTGAATTGTACGATAACTATTCACTGAAAGGTTCTTTTGTGATTAATGTTGAAATCTATATTATCTGGAAAGTCGTTGATCGCTAAGGGGGCTTACCCTTATTGTAGAATAAATATTATTTATTTAAATGAATTAAATAGTTTAATTTATTTATTTAAATAAGATTTGAATTGTTCTAATTAATTTATTCACAACCGGTTTAATATGGAGAACCTAAAGGGTCACACCACAAAAGGAAAATATTTATTTAAGAAGTAAACGACATAATTGTAATAATAAGTTAAGTGTATTTAATTTAATCTATGGAGATAGAATAAATTAAATAGCTTAATATTTATTATTTAATATTTTGGAAATATTAAATATAAATTAATAAGAGGAGTCTTATTATTATTATTACTATTACTATTATTTAATTCCTAATAGGAATTGGGAATTAATTAATTGAAGTACTCTCTCATGAATTCATAATTGGATTAGGAGCATAATTAATTAAATGAGTTTAATTATAATAGAAACCCTACTCCTAAATAGTTTAGGGAAGGATTATTCCCACATCTATAAATAAAGGAGTCTTATCATAGATTAGGGTTACACACTCTTGCATAAGAATTGTTGAGAGTACTTGCAATTTCTATAAAGATAGAAACTAGGGTTTTGTCAAACACCCATCTTCTTGAACAAGTATTATTCCTTGGTGGATCACCTCTAGAGGCCAAACACTTGGGTGACTAACGTTGATCAAAGGAAGGAATTTAATCTGTGGAATTCAAGGAGAACGCGAAGGAATTGGAGGTGAACTTGTACCTAAGGAAGCTAGAATTCTACAAGGGTATAATTCTTATTCTCCATCTCTTTCGTTTAATTAATAATTGTGCATAAAGAAAGATCATGGTGATGGTTTGTATAAAATTTTAAAATCTGATTTTATCGCGCTTCCACTTTATTTATGTAATTTGTTTACATGTTCGCGTTATACAAACCTAACAATTTGGAGGCGTCACAAGTTGGTATCAAAGTTATAGGTTATAAACCTTAGGTGGGGGAGAAAACCTTAGGAATATAGCCGTGCGAAAGTTAGTAACACTCATTTAAAGTGCGAAGCAGTGAATTACGGAAATTCATCCAAAATAAAATTCATAACATATATGTTACTTATTAATATAATAGAGATAGCAAATTGTGAGATACTAATCAAATTGGTGTTCGTTGTCCTTAGCGGTTTTGTAAATGGCTGGAGAAATTGAGCTTATTGATGTTCCCATAGTTTGGGAAAATGCGTTGATAGCCCCAATGGTTGAGAGAGAAGAATCTGTGGGGGATATCGCTTCTAATAATGTTGCTCTATTCGAAGAAGAGTCTAATAATGACATACCTAAAGTGACTGGTTTTGTCATGCTAAATAGAGTAGGTTTGGTAACTAGACTCAAGAATTTGAAAAGAAAATACAAAAGATGAAAAACGAAGCTATGGTGCTTCAGTTTAGGATCCAGCTTAAGCAGAAAGGATGTGAGGAAGAAATTCGGAAGAGGATAATAACTGAAAACCAAATGGAGGTTTTGAAGATAAAGTTGAAGAAAAAGAAAGAGCAATTGGATCTTTCGAGGGGATAAGCCTGTAGTGACATGGGTATTGTAATGAAGATAAAGTTAATGATGTAAGCTTTGTTTGTGGAATAACATGTTATAAATTCTAATTTTGGGGTATTCCGTTATGTATTGGGTATATCATAAAGCTATGGGGTGTAATTTATTAAGAGTAACCTATAAATATAAAAGTGCTCATTAATATGTGTGTTGATTAAACTCTTTTGAGCCTAATAAATGGGTTATAGGTTGATAGTTAACGCAAATTTTTAGCATTAATGGGATATGTTTAAAGGAGTCCCAACTTTTGGATTTAAGAAAGAAATAAAGTAATGTAGAATTTTCATGAAATGGAAGTAGGTTTTAAGTTATTAAATAGTGTGTGATGCTAGGTGTTGCATATGAATACAAAATATGATACACTTATATGCTTTACAGATAAAAGAAAAATAATATAAGTTTTAAAAACAGAAACCATGCCGCCGTGTAGAAGAAACCAAGCTCCACCACCACCTTAAGAATCTGTTAATGTCGAGGGAGGGCAAGCTAATCCTGTGCAAGCTTTCGTAGATTTGCTTATAGGAGCATTTCAAAATCGTACCATGAATGCCGTAGGAGTTCAACCCCCAGTTGTTCCATGGCAAACTTTAAGGACTTTAAAATTGTAGGACCACCAGAATTTTGGGGAACAACAGGATTCTGTTGAAGCTCAGACTTGGATAGAAGAGATGGAGAAAGTGTTCGAAGTGGCGTGCATTGCGGAAGAACAAAGGACAGCCTTTGCCACCTCCATGATGAAGGGGGAGGCTAATTACTAGTGGAATGCTACCAAAAACCAAGCAGGAGAAGGAATCATTACTTGGACTCATTTCAAGGAGTTGTTATTTGAAAACTATTTCTCGGACAGTTTGCAAGCAAGTATGGAAGTAAAATTTTTGGAACTGAAACAAGGGATTATGATGGTATCGGAATATGCCGCTAAGTTCAATAAACTAGCGAGATTTGCTCCACATCAAGTGGACACGGAAGCACATAAGGCAAGAAGGTTCGAGCAAGGATTGAAGCCATGAATATTTAGCAGAGTCACTATTTTGCAGATTAATACTTTTTCTACCCTGTTAGAAAAAGCAATCATAGCTGAGGAACGAAGCGACTCAGTGACTAACCATCATCAGGAGCAGAAGAGGAAGCATAATGATGGAACGAGTAAGGAGAGTAACAGTGGAGGCAGCAATAAACTAAGGTGGAATGACAGTAGTAAGAGCTCAAGGGGTAAGCAGAAGAATGACTAGGTAAAAGTGGAGCAATGCAGTAAGTGTGGAAAGAATCACGTTGGGGAGTGTTTAAAGGGGATGTATAGGTGTTATAGATATGGTCAGGAAAGAGATATTGTTTCTAATTGTCCTAACCCAAGAAAATATTATGGGTGTTTCAATTGTGGGGACATGAATCATCACTATAAGAATTGCCCGAAGAAGGAGTATAATAATGGCAATAAAAGTGACAACAAAACAATTGAAGATTGGAGGACCGACACAGTTAAATCGACCAACGGCTCACACGTTCAACATGACGGTGCTTGATGCAACAACATCAAGAGGAGTGACAACAGGTACCATTCTAGTAATAATATAAATTCATGCGATATCCGTTTCCTTGTGTGTGGAGAGATTCTAAAACGGATAAACTTACCTAAGAAGCGTTAGAATATTTCGTATGCGTAAAAGCGGTCAATAGATTCAATCCCTACTCATTTAGAATAATTTAGAGGGGGGTATCGGTAGTACTCAAATTCGTTTATAACGATAGTTATCTTATGGGTTGTATGTGGCCTTACGAGGAATTAGGTGTTATATGTGTCTGTTTTGTGATCCTATTATCAGTATTACGATGTGATAGAATATGACCGTATATTTAGTTTAAAGGGATTTAGTGAGTGAAGAAATCCTATATTTGGCAGGAGAGAAAAAGTCTTAATTGATTAAACGAGTGTCTTTTGAAAAGATACTTGGGAGGAACCACGATGTCGAGAGGATTGTGTGGAAACTAGAGGAAAAGAGAATGAAAGTTTATCCCCAACCCTCTAGAGTAACCTTGTAGTTGTGATTCTGGGGACGGAATCCTTGTAAGGGTGAGAAAATGTAATGACTGAGAAATTTCAGATAATATTTTAGATAGTAGAATTGTAAATAATTTTTTATGAGCATAAGAAGTCAATTTTTTGAATTTATTAATAAAATAAATTCATTATGGAATCACAAGGTAAGCTTTGTAATTTAAATTACTACATGGGCATTTAATTTTGACAATGAGAGAAGTGGAATATAATTAATTTATTTAATTATATCAGAGTAATGCTAAATCATTTAATTGGTTTGAATGCTTGTCTTGATAGGCTAAATCATTTTGTTAATTAAGTGAGTAAATTAAATTATGTGTTAAGAAATAATACTATATTGGTATTTATAAAAATAACTCAAGTTGTTAATAATTAATAAGGTGGTGTATAATTTAGTGCTATGTGACTAATTTAAATTAGTTAATGTGTGGCAAAAATATTTAACTATTTATATTTTGATAACCCAAATAATAAATTTGGTTAGATAAGGTGGTGTTACATTTTGTAGCCCTAAATTGATGTAGTAAACAAACTTAATGAAATTTTCTAGCCCAAACTTCTTTTGTTACTTGTAGTTTTGGGTAGGGGCGTGTGGCCAGCCAAAGGTAGCCCAAGTTTAATACCCTTAATATGTATATAAGCCCAAGGAAATTAGGACCCAGTCTGGTAGCTTAATGACCCAATCCCAGCAGTCCAAATTTCTATCCTTGGGTATTACATGTTGGTTCATTTTGGTGACCATCATTTCGAGACCAAAACATCCGGGAAGGTAGGGAATATCATGTGCGGTGATGGATAGCTCTATTGTGGCAGCGGTGAGGGGATATCATAGGCCACTTAGGGGATGCTATGGAGTTCTTATAAGAGGTCTTTAGCGGATGGTTAAGGAGAGTTCCCAATTAATATACGCCACTCCTTTTAGCATATAAACCCCATTTGTTCTAACCTATTCTTGGTATAAGCAAAAACCATTATAGAGAGTGTGTGAGTGTGTTCAGTGAGTAGGAGAGAAGATGAAGGAATAGTGGCAACCATAACTCTTCATCTTAGTAACCTATTTTAGAGTTTTTCAAGCTAAGGTATATTATTACTTTCCCTCTTAATTTCTAGTTAGCACTTGTTTTAAATGTTGATATTATGTATTGCTTGTGGGAGTTCTTTGTTGCTTGTGAGGATCATCGTGGATCCATAGAAGGAATAAGGATGGACAATGGTAGGAGTATGTGATTTTATATGTGACATTCCCAAATTCAGGTACCAATACCTCCAATTTGGTGCTCACGATAACCAACATCCAATTACCTCCAATCAACATAAGACAACAAAATGCGGAATGAATAATCATATATTGATCATTTCAGAAGGTTTACAGAAGGGTCCCAAGATCCATAACCTTAATTAAACATTACGAAGCTACAAACGTAACTATCTTAATTCGCATTACATAATCGAAAGTCTAAGCAATACATTAAAACAGATGGCGTGCATATTCGAAGCCTAGAACTTCATCTTCTCCTTGCCCTTATCTCAGCTCGAACACTCGGGCTTAACTGTAATGTTTTCATGATATAGCAAGGGTGAGCAACGAGTTTCCTCAACAAGTTTAATACGAATAAGAGTTATATCATGAATGAATATGAATAATAACAGTATAGTTCAATAATAACAAGAATTGATGAAATAACTGACGATATAATCAAAGTTCAACGAATGGGTGAAGATTGATTGTTTACTACCGAGAGTCAAAATAGACTATGAACACACACATGAGGCATCAGTCACATTAACTGACCCCCTTAGGTTACAAACACCATAATGTGTACGCGAGGGGATCAACCTCTTGTACCTATGAATATGCATACCATTTAATTCTGCTCTGTATCATCTTTTAGATACTTTGGTTACTCCCTATCATGGGGTTTTTCATCTCAGTCTAAGAATCCATTCCAACAATAGGTTTGGATAGCTTTTAAATTAATTATCATGCATAGGTCTAGCCGAACAAGTGACTCAGACCTTTCTTCGCACAGTGCATGTATATCAGCACCTTAAAGAGTAGAATAGTCCAACAAGAGAACTGAAATCAAATGCTCTATGTGCGAATGCTAATAATATCGATGTGGAATAATTTTAAAACAATTAAACCACTTAGCACATACTTGAGAAATGGAACTCGAGCTTAATTCGAGGAACTTGCATTAGAAGATAAATTTTAGAACTAGCTCAATACAAGGATTGAGTAAGATGGAACTTGCAACAAGAAGCATAAGATTAAAAACTTCCAACAAGAAGCGTAAGATTAGAAACTTGCAACAAGAAGCCTAAGATTAGAAACTTGCAATAAGAAGCATAAGATTAGAAACTTGCCTGATTTGCTGTTTATAAATTACTCTATGATTCTGCTCTATAAGTATCCTACAACAATTGTAATTACTCTACGATCAACCATAGTTAGGCATCAATAATGGATTCATTAGACTTTCTTATGGTCCATTCAACCATCCTATGGTCTGTCAACAACTCTACAATTAGCAGTGACCTATTTAGTTCGGCAGAGTCACTCTACGATTACTGAGGTGACCCTATGATTACTATGGTTCCTACTGACTTGGCAGAATTATGCCAAGGTTAGTCAGCTTAGCTCAGTAGTACTCTGCTATAACTCTATGACCACTAGTGAGACTATACGATCGAGTGGAGAGGCTCGATGATCGTAGGGCTTACTCTACGATCTGCCCTAAGGCTGGCTTGACCTGATCTACGATGGTCTAGTGAAGCTTTACGACTGGGCAGAGTTGCTCAACGATCGTAGAGTTCACTCTACGATCTGCTCCAGGACTAGTCAGGTACACTCTATGATGGCCGAGTGGTATTCTAAGATTGGCAGAGTCCATTCTACGATTGCCGAGTGGAACTCTATGTTCGGCAGAGTCCACTTTACGATCAAGCGGGGTTATTCTACGATCGTAGGGTTCTTCCTGCGATTCTGGTTAAGGCACACTTCAACATCATAGCTCAAGGTGAAGTCTTTGGCTAATGGTGTTGTGGCCAATTTGACATATGGGCTGAGTCTGACTGAGTCTACCAATTAGCATGCAAGGACCTAATCAAGAATAACCCCACCAGACCTTGAGTTTCAACTCAGGTCTGATACAATACTGCCGAACTTGGTTTGAGTCATGCTTTGATTATAAACCGATTGTTATCATCTATGGTCTATAGACATAAGTCCTGAGATTTGCCATAAAGATCACCTCAAGTTGATATTACTACTTCAGTTTTGATCTGAGCTTGGCTGACGTCAACAACTGATCTCAAGCATTTACGAGGACCTATAAGCATGAATAATTGGTACCTACAGTCTACAGTCCTGACTCTTTAATCATCTGGACATGGTGACTAAGGCTATTATTATGACTCTGGTGTGAGTCTCTATTTAGCCCAACATATAAAACATACAGGTCTCTATTTGACTACTCGGTGACTACAAAGTTTAACATTATTCTTACACTATAACTATTGATGCTTGACTCGACATCTACTAACTCAATCAGAAGGGAATTTAACTGGACAAGGTAAGATTAATGCCTGAAATAGAAAGGAGGTCTCACCTCTTCGGAGCTTCAGTTGCTAGCTCTCTAGCTTTTAGATTTTACTCACCTCTCCGAACGGCCAGAACTTCTCCCAAGATTACTCTTACCTCTTAACTCATAATATCTCTCATGTTTCAGAACTAACAAACTTCAGCAAGCTCTTCAAGAGAATTCAAGGTCCCTATTTATAGAAGAATCTTTATCAAATCATTGGTCATTGCCTAGGTCTTAGGATCGGTTCTAACTAGATTAACCATTGGTCACTAAGGATTAGGTGGAAAGATTTACCAACCCCAGCTTTGCCCAAAGCTTTCAAAAATTAAATCAGCCCACATGGGTCTTACTTTTAAACAAGGCAGTATAGGGTGGCTTGTAGACCATTGGTCTATTTCGGTAGGTTCAGGCTAAATGTAATAAACTAATACATTGCATCGGTAATACACATTTAGCCTATTAGGGTTAGTTTCTATTTAGGCTAGCCGAGTGAACCCATATATTATATATATCCAGTACCCCCAAATATACGTGGGGTTGGGCCTGTTTAATAATCATTGGGCCAGTCCACTATAACTCTTAGTAAGACTCTAAATTATTAATATCATTATTACTTACACCCCATCATTAATTACCTACAAGTCCAATGCACAATTTTGCTTGGGCTTCTTTAAACGATTTACTAGGCTAGTCCATTAATATTTCGAGTACACTGAAGGACTATTAAATCAATTAACAAATAGCCACACATAGTTATCCAACCCATTTATGGATTTAAATTAATGCGCATAAGAATAAAATAAAATTCTTAATATTAATAATAGTGTAACTTAGAAATTTATGGTCATTACATTATATCTATCTATCTATATGAAGTCTGGAATTTAAGATTATGCATACCACATGTTTGACGAAATTACCCAAAGAAATTTTTTCAAAACTTTGATATTTCAATGGATTAAACTATCGATATATCAATAAGTAATGTAGGTATAGTGTTATTAATCGTGTCAGTTTCCTAATAAATGACCTAGTGGCATGAAGGGCTGGTGTTTATTAATATGCTAAACTACATGTTTGTATGCTAAATCAATATTTAAGACATTAGTTTTTATCATATACTTTTAAACTAGATAAGTTGATTTGCAAGGATGTGTAATATGTTCACGTGGTGAAAACCACAAAGTATGTGTTATTATATAAAAGGAAAGACGGGGTTGCTATTTTAATTATTCATTAACATGGTTGCTAGTTGTACAAGAAAATGGCTATTACTTATTCAATAATATGGTTGTTACGTTTGCGAATTAAGGAGGGGGTTGCTATATATGGGAAATAAAATTCTTTAGACTTATAGCCTTGCCTACTATGTATTCTTGAACATTGAAATGTGAGGCTATGTGAAGTTGGTTTTAAAACTAGTTATCCCATAATGGTTTACCCAAATATATTGTTATAAGGAATCAATATCAATATATTTCATAGCAAGAAAAGATTCATTAAACTCTTTTATGTCAAATGATGTTAAAACCTCAGAAGTTGGAAAATTTCAAGGTTCTGGGCATTGGGCGTTGGGCGCGCCAGTGAAGAGCAAATCCTGGCATGGGCCGCGCCAGGCTGAGTTTGGTCTCTGCGTGCACGGCGCGAGCTGCGCCAGTCAGCAGTTTAGAAGTGGCGTGCGGCTCGCCACTGTACCAGCTTTGAAAATCTTACTTTGAAAATGTTTTCCAAAGGCACTATCTATATAGTATCTAAAATGGTTATATGAGGATAAATAGAGTAATGTTAAATACTATAAGAAGGGTGTTTCCATAAAGTGAAGTGTTTATGTATTATACTTGTAATGTTTTTCAAAGAGATGCTTTGATTAGTCAATAAGGAGGTAATGTAATATAAATTAATGTACTAAACTAATTTAATGACAACACTAAAACAATAATTTATGACACTATGTGCAAAAAGGAAAAAGAGTAAGAGTTTATATTGATAAACAAATGGATCGGTATAAAGTCATTTTGAATTCTAGTTGATAAAATTAGTTTAGATATACTAATCTGAGCGATACTTTACTAAAATAATGTTATGAGCGTAGTTTTTCTTATTTGTGAGCATAGTTGTGTAATATGTAAGCCATGTGGTATTTTCTAACATTAAGTGTTGTGGTATATGAGCGACTAGTGCCTTAAACTAGGACGTGATGTGCGTAATAGCTAAACTGAAATGGTTTATGATGATCACTAATTGGTATGGCTACGCTATTATATGATATGTAGGCTGTATACGTGACAAGGTCAAAGGTAAACATAATCGACGAACGAGGCAAGTTCCTAACTTTAAACTTCTTACATTTTGTAAGTTTCTTACTCTAACCCGTTTCATTACGCAAGACTTGTTTTATTATGTAAGTTCTTAAATCTTGAACTTATTTTATGGTGCAAATTCCTTGGACCTTACTCAAACTGATATTGAACCGTGAACTCGTATTATTGTACAAGTTTCCTAAATCTAAATTTATCCTGTTTTACAAGCACATTAAAATTAAAGTTCGTTGTTATTATAAATATTTATTGAACCTAAACTGTTTTATTATGTAAGTAGAAATAATTATTGTACATTATTCCATATCATATTGATTATTGTCAATAGCACCAATGTGCACATTATATGAACAATTTGAAGAATAGGTCTATGCCAATTGTTTCGGCTAGACATTACATGCATTCACATTAAATATAAGCTACTTAAGGTATATGCCTATGCTAGTTAATTCAGCTAGACACTTCATTTATTGAGTCAGTTTAAATATTTGTTTGAAGTTTCTCCAAACCATGTTTTTGTGGTATGGGTTCTAAATGCTGATTTGAACAAACCTCATAGTAAGGGAAAATTTTATATGCTTGGGACATGATTCCTATAAATGAGTTATTATAGATGATTATGTTGTGCACACTATAGGTACAATAGGCTAGCTAGCTAAAGTACCCATCTTTGCTTTTACAATCCTTGAGATTGTAATTACTAAATGAAAACTTATAGTCTTTTGACTTCTTGGTATTAATAATGTTTGTTAATACTATATACGGTGTTCGTGGCCTTATGGCATTTCAGCAAACTCTCATCTAATCTGAAGATTGGCATACCTATGTACTCATGTCGTTTCATATTAATGATGAACGTTTTCATAAACTAAATCTTTTCCATTCATGATATACCCTTCTTCGCATTCATAAACTTGTTGGGCAAAGTAGTTGCTCACCCTTGCTATATCATGAACATTTTTCAGATAAACCCGAGTGTTCTACTCAAGTCAAAGGAAAAGGAAAGGTTGAAGAATAGAGAGCTTAGAAGTATTTGTCCTTGATGTTGCTATGTTTTGTAACTATTAAAATTTTGAACTACAAAATGCTTGTATTAGATTTTAAGATTTTTATAACTTGAGAATTGGTACGTTTTGTAACGAAAAACTATTATATTTTTCTGCTACTTATTAAATACCCAGTGTTTAGTTAAGGTGTAAATTTAGGATCGTGAGCACCGAATCCGGAGTATGAGGAACCCGGATTTGGGGGTGTCACATAGATCTCATTAATATGATCATCATCATGATTCGAAAAGCATTGCTCAAAACTATGGGTTTATCACATATAAAATAACAACACCATGTAGATAAAGTAAAATGCATTTAATAAATTAATTCTTTTATTAATAAATAAATAAGATTACAAAGTATATGCTACATCATATCAAATATGATTGGCTTATATGCATACTACTTTCAATAAATATTAAAGAATATAATGAGATAATAATATTAAGTTTTTATTAAACAGAAAATCCCGCCAAGACGTAGACAATCAGCACAACCTACATAAAATGAGTTGGTTAATAGCGAGAAAAGGCAGGTAGACCCCTTGCAGCAACTTGTCGATTTATTGGAAGGAGCGCTTCAAGGAAGGAATCCTAAACCTATAAACCCCAACCCCCCAATGGCTCCTGTAGCTAGTTTTAAAGACTTTAAGAGTGTAGGACCCCCAAAGTTTAGGGGCACTACCGACTCGATAGAGGCCCAACTTTGGGTTAAAGAAATAGAGAAAATTTTTATGGCCACTTGCATAGGAGAGGAGCAGAAAACAACATTCACCACTTACATAATGAAGGGTGAAGCGAATTATTATCAGCAGCGAGCTGGAGAAGGAATCATATCATGGGATAGGTTTAAGGAGTTATTCTTCAAGAATTTTTTTTCAAAAAGCATACAAAGTCGAATGGAGATGAAGCTTTTGGAGTTGAAGTAAGGGGAGATGACGGTAGCATAATACACCGCCAGATTTAATGAATTTGCACGGTTTGCACCACACTAGGTAGATACTGAAGAGCATAAGGCTAGACGTTTTGAGCAGGGGTTAAAGCTGTGGTTGTATAGTAAGATATCTATTTTTTAGATTGATTCTTTTAATACACTGTTGGAGAAAGCCATTATTGCTGAAGGGGGGAGTGAGGCATTAAACCAATACCATAAGGAGAATGAGAACAAAAAATTTGTAGGGGAGAACAAAGGAGGAAGTAGTGGCGGTAGTAACTTAGGAAAATGGAAGTGGGACAATGGTAATAACAACAACAACAACAACAATAATCCGATGGGGAGTAAGAAGGGAGAATCCAGGAAGAGAAGTGAGGCGTGTCTGAAGTGTGGGAAGAATCATTAAGGAGAATGCTGGAGGGGAAGGAATGTTTCTAATAACTGCGGACAGGAGGGGCATATTTCCCTAAATTGCCCAAACCCAAAGAAGATAAGGGAATGTTTCGCGTGCGGATCTACAGAGCACCAAATCAAGGACTGCCCGAACAAAAGAACAAGAGACGGAAGAGGCAATAAGGGAGGCAACAACAAATTAGCAATTAGTGGACCAGTGCAACCCAATCGACTGCCTGCCAGAACATTTAACATAACTATCTAGGATGCGGTGGCATCCAAGGACGTGGTGTCAGGTATTATCCCGATTAAGATTATTAATGCCTATGTATTATTTGATTCGGGTACCACCTGTTCATTTGTGTCTGACGAGTTTGCACGACGTTTGAAATTACCCCAAGAATGATTAGAGTGTCCTTTAAATATAGAAGTTGTGAATAAGGAAGTGATTTATGTGGAATTTATACAAAAAAATTATTGTGCAAAAATTACGGGACATAAGCTGAGTGTAGATTTGATCCTGAAAATGTTGGGAGATTTTGACGTAATTTTAGGGATGGACTGGTTATATAACCATGGGGCGATAATCGACTGCTAGAAGAAAAGTGTGAACCTTCAGACCTCGAATAGGTTTAAAGTAGTATTTTATGGTAGCACATCGCTTAGACAATCATGTTGTCTGATAATGATGAAGGCCAAGAAGTTATTGAGAAAGGGATGTGTAGGCTATTTAGCCCATATTATAAATACTCAAAAAGTGAGAGTGGAGATGAGTAGTATACTAGTAGTAAAAGAGTGTCCAGACGTATTTCTAGACGAATTGCCCGGTCTTCCGCCAGATAGAAAGATCGAATTTGCGATAGAATTAGTGCCAGGAACAACACCGCTTTCGAAGGCTCCGTATCGTATGGCGCCAGCAGAGATGAAGGAATTGATGTTGCAATTACAAGAGTTGCTAGATAAATGTTATTTTTAGCCGAGTGTGTCTCCTTAGGAGCACCAGTTTTTTCGTTAAGAAGAAGGACAGATCGTTACGACTTTGTATCAACTACCGAGAGTTGAACAAAGTAACGATCAAGAATAAATATCCTTTACCGACAATCGATGATCTTTTCGATCAACTGAAGGGAGCGAGGTATTTTTCAAAGATAAATCTGAGATTGGGATATCATCAGTTGAAAGTACGAAAAGAAGATGTACCAAAGACAGCGTTCAGAACTCGGTATGGACATTACGAATTTTTGCTAATGTCGTTCGGATTTACTAACGCTCCAACAACGTTTATAGACTTGATGAATCGAGTTTCCAAACCATATTTGGTTAAGTTTGTGGTAGTTTTTATTGACGATATCTTGATTTATTCGAAAACCCAGGAGGAACATGTTGAACATCTGAAGGTGGTGCTAGAGACCTTAAGGAGAGAGAAGTTGTATGTGAAATTTTCTAAGTGTGAGTTTTGGTTGGAAAGGGTACAATTCTTAGGACATGTAATTGATAAGGATGGTATATCGGTGGATCCTGCAAAGGTGGAGGCGGTGATTTATTAGGAATAGCCGAAGACGCTGACGGAGGTACGAAGTTTCTTACGGTTAGCTAGGTACTATTGAAGATTTATCCAAGATTTTTTAAGATAACGACCCCGTTGACCAACCTAACCAGGAAGACGGTAAATTTGTGTGGAAGGAGAAATGCGAGGAGAGTTTTACTGGAATTGAAGAAAAGGTTGAGCGAGGTGCCTGTGTTCTCCTTACCAGATAACACAGGAGGTTTTGTGGTGTAGAGTGTCACACAAGGGACTTGGCTGTATGCTAATGTGAAACGACAAGGCCATTACGTACGCTTCACGCTAGCCAAAGGATTACGAAAAGAGATATCCTACCCCTGATTTGGAGTTAGCAACGGTGGTTTTTGCTTTGAAAATTTGGAGACACTATCTTTAAGGGAGAAATGTAAGATATATAAAGACCACAAGAGTTTGAAATATATCTTTACACAGAAGGAGTTGAATATGCCCCAAAGAAGATGGTTGGAACGTTAGTTTGTAAAATCCATGAACATACAATCAAATTTATGTAAACTAGCGGAAGTATGGTAAAATCAGAATTTAAAGTTTTACAAACCAAAACCAGGATTGATCTTTATGCACAATTATTAATTAACAAAGAGAAGATAGAGAATTTTACCCTTGTAGAACAAAGCTTCCTCGGGTACAAGTTCGACTCCAATTCCTTCGCGTTCTCCTTGGATTTCACCGATTAGATTCCTTTGATCAACGTTAGCCACCCAAGTGTTTGGCCTCTATAGGTGATCCACCAAAGAATAATAAAGATTCAAGAAATGGGTAGTGGCAAACCCTAGTTTTCTCTCTAGAGAATTTATGAGTACTCTCCCAAATCTAATGGAAGTGTATGTAACCCCAATCCATAATAAGACTCCTCTTATTTATAGATATAGACAACCCTCCTAAACTAATTAGGAGTAGGGGTTTATTTTTAATTAAAATCCTAAACTAATTAGGAACTAATATGAGAGTACTCTTATTAATTAATTCCTAAACCATTTAAGAACTAAATAATAATAATAGTAATAATATTAATAAGACTCATCTTATTAATTTATAATTAGTATTTCTAAAATACTAAATAATAAATATTAAGTTATTTAATTTCTTCTATCACCATAGTATAAATTAAATATACTTAACTTATTATTACGATTATGCTATTTACTTCTTAAATAAATATTTTTCTTTTTGCGGTGTGACTCTTTAGGTTTTCCATATTAAACCGGATGTAGAATAAATCAATTAGAACAATTATAATCTTATTTACATAAATAAATTAAATCATTTAATTTATTTAATAAAATAATATTTATTCCACAATAAGGGTAAGTCCTCTTAGCGATCAACGACTTTCAAAATAACATAGATTTCAACATTTAATCATAAAACAACCTTTCAGTGAATAGTTATCGTACAATTCAATCATTCTACCATACAATGTCTCAATCAAATATAAAATATGGAATTACTGTTAAGTCTTAATTTATTTGATTTTATGCATTTTGATTCTCAAAACCACAACCCTAAATAATGCAAATTAGAAACTCCTTTCTAATTTAATTCTGTCTTGGCCAAGGACTACTGAGTTGTCATTTATCGAATCACATAGGACATTCTCAACTTTTACTATAAGTGGTAGATTCTTTGTTGACTATTCCCTTATCTCCATGTACAACTTATTATACCCAAGCATACCCTTTGATATACCCTAAAGGTCTTAAGGGACATGTTAAAGCATAACTCATCATACACAAGATACTATGATGATCTTAAGTCCAATGATCACTTGTACTACTATCACATTAGGAATTCCTATTGACAGACAAGAAAACTCCATTAGGTATTCCTTTAGCGAGTCACGTTCAATGAATTTATTCTCTTATAAATATCTACATACTTGCTTTAGTGTCTCTACCCAAATAATTATGAGATCAGTCATCCTCTTCATAAGAGCAAGCATAGTATGGACTAATCTATCTGGATTCACTAATCCCCTTCTTAGCGATCCAACGATTAGGAACGATTTTAGTTTTGGGCTATCAAGAATTTAGATATCATTAGCATGATCATCATCATGATTCTAAAAGTATTGCTCAAAACTATGGGTTTATCTCAATTAATTCGAGAGTACAATGTGGATAAAGAAAATGCTTTTAAATAAATTAATTATTTTTATTAATAAACGAACAAGATTACAAAGCATATGCTACAACACATCAAATGTGATTGGCTTGTATTCATACTTACTTTTAATCTCCCACTTGCACCAAATCTAATTGTCATGGTATCTAATACCTATCTGTTAGGTTTGTATAATACATAAGCATGCAATCAAATTACATAAATATAGCGGAAGCGCGATAAAACGGATTTTAAAATTTTAATACAAACCATCACCATGATCTTTCCTTGTATTCCATTATCAATTAAACGAAAGAGACAGAGATAGAGAATTATACCCTCGTGAATCAAAGCTTCCTCGCATACAAGTTCACCTCCAATTCCTTCGCGTTCTCCTTGAATTCCACCGATTAAATTCCTTCGCTTGATCAACGTTAGCTACCCAAGTGTTTGGCCTCTAGAGGTGATCCACCAAAGAATAATATCTATTCAAAAAGAAGGGTGTTGGAAAAACCCTAGTTTATATCTCTATAGAAATTGCAAGTATTCCCCACAATTCAAATGTAAGAGTGTGTAACCCTAATCTATGATAAGACTCCTCTTATTTATAAATATAGGAAACCTTCCTAAAAAATTTAGGATTAGGTTACTTGTCTTAATTAAACTATTTTAATTAATTAAACTCCTAATTCAATTAGAAATTTATGAGAATAGTTTTATTAATTAATTCACAAATCCTTTTAGGAATTAAATAATAATAATAATACTCCTCTTAATAATTTATAGTTAATATTTTCAAAATATTAAATAATAAATATTAAGTTATTTAATTTATTCTATCTCCATAACCTAAATTAAATACATTTAACTTATTATTACAATTATGTTGTTTACTTTTTAATTAAATCAATTAGAACAATTCTAATCTTATTTAAATAAATAAATTAAACTATTTAATTTATTTAAATAAATAATATTTATTATACAATAAGGGTAAGCTCTCTTAGCGATCAACGACTTTCCAGATAATATAGATTTCAATATTAATCACAAAAAACCTTTTACTACATAGTTACCGTACAATTCAATCCTTCTACCATACAATGTCCCAATTAAATATAAGACATGAAATTACTGTCAAATCTTATTTTATTTAATTATATGTATTTCGATTCCCAAATGCACAACTCTAAATAATGCAGATTAGAAACTCCTTTCTAATTTCATTCTGCCTTGGCCAAGGACTACTGAGATGTCCTTTATCGAATCATATAGGACATTCACATCTTTCACTAGATGTGGTAGATTCTTGGTTGATCATTCACCTATCTCCATATACAACTTATTATACCCTTTGATATACCCTAAAGGTCTTAAGGAATATGTCAAAGTATAACTCATCATACACAAGATACTATGATGATCTCAAGTCCAAGGATCACTTGTACTACTATCACTTGAGAACTTCCTATTGACAGACGAGTAAAACTCCATTAGGTATTCTTTAGCGAGACACGTTTAGTGATTTATTCTCCATTAATCACCTATATACTTACTTTAGTGTCTCCACACAAAAGATTATGAGATCAATCATCGTCTTCCTAATAGCAAGTAACATATGTACTAATCTATCCGAATTCACTAATCCCCTTTTTAGTAATCCAACGATTAGGAACGATTTTAGTTTGTATTCTATCTTGAATTTAGATCTCATTAGCATGATTACTGTGACACCCCCAAATCCAGGTACTTAATTCCCACAAATTTGGTGTTCACTATCTCATTCAATCACATCTAACTACCCAATATTAAGAACAATAAAATAAACTTAAGGAAACATCTTCCCAAAATGGGTTACATCACCAAACTATTAAACAATCAAATCCCAGGTTAACTTAACCTTAATACATCAAATGCGGAATAAAACATAATTTAAAACAAGTCTTTGATACAAATAAACATCAAGTGAATGATAAATCTCTTGCTACTTTGGCATCTTGCCCTTGCCTTTACTCGTGGACGGTTCGTCCTGCTTTTCTGGCTTAGCTGCATTGATTAATGCAAGAGTGAGCAAACAATTGCTCACAAGTACGATAACAATAATATTTAAATGAAATGGATTTCAACTGAGGAATAATAGTTTTCTGAATCTCAGTCAATAAATGGTCAAAGTCTAAAAGCTCGTTAGAATGCTTGGTTCCTAGGAAAATAGAATTCAAGATTTAGAAATTATATCTGAGGGTCACAAGACCTCGAACTATGTCCTAGGTTAATAGGTATTTCTACTGCAACCTTTAACAGTCATATAGACTATGGACCAACATCTCATACCCAGGGGGATCAGCCCTTTGTACAATGTATTGTGCACAAACATTTTAACGTTGTCGCGTAAGTAATCCCCTACATTAGGGTTGTTCATCTCAGTTTATCGTCTGGATCAATACCAAAAGGAACTTGGCTTGGAATAAGAATAGAAAATATTCTATGTCTTTGAAATCGCTCATCAACTAAGGACTAGCTGAATCAATAAGGGTTTGCTAGTCTAATTCATCAAATAAGCTTGCTCAATAGAAACTGTACTCGAAATTTGAATAACAAACAACGATTGGAATAACGCTTAAGTACATAACATAATAGTAACCTTGCTTGAATATCAATAAGCTAAGGTCAATAAGCTTGCTTAATATAAATAAACTTGCTTTGAATAAATTAACAAGTTAAAAAGAAAGAACAACTTGCTCAACGTAAAAGTATTGAATTGAGATAAGGAAACTTGCTCAATGATATTAAACTCGCTTTAAATGAAATATTAAACTCGCTTTAAACCAAATATTCAAGTTTTAACCATTCTCATGAAATTAAACTCTGTAAATTCATTTTTCAACCAATTAAAACCATTCTTCCTGTATTATTCTTGTTTTTCATCATATAATCATGAACAATTATTAATTAACCAATTAATAATCAAATAGAGCATCAATTTTGATACATATATACAATTCATGAAACAAACTCTGTAAAATTACAAACTCTATTCCAAAGCATATTTTCATGGATTAATACCTCTAAATTGATTATTAATCATCATATAATCATCTAACACATGATTACTACCAATTACACCAAGTAATTCATGTATTAAGCAAGTAAATTTTATACAGAGAACTAAAATAATGAAATACAGGAAAGAACTTAAAAAGGATTATACCTTCAATTTGTTTAGAAAATTGATTAGTCTCCTTTGATGCTAGAAATCTTCTCTTCAATTCCAAACTCTTCTCTCAATTTCTCTCTTTTCTCTCAACTCTCAAAGCTCTGCTCTATCTCTAATTCACAGAGCTCTCAATTCTAACTCTCTCAATACTCTGTTCCTCTATTTTTTTTAACAACTGACGTAAAATAAAACTGATGAAATAAAATAAAAACTGATAATTTAAAAGAATAATAATGTATAATGACATTAACTTATCAGTTACACAATTCAAAAGCCTCTAAGGCTTGTTTGGTAATACAAAAATTAAAATCAAGTTAGGGAATCAGTGACCAACAGCTTGAGAAAGCAGGACTCTTTGAACCTTACTATACAAAAGGGGCTACTGATTTCATCGTTAGGCTTCTTCTTGCTGTTTGGATCAAGTATTCTCTGCTGGTGGAACTACTATTGAAATGGTTCGTCAGTAGAGATGTTCCCACAGGTGCCCCTTCTTCCAATGGTACTATAATTCCTATTATCTATTATTCTAACTAAAGGTCATAAGACCTTGTTTGGTAAAACACAAATAAAATAACCCATTATTCCCAAACAAAGATCATAGGACCCTATTTGGTAAAATTGAATTAAACACTTTCTCATTTATTTTAATAAATCATTATAACATATAGTTTAAAATGTCACACTTCTAATTTAATCGAACTTATTATTAAATAAATTCAATTAAACCTTACTAACTTAAATAATAAATTTATTTAACCAATAACAATAATACCAAATGAATTACATTATTCAAATAAATTATTTATTCAAATAAATCTTTTCATCATCTAATTTAATTATTAAATTAAATTAGGATAAACATAACAAATCACATTCAAATAACATTTAACATTATTAAACTTAACATATACCCATTTCACAAAAAACTTAATAAATTATTTATTTAGCTCAATAAATTAATAAAAATATTTATATAATTCAATAAATATTTTTATTCAATCATAAAAATTGCATTCGTTACATCTTTCCCTCCTTAAAAGAATTCTGTCCCCAGAATGACAACGCAATTAAATCGTCCGCTACATTCTCCCCTCCTTATAAAGATTCTGTCCCCAGAATCGCAATATAAAGATTAAACAAATAATTGAGGAAAATTTTGCATCATTAGCTCTTCGAGTTCCCACGTTGCTTCTTCAGCACTGTGGTTCCTCCAGATTACCTTAACAGAAGGTATCACTTTATTTCTAAGTACTTGCTCCTTCCTGTCTACTATCTGAACAGGTATCTCTTCATAAGACAAATCTTTCTCAAACTGTATCGGTTCATATTCTATTACATGTTTATAATCGGGCTTATACTGTCGTAGCATCGATATATGGAAGACATTGTGAATGTGTCCTAACTCAGGAGGTAAAGCTACCTCATAAGCTACCTCACCCACCTGTTTCAGTACTTCAAAGGGTCCAATAAACCGCGGACTCAGCTTACCCTTTTTACCAAATCTGATTTTCCCTTTCCAGGGAGATACTTTGAGGAATACAAAGCTTCCGACTTCAAATTCGCGATTTTGTCGGTGTTGATCAGCATACTTCTTCTGTCTGTCTTGAGCGGCTATCAATCTGGCTCGTATCACCTTGACAATTTCAGCAGTTTGTTGTACCAGCTCGGGTCCCAATAGTCGTCGTTCACCAACCTCGTTCTAACATAACGGAGTTCTGCATTTTCTTCCGTACAATGCTTCATAAGGCGGCATGCCGATACTAGCGTGATGACTGTTGTTATAGGAAAACTCGACCAGAGGTAAATGATCATCCCAGTTGCCTTTAAAATCCATGACGCACGCTCGAAGCATATCCTCCAACGTTTGAATTGTTCTTTCACTCTGGCCATCGGTTTGAGGATGGTAGGTTGTACTCATTCTCAACTGCGTTCTAAACAAGCTTGCAAACTCCTCCAAAATTTTGAGGTGAAACGTGGATCTCTGTCTGACACTATTGACACTGGAACACCGTGCCTTGAGATAATCTCCTTGACGTATAATTTTGCCAGTTGATCCAAAGTGAATCTGATTTTGATAGGCAAGAAATGCGCTGATTTTGTCAATCTGTCAACTATGACCCATATTGCGTCATAACCCTTCTGAGTAGTTGGAAGCCCTACCACGAAGTCCATCGTGATATGCTCCCACTTCCATTCTGGTATCTCCAAGGGCTGTAACAAACCACTTGGTCGTTGATGCTCCGCTTTAATTCTCTGACAAGTGAGACACTTCGCACCACACTCAGCAACCTCTCTTTTCATGTTTGGCCACCAAAAATGTTGGCGAAGATCCTGGTACATCTTTGTACTTCCCGGGTGAACCGAAAATCGTGAACTGTGAGCTTCGTTCAAAATCTCCTCTCTGATTGCCAATACTGACGGTACCCAGATTCTGCCTTCAAATCTCAGCAACCCTTCAGTATCAATTTTATATTTGAGCTCTTCACCTTCAAGCACTCTTTTCCGTATTTTAACACATTCCTCATCGTGAAGTTGCGCTTCCGTCACCTTTTCTACCAAAGTTGGTTGGGTTTCCATCTGGAACAATTTTTCAGCAGGCTCTGTCAGATTCTTCACCTCTAACTCCAATTTAGCCATTTCTGCTACGAGCTTCTCTTGAGCAGTTAACAAAAATAGTTTCTCCCGACCTTTTCTACTCAAAGCATCAGCAACCACGTTAGCCTTCCCTGGATGGTATAGAATTTCACAGTCATAATCCTTGATCAATTCTATCCATCTCCTCTGCCTCATATTCGAATCCTTCTGTGTAAAAATATACTTCAGACTTTTATGGTCTGTATATATTTCACACTTCTCCCCATAGAGATAGTGCCTCTGGATTTTTAAAGCAAACACTACGGCTGCTAACTCCAAATCATGGGTCGGATACCCTTTTTCATAGTCTTTTAGTTAGCGCGATGCATATGCAATAACCTTACCATTCTGCATTGATGAGTGTATTTTATACACACAATTTGGGTACTTTTGGCCTTGATAATTTGCAAGTCTTTAGGTATTTTATGTGGTTTTTATGTATTTTTATCTTATTTCTACATAAATTAGTTTTTAGTTATTTTTACATGTTTTATGTTGCTTTGATGCATTTTCATTATGTTTGTAGGAATTGAAATAAAGACCGCTCGGATCGTTGTTTGTATTGACTCAATGTCCGTGCCTGGACGTTTGTGCCCGAATGGTAGTATGATGGAAATTTGTGCTTGGCGACGCTCGGTGCTTAATTTGACAACATTTGGTAGTTGGGCGTGCACGGCGTCGGAAAGCGTGCACGGCGTGCGGCGTCGGCCAAGCCAAGAAGGCAAGCCCGTGCTTAGATATCCGTGCCCGAATGATAACACGGTGAAAATTTATGTTTGGCGATGCTCGGGGCTTAATTTGATGACATTTGGAAGTTGGGCGTGCACGGCGTTGGAAAGCGTGCACAGCGTGCGACGTCGACCAAGCCACGGGCACGGCGTGCGGCAGACGGGGCGCCAGCGTGCGGCCCAGGCGCTATGGGCGCGGCGTGCGGGCGGGCGCGCGCTAGGCGTGCGGGCGTGTTGGCACGCTGGGCGTGCGGGCGTGTGCGGCGGGCGCGGGCGCTCGGCAGCCTCGGCGTTGGGCGCGCGCGCGGGGCTCGGCGTTGGCACTCGGCAGCTGGGCGGCATGCAGGCGCGGGCGTGCGGGCGCACGCCTGGGCGTGCGGGCGCACGCCTGGGCGTGCGGGCGCGCGCGGGCGGACTCGGCGTTGGCACTCAGCAGTGGGGCGGCATGCAGGCGCGGGCGTGCGGGCGCACGCCTGGGCGTGCGGGCGCGCGCGGGCGGACTCGGCGTTGGCGTGCAGCAAGCTGGGCGCGGGGGCCTCGGCAGCTGGGCGGCATGCAGGCGCGGGCGTGCGGGCGCACGCCTAGGCGTGCGGACGCACGCCGCCGTGCTGAGTGCGATCTGACACAGCCATAGTGCGATCTGAGCTCCATTTTGTCCGATTTTTGCTAGGGTTTCTTGATGGAGGCTATATATATTCTCTTTTAAGCTACATATCAGATATCTAGGAATTGGGAGGCCACACAAACACATCAATTTGAGAGCCAAAAGTGCTGCAACACAAGGAAAATTCAGCAAAATCAAAAGAACCAAGAAGGAAAGGAGTGTCAAATGGACATCTTGACATAGGGAGGCTGCACATACATCACCAAGAAGAGCTTAAGGGCTGCAATTCAAGGAGATTTTCAGCAACAAGCCAAGGAGCAAAAGGAGAAAAGAATGCCAAAGGAAGAGGAAAAGCTAGAAATTGACATCAACCAAGCAAGCAACATATGAATATCTTCTAAATGGGTTTTTTCATCTCTTGCTTTCCTTTGAATTTGTATTTCTATTTCGTGATGTACACCATGTGTTTGATGTTTTGCCTAGCTACCATGAACTAGAGCTTATTCTAAGATTTCAATGGAACCCAACACATAGTTTGAATTGATTTCTCTCTCTTTGCTATTAATTACTCATTTGTGAATTGTATATCATAATTTATGCTTCATATATTAATTGCCTAGCTAGTAATTACCGTGGGAACCTATATGAACTTGACGAACGGATTATAGTGTTTAGACCTTGTTATGATATCATGCGAAAGTTAAAGATTGTTGTGGGTTGTTAATTGAGATTAAGTGACGTGTGTCTTGTTGATTATCCTCAATGATAGGTAACTTGATAGTATTTAGGATAGATATATACCTAGATACCGTGTGCAACCAATGGAGAATCTACTCTTAATGACTTCCTATGTGAAAGTTGGTAATTGAAGGGACGGTAAATGAGATTTAGTGACACGTGTCTTGTTATTGTTCTTGAAATTAGTCTCTTGATAGTGTGTAGGATAGACATATACCTACATGCCGCATTAGGAAGATTCGAATTTGACCATCGACAGAGGCTTATAAGTAGCTTTGATTTCTCGGTTGACATTTCTATGTTGTTAATTATTTCAAATGAGAGAGTTAGGATATTCTAATGAAGTGTTGGGGGAAATTGCAATCTTAGACTTGTTAATATTAGATTTCGTTATCTTAATGCTTTTCATATCTCTTAATCATTACAAACAACAAAAACTCAAATCATCATTTGTCTAAATAAAATCGAGACGATATATAGTTGGTGCTTGGGATACACTAGAACAATTCCCTGTGGGTTCGACAACTCTCTTATCATTATATTACTTGTTGACCGCGTATACTTGCGCGTATTTATCGATTGCGAAATCGACCAAAAAGTTTTTGGCGCCGTTGCCGGGGAATTGTTCTTCTAGTGCTTTTCCAATATTAATGACAATCGATTTGGTCTTAATTTAGACTTGTAAATAATTTTCTTATTATTATTTTGTTTTGTTTTCAGTTAATGGATGAGCATAATTATCAATGGGATTATGAGGGGACAGCGCAACCAAGTTCGTCAAAAGTTCTTGAGCAATTGCAAGAACAACTTGCAACGCTTTCAAGGGCTGTTGACACTCTTAAAGGCCAGTCCACTCAAAATGCCTACAGTCAGAATCAAGCTGACTACTACCCAAACTACTATCAACCGGGTTGGCAACATCATCCAAGCTTTTCTTGGGACAACAGTCAAGATCAATGCTTTGATCCAAGTCTCTCATACCATTCAGAATTTTCATTCCAACCTCCACCATACAATGAGGATACATCTAATGTGGAGGAGATTCTTCCCTTGTTCATTGAGAAACAAGAATTGTTACGAAGCGTCGAGAACCAAATGGCACAACTTCTCGAGGCAGTGCTTATTCACCCACAAAGCACCTTACCTTGTATTACACAGATTAACCCTATAGAGGAAGGTGAAGAGCAATGTTTAGTGAATTCGCATAGTTGTGACAAAGCGGAAAGAAGGAAGGAGGAGCTCATGGCTCATATCTCTCAAAATGAGGTTAGGTTGGCAAATATACAAGCTTTAGTGCAGAGCATCATGAACTATGTTGCCAATTCTTACATTATTCACCCGCAATGCACCTTACCTAGCAATACTGAGATTGACCCTACGGAGGAAGGTGAAGAGGGGTGCTTGGTGGATGATCAAGGAAATGGCACGGAGTCGCACGAAGCTATTAGTGAAAATTTTGAGAGTGTACATCCTATTGTGGATGATGATTCTGAGGTTGATGAGACGAGGAGCATGAATGGGGATCATGAAAAGGAAATTGAAGACCAAGAAGTCACATTCGAGGTTTTCAAACCCATCGAACACCCATTGGTTCATGAAGAAGATCTTCATGTCGATCTTGACACAAGTGTAATAATTGATGATGCGGTTGAGGAAAGCTTCTTCTTGCCATCGGTTGAAACGATGTTTGAAGGTCACCAGCCAGGCATGCATGCCATGCAAATCAAAGAAAGAACAACGAGGCGGCATGCAATGGTCAATTTTGCGATTGAGCCGGATTGATGGGAAATAAAGGAGTCGAGCTAACGACTTTAAACCAAGCGCTTCTTGGGAGGCAACCCAAGTTTACTGTTTTGCTTTTATTTTTGTTTGATTGCATTTTAGTGGTTTAATTGCATTTTAATTTCTTTAGTCATTTGCTTTCAGGTACGCTCCCAACTTAGAGGTATTGAAAGATGATATCAATGGCGCTTGGCACGGTTTCAGGGAAGTCTTCTATTTTAATTTTTCCTATATCAGACATTGAGGACAATGTCAAGTTTAAGTTTGGGGGTAGTACTTTGTATTTGTGTGTTTTTAATTTAGTTTTTGTGTGATTTAAGTATGTTTCTCTTTTTATTCAAAAAAAAAAAAATTCATTTATTTTTAGGATGTGTCCTTGAGCATTGTTTTAATTTGATTTGAACCATAATCCATGGTCAATGATAATGGCTTGTTTGAAGAGAATCTAACTCATGAGACGTAGACAATTGTTGCTTAGTCTTTGTGCTTAACGTTTATTGGTTATTATTTTGCTTATGCGTCTTTTCACTTTCATGCACTTACCCATGAGTATTAAGCTAGTTGTATGCTTAGAGAAGACTTTTATAACCGAATGCTTGTGGAAAATATCTATAAAATCTAGAACTCGTTTAAACATCACTCGAACCAAGGTGTCCAATTTTGTTATGTTTGAATTGATGGTCATGTGGTGAGTTGAGATGGAGCGTAAAACGCACTCACTCATGGACACATGCGTAGGAGAGATAGAGCGTAAAACGCACTCTCTTATAATTGTGATTAAAGAAAAAAAATTGTTTATTGCAAATTTCACAGTCATAATCCTTGATCAGCAACCACGTTAGCCTTCCCTGGATGGTATAGAATTTCACAGTCATAATCCTTGATCAATTCTATCCATCTCCTCTGCCTCATATTCGAATCCTTCTGTGTAAAAATATACTTCAGACTTTTATGGTCTGTATATATTTCACACTTCTCCCCATAGAGATAGTGCCTCTAGATTTTTAAAGCAAACACTACGGCTGCTAACTCCAAATCATGGGTCGGATACCCTTTTTCATAGTCTTTTAGTTGGCGCGATGCATATGCAATAACCTTACCATTCTGCATCAATACACAATCGAGTCCTTTATGTGATGCGTCACTGTACACCACAAAATTTCCTGTATCATCTGGTAAAGACAACACAGGTGTCGAACTTAGCCTCTTCTTTAGTTCTTGGAAACTCTCTTCGCACTTCTCCGTCCAAACAAACTTCACTGATTTTCTTGTTAAATTTGTTAACGGAGTGGCGATCCTGGAGAAATTTTGAATAAAACGCCTGTAGTATCCCGCCAAACCTAGGAAACTCCTCACTTCTGACGGTGTCTTCGGCTGATCCCTGTTCATTACAGCCTCGACTTTCGCTGGATCCACCGAAATCCCGTCTTTATCGATCACATGTCCAAAAATTGAACATGCTCCAACCAAAATTCGCACTTTGAAAATTTTGCATACAATTTCTCCTTCCGTAACGCCTCCAATGTCACCCTCAAATGCTCCACATGTTCTTCTTGAGTTTTGGAGTAGACCAGAATGTCGTCTATAAATAACACCACAAATTTATCCATAAATGGTTTGAACACCCTATTCATTAAGTCCATGAATGTTGCAGGCGCATTCGTTAATCCAAATGACATAACCAAAAACTCTTAGTGACCATATCTGGTTCGAAACGCCGTCTTTGGTATGTCCTCTTTTCTCACCTTCAATTGATGGTATCCACTTCGGAGGTCTATCTTTGAAAAGTACCTTGCTCCCCTCAGCTGATCAAACAGGTTGTCAATCCTTGGCAACGGGTACTTATTTTTGGTCGTGACCTTGTTCAACTCTCTATAATCAATGCAAAGACGCATTGATCCATCCTTCTTCTTAACAAACAATACTGGCGCTCCCCATGGCGAAATGCTCGGTTGAATATGCTTCTTGTCTAGCAGCTCTTGTAGCTGCACCATCAACTCCTTTAATTCTACCGGAGCCATTCGATACAGGGCTTTTGATATAGGGGCCGTTCCCGGTGCTAACTCAATTACAAACTCGATTTCCCTATCTGGCGGTAATCCTGGCAAATCATCAGGAAACACGTCCGCAAAATCCCTAACTACTGGTATCTCCTCCAGTTTTGCACCCACCTTTCGGATATCAACTATGTAGGCTAGATATCCTACACATCCTTGTCTCAACATCTTTCTGGCCTGCACCATCGTCAGACAACTCGTTTGTCTAGGCGACTTGCTGCCATAAAACACTACCTTTGGCGGAGTCATAAGGTTTACACACTTCTTTTGACAGTCAATAATTACCCCATGGTTGAACAACCAATCCATTCCCAGAATGACGTCAAACTCCCCAAGACGAATTGGGATTAAGTTGACAGTCATCACTTGACCCTTAATATCTACCTGACAGTTCTTGTGGACAAACTTAACAGGAATCACCTCCTTATTCGCAATTTCTATATTAATAGGGTAATCTAATTCTTCCTGGGGTAACCCTAATTTCTTAGCAAAATCATCGGATATAAATGAGCAAGTAGCACCCGAGTCAAATAATACATAAGAATTAACATTATTGACTGGAACGATACCTGACACTACATTCTTTGACTGCACAGCATCCTGCACCGTCATGTTGAATGTTCGAGCTGTAGGTCGGTTGGGCTGTGCCGGTCCTGTGATAGTAAGGTTGCCACCACCGCTGCTTCCTTTTCCTACACTGGCTCCACCTGTCGTTGCTTTCTTAGGGCAGTCTCGGGCAAAATGTTCCTTTGACCCGCAAATGAAACATGTGCCCTTCTTCGGATTAGGGCAATTTGGTGAAATATGACCCTCTTGTCCATAGTTGAAGCATACCCTCTTACCCTTCAAACAAGCACCCATATGGCTCTTTCCACAGTTGTTGCACACCTCCATCTTCTTCTTCTGATTACCCAGATGACTTCCCGCAGAGTTACTATCATTCCATTTCCTCTTCTGGCTACTTCCCCCATGACTACCACTTGCCTTGTTTTCATTTTCATTCTTCTTCTTCCTCTACTCCTGATTATACTTGGACATAGCATCACTACCTCCTTCAGCGATTATTGCCTTTTCTAACACTGCCACAAATGAGTTCAGTTGAAACAACGAAACTCGACTATATAACCAAGGCTTCAATCCCTGCTCAAATCTCCTAGCCTTTCGCTCATCCGTGTTGACCTGATACGGCGCAAACCTCACCAGCTCATTGAATTTTGCAGCATATTCAGGTACCGTCATGGTACCTTGCTTCAGCTCTAGAAACTGCACCTCCATCTGGTTCTGAGCACTTGCCGGAAAATAAGTCTCGAAAAACATCTCCTTAAATCGTTCCCATGGAATAATCCCTTGACCTCCTCGAGTCTTATTTGCTTGCCACCAGTAACTAGCTTCTGATTTCAACATAAAGGTTGCAAATGCCGTCTTTTGGTCCTCATTGACCCTAGCGACATCAAACACCTTCTCCATCTCCATGACCAACGTTTGAGCTTCAATTGGATTCATAGAGCCGTGATATTCCAGAGGTCCGACAGCCTTGAAGTCTTTAAAGGTCGTGGCCTGAGCTTGTGGTTGATTTGCAAAGGCTCCCGTTAGCAGATTCACCAACTGCTGCATCGGATTAGCGTTGGCTTCTTCATTATTGGTAGATCCTTCAGGGGTCTGTTGACGTGTTGGTTGTCTTCTTGGCGGCATCGTACTGTTAAGAATTCGCGCTATTAGACTATTGCTCAATTATTTAAACATTTAAGTCTCAACTGAAACATTTATAAACAACACTTAAACACATAACACATATGATAAACTTTCGCATTTTATTCATTTACTGCTTTAAAACATAATAAAGATAACATCGTGGTTATTTACATCAAATCATCTATCCTGAAATCACAAAGTTCCAGGATTACATCATTATTCTATCCCATTATATAAACTGGGATTAACAACGTATTAACTCATAAATTTCATAATAACATAACTAATCATAATCTATGATGACATCCCACGACGCACAGCTTCCTGGCGTTCCTGCTCCATAATACGAGTCACCATCCTTCGATCCACCATATCTGGATGACGATGAACTCGATCCAGAGCTCTATCCACTGTGGAGTGAAAAATATACTCCATATCATCAATCTTGGCCTTCTTTGACCGCACCTCACACTCAACACGATCTGCGCGGTTAGCCTCCCTCAACCAAGCAGTCTCAGCTCTCGCCCGCTTAGCTGACTCCTCTTTCAACTCATCTCGTACAATCTCATTCTTGGCTATCAACTGTCCTCGTCGATACTCAGACTGTGCTAGCCTCTCCTCAGCCTCTACAAGACGTGATGAAAGGTCTTGGATCTCAGCATCCTTCTGCTCTAAAGTGGCTTGACGCTCCGCAACCTGTTCCTCTAACTCCTCCTTTTCACTCTCTACATGAACCAGCTTCCACTCCACGTCTCCAAGACGTATGTCTAGCTCCTCAATCTCACTGTTCTTCTGCTCCAAAGCAGACTGTCATTCAGCCAGCTGCCCCTCTAACTCCTCCACTCTGTCCTGCAACTCTATGTTGCGATCATACACCTGCTCGTACATCTGAACACCCAAAGTAGATAGTGATATCTCTTCAGGGTCCTCCTCCTCCTCCTCCTAAGGGTCCTCCTCAGGGTCCTCCTCAGGATCAGTCTCAGGCTCATACTCGTGGCCTATAACTATAATCAATGGGGATGGCTCCCTCTGCACTAGCTGCTCATGAACTACGTGAATATCTCGGGGCTCCTCCTCCCTAGCCTGGCTAGGCTCTCCTCTATCAGTCATCCTGATAACAAGATTTTATGTTTTAATCACTAATCGATAATACTCGCGAGCACATAAGTTTGTTATCAAATAAGCACATAGCACATAATCATTTTATTATCTTTTATGAATTTCCGTAATCCATTCTTTAAAACTCGATAAGAGTATATCACCTCTATATTCTCTATCTTCTAAAAGGCTACTACCCTAAGGTTTTCCCCACCTAAAGGTTCATAACCTATCGGCTTTGATACCAACCAGTGACACCCCCAAATCCAGGTACTTAATTCCCATAAATTTGGTGTTCACTATCTCATTCAATCACATCTAACTACCCAATATTAAGAACAATAAAATAAACTTAAGGAAACATCTTCCCAAAATAGGTTACATCACCAAACTATTAAACAATCAAATCCCAAGTTAACTTAACCTTAATACATCAAATGCGGAATAAAACATAATTTAAAACAAGTCTTTGATACAAATAAACATCAAGTGGATGATAAATCTCTTGCTACTTTGGCATCTTGCCCTTGCCTTTACTCGTGGACGGTTCGTCCTGCTTTTCTGGCTTAGCTGCATTGATTAATGCAAGACTGAGCAAATAATTGCTCACAAGTACGATAACAATAATATTTAAATGAAATGGATTTCAACTGAGGAATAATAGTTTTCTGAATCTCAGTCAATAAATGGTCAAAGTCTAAAAGCTCGTTAGAATGCTTGGTTCCAAGGAAAATAGAATTCAAGATTTAGAAATTATATCTGAGGGTCACAAGACCTCGAACTATGTCCTAGGTTAACAGGTATTTCTACTGCAACCTTTAACAGTCATATAGACTATGGACCAACATCACGTACTCAAGGGGATCAGCCCTTTGTACAATGTATTGTGCACAAACATTTTAACGCTGTCGCGTAAGTAATCCCCTACATTAGGGTTGTTCATCTCAGTTTATCGTCTGAATCCATACCAAAAGGAACTTGGCTTGGAATAAGAATAGAAAATATTCTAAGTCTTTGAAATCGCTCATCAACTAAGGACTAGCTGAATCAATAAGGGTTTGCTAGTCTAATTCATCAAATAAGCTTGCTCAATAGAAACTGTACTCGAAATTTGAATAACAAACAACGATTGGAATAACGCTTAAGTACGTAACATAATAGTAACCTTGCTTGAATATCAATAAGCTAAGGTCAATAAGCTTGCTTAATATAAATAAACTTGCTTTGAATAAATTAACAAGTTAAAAAGAAAGAACAACTTGCTCAACGTAAAAGTATTGAATTGAGATAAGGAAACTTGCTCAATGATATTAAACTCGCTTTAAATGAAATAACAGGTTTGAGATAGGAAAACTTGCCTCAAGCGTAGATTACAAATTTAAGTAATTCACGATCCTTAAACAACCTAAACATTTTATTGTAAAATGGTAATATAATTAGTCACAAGATTAAAAGCATTCTAAGCTTGCTCTTTTATCATAACATCTCATTTAGCATACCATAGTCAACAAGTACTAGTTTAGCAATCATCTTGGAAATTCTTTAGTCATTTAATACATTAATATAAGTTTAATTATGCATCATAACTTCCAAGAAAAGACAACAAAATAATAATAATAATAATAATAATTTTTTTTTACAGCAGCGATTCTCGCCGGGGCGAGAAAAAGCTTAACAAAATCGTCGTCGGGGCGAGGCTGTCGCCGGGGCGATAATCCTAGCTCATTTCTACTGCCGGGGCGATAGACGCGACTGACACCTTCTACAGGTCGCGAACCAGTGAAAACTTAGGCCAAATTTGGCCAAAATTTTCCGAATTCTACCATCCAATGAATAATTTAAACATACCCAGACATCATGTATGATACAAAACATTTACCCAACATGTTTCTAACCAATCTAAGCATTATAAAACACATAATCAACCAATTTAAAACCAAAAATTCACTGTTAAAACTAAATATTCAAGTTTTAACCATTCTCATGAAATTAAACTCTGTAAATTCATTTTTCAACCAATTAAAACCATTCTTCCTGCATTATTCTTGTTTTTCATCATATAATCATGAAAAATTATTAATTAACCAATTAATAATCAAATAGAGCATCAATTTTGATACATATATACAATTCATGAAACAAACTCTGTAAAATTACAAACTCTATTCCAAAGCATATTTTCATGGATTAATACCTCTAAATTGATTATTAATCATTATATAATCATCTAACACATGATTACTACCAATTACACCAAGTAATTCATGTATTAAGCAAGTAAATTTTATACAGAGAACTAAAATAATGAAATACAGGAAAGAACTTAAAAAGGATTATACCTTCAATTTGTTTAGAAAATTGATTAGTCTCCTTTGATGCTAGAAATCTTCACTTCAATTCCAAACTCTTCTCTCAAATTCTCTCTTTTCTCTCACCTCTCAAAGCTCTGCTCTATCTCTAATTCACAGAGCTCTCAATTCTAACTCTCTCAATACTCTGTTCCTCTGTTTTTTTAACAACTGACGTAAAATAAAACTGATGAAATAAAATAAAAACTGATAATTTAAAAGAATAATAATGTATACTGACATTAACTTATCAGTTACACAATTCAAAAGCCTCTAAGGCTTGTTTGGTAATACAAAAATTAAAATAATCTATTATTCTAACTAAAGGTCATAAGGCCTTGTTTGGTAAAACACAAATAAAATAACCCATTATTCCCAAACAAAGATCATAGGGCCCTATTTGGTAAAATTGAATTTAACACTTTCTCATTTATTTTAATAAATCATTATAACATATAGTTTAAAATGTCACACTTCTAATTTAATCGAACTTATTATTAAATAAATTCAATTAAACCTTACTAACTTAAATAATAAATTTATTTAACCAATAACAATAATACCAAATGAATTACATTATTCAAATAAATTATTTATTCAAATAAATCTTTTCATCATCTAATTTAATTATTAAATTAAATTAGGATAAACATAACAAATCACATTCAAATAACATTTAACATTATTAAACTTAACATATACCCATTTCACAAAAACTTAATAAATTATTTATTTAGCTCAATAAATTAATAAAAATATTTATATAATTCAATAAATATTTTTATTCAATCATAAAAATTGCATTCGTTACAATTACCATCATGATTCTAAAATCATTGCTCAAAACTATGGGTTTATCACATTTTAAATAACAGCACAATGTAGATAAAGTAAATTGCCTAACACTTTTATTAATAAATGAATAAGATTACAAAGTATATGCTACATCATATAAAATATGATCGGTTTGTGTGCATACTACTTTCACTATCTTCTCTAAGTAACGATCAAACTACTGTTGAGTTATAACTTTAGTAAAAGGATCTACAATGTTGTCTTGAGAATTCACACGCTCTAGGTTGATGTCTCCTCTTTCAATGATTTCTCTAATTAAATGAAAGTGCTGAAACACATGTTTAGATCCCAGATGAGACTTAGGAACTATTCCTAGTTATGTAATGAGCTTTTCATTTAAACAACCAACTTTGCAGCTTCATTTACAGCTATATAATTTGTCTTTGTCACTAAATCAGTAACTTTTTACTACTTGGAATTTTTCCAACTCACTACACCACCATTCAAGGTAAACACATATCCCAAAGTGGATTTGTTGTCATCTTGGTTAGTCTGTAAACTTGAGTCTTTATAGCTCTCTAGTTTTGTATCAAACCCACCATTCATTAGATGCATATCCTTAGTCCTTCTTAAATACTTTAGGATGTTCGTCACTGTCTTACAGTGATCTTCTCTAGGAATTGACTGATATCTACTTATCATATTTAGTGCATAATCAACATCAAGTCTCGTACATTTCATTGCATACATGACGTTACTCATGTGATCTCTCTTTTCAAGTGTCTTTGGGGACAATTTTCTTAGAGAGATACACTCTATGTCTAATCAACATGAGACCTCTCTTGGAGTTTGTTATACTAAACCCTTTTAGCATCAAATGAATGTACATTCCTTAGGTCAAACCGAGCATCCTGTTAGATCTATCTATATAGACCTTTATCCCCAAATTGTAGGATGCCTTTCCCAAATCTTCCATGGAGGAATGTTTAGACAATAATATCTTTAGTGATTATATCATTAATGTGTCATTCCCTATCAGTAGTATATCAACATATATTACTAGGAATTGTAATACCCTGAATATTTATGAGGCTTATAAATACGATCGTATATGGTTAGAGGTTAATTTAGTGACCTAAAACTAGGTATCGAGAAGTTTAAAACCTTAAGCCCTAATGAGATTTGAATTTATGTGATTAAATAAAGATCGAAATGATATGTCGAAGCAGGTGTTTTGTGATTTTATTATGTAAATAATGAATTAGGTCAAATAAAATTTTTCTCCGAAAAACGTCGTGTTTGACACGTCGTGCTTAAAAATAAATTTTTCGCAAAGAACTTGTTGGTATATTCATTTTTGATAAGCTACTTTGTCGTGCTTACATTGACAAGTTGCTTTGTCGTGCTTACATTGACAAGTTGCTTTGTCGTGCTTACGGTGACAAGCTACTTTGTCGTGCTTACGCCTAGCACATGCCAGCTTACGCCTGGCACACGCTAGCTTACGCCTGACACACGCTAGCTTACTCCTGGCACACGCTAGCTTACGCCTGGCACACGCTTAGCACACGCACGTCACAATTACCCTTTTATCCTAAGTTATCCTAGCCTATAAATAACCCTTCATCCATTCATTATTTCCTACCATTTCAAGGGCAGTTCAAGAGCAAAAACACTCTATATTTATATTCTGAGAGATATTGTGAGATAAAAATTACTTTCGAAGTATCGAAGCGCTACGCGATTGGAAGTAAAGCTAGCAACTACAAGAGGTATACTCTAGTAGTTATTATTTTCATTCTTCTTTGTATATTTAGTAAAAATATACTTTTACAAGCAGTTATAATGTCCAAATTATTTTAAGTATATAGTACAAAAGTCCTATTTACAAGCAGTTATAATGTCCGATTTATTTCTCTTATATATTAGAAAATATACTTTTATAAGCAGTTACTATGTCCGATTTTCTTCAAGTATTTAGTAAGAATATTCATTTTATAAGCACTTATAATGCAAAAATTATCTCAAATATAATAGTCGAATATTCATTTTATAAGCAGTTATAATGCTCGAATTATTTCAAACATAGTAAACGATTATTCATTTTGCAAGCAGTTATAATGTTCAATTTATTTTAAATATAGTTGAAAAATATTCATTCTATAAGTAGTTATAATGCTGAAATTATTTCATGTATAGTAGAAGAAGTCTTAATTATAAATGTTAATTATTAATTATTAAACGTTTAACTAGTTATGTACGCCGATAATAGTATAGGATTTACGATGAACGTTTAGACCGTTATATTAACTGTAAAAGATATACAAGGCAAGTCTTCTAACCTTGTTACATTTAAGCAAGTCTATTACATCTTGCTATCAATTATTGTGAAGTTATTGCTTCTTGTTCAACATAACTTAAGAAATGAATCATTATTCATATATTGTTTATTCAAGCATAAAATGTTGTGTCAAACCAAATTGTTTTGGTACGACATCTTATACTGAGAAATGGAACAACTTGATGTAAGGTGAACTGAAATACCTTGATATAAGGTGGTGCTAAATGTTGATTATATATCGACACAAAATTGTAGGATGATATGCATACTCCTTGGATATTGGTTAGGTTGATCCCCTACCAGATATCCAAAATCAAACTTTTCTAAGTCATTGAAGAATGATAGAACTGATCGAAATACATGGTTCATGTACAGAACCCTCAATTATACATCTTTGAAATCTTTCAACTCAAACACATTATGTTTATATTTCCAAATAAACTTGCTGAGCATTTGTAGCTCATTCTTGCATATAATCTCTTTTGCAGTCTTAAATGGAAATCCCGAAACTTCAGGGACGAATACAAGAAAGGGACCATGTTAATTAGTTTTACCTTATCGTTTGTATAAATTTAAGTCTTTTAAAGGCTTTGTTGTAATAACTTAGTACTAAAAATAATGTAACCGAACTTAACGATATGAAATATATTATCATCCTTTATTATATCGAATACGTTATACTCTGATGTTTAAATTGTTTAGAATAGTTATACTAAGTTAATACAGTATCCATACTAACTATACATCTGAATGAGGGTATTTTTATGATATTGAGAGTTCTATAAGCTCTGGGGTTACACTTAATGAGCGCCGGTAAGGTGCCATCTTTACCGGAATGCGCCCTCAGTTTTAGGGACAATCTTATCATTGATACTGTGAATGTCAGATAGATAGGGAATATCGATATGAAAGAGATATCTACAAGATATGAATCTATAAATCCAAGTGAGGGTATCCAAACACAGATAACATTCTGACGAGAATTATTATCAATTATGGGATACTGTGAACCTAGGATTGATAGAAGTTATATATTATGGAATATTTAGAGTTAAATAGTATCATGTGAGCACCAAATCTGCTACAGGAGGTGTAGAGAATTTGGCGGTGTGTTAAGCTTGAACACCAGATTTGATATAGAGGTATAAAGATTTAAGTTAAAGATGTAGAAGTCATTTAAACTATGCTAGATTAACATTATTTGCAATGTCTAGAAAGTTCTGACGAGGAAAGGGGTTAGGTCATTTAATTGCGTGTTGTTTTAACGGAAAGCCCCCTCTTTCCTTGGAACTAACTGGTTGCTAATACTGCAAGTCTCGGATAGATAATTGGAGATTTATTTTTAAGTCTTTTAGGTCTTATTTGTAATAAGAACAAGTCTTCTGGGAATGTTGTAACAATGAACAAATGATATTTTATAATATTATCACTTTTCCGCACTTTACTCTGATTATTAGAAGTCAAGATTTCTATAGCATTATGTAAAGGTTGTACACGTGAGCATGAAGTCCGACCTGGCTAAAAAAAAGCTAGCAGGTGGATTTTCGGGGCGTCACATTATGGTATCAGAGCTGTAGATTATAGCTCTAAGGTAGGAAGTGCCTTAAGATATAGTCTATTAGATAGCAAAATTAGGATTTGATATACTCATAAAAAGAAGGTTAAAAATACTTATACTAGAATTTCGAGGACGAAATTCTTATAAGGCAGAGAGAATGTAATACCCTGAATATTTATAGAACTTATAAATATGATATTGAATGACTAAAGTTAGCTGTAAAGTTAATTTTGAGGATGAAATTCTTTGAAGTAGGGGTGAATGTAATACCCTGAATATTTATGAGGCTTATAAATACGATCGTATATGGTTAGAGGTTAATTTAGTGACCTAAAACTAGGTATCGAGAAGTTTAAAACCTTAAGCACTAATGAGATTCGAATTTATGTGCTTAAATAAAGATTGAAATGATATGTCGAAGCAGGTGTTTTGTGATTTTATTATGTAAACGATGAATTAGGTCAAATAAGATTTTTCTCCGAAAAACATCGTGCTTAAAAATAAAATTTTCGCCAAAGAACTTATTGGTATATTCGTTTTTGATAAGCTGCTTTGTCGTGCTTACGCTGACAAGTTGCTTTGTCGTGCTTACGCTGACAAGCTGCTTTGTCGTGCTTACACCTGGCACACGCTAGCTTACGCCTAACACACGCTAGCTTACTCTTAGCACACGCTAGCTTACGCCTGGCACACGCTTAGCACAAGCACGTCACAATTATCCTTTTACCCTAAGCTTTCCTAGCCTATAAATAGCCCTTCATCCATTCATTATTTCCTACCATTTCAAGAGCAGTTCAAGAGCAAAAACATTCTATATTTATATTGTGAGAGTTATTGTGAGATAAAAATTACTTTCGAAGTATCGAAGTGCTACGCGATTGGAAGTAAAGCTAGCAACTACAAGAGGTATACCTTAGTAGTTATTATTTTCATTCTTCTTTGTATATTTGGTAAAAATATACTTTTACAAGTAGTTATAATGCTCAAATTATTTTAAGTATATAGTACAAAAGGCCTATTTACAAGCAGTTATAATGTCCGATTTATTTCTCTTATATATTAGAAAATATACTTTTATAAGCAGTTACTATGTCCGATTTTCTTCAAGTATTTAGTAAGAATATTCATTTTATAAGCACTTATAATGCTTGAATTATTTCAAACATAGTAAACGAATATTCATTTTGCAAGCAGTTATAATGCACAATTTATTTTAAATATAGTTGAAAAATATTCATTCTATAAGCAGTTATAATGCTGAAATTATTTCATGTATAGTAGAAGAAGTCTTAATTATAAGCGTTAATTGTTAATTATTAAACGTTTAACTAGTTATTTACGCCGATAATCGTATAGGATTTACGATGAACGTTTAGACCGTTATATTAACTATAAAAGATATACGAGGTGAGTATTCTAACCTTGTTACATTTATACAAGTCTATTACATCTTACTATCAATTATTGTGAAGTTATTGCTTCTTGTTCAGCATAACTTAAGAAATGAATCATTATTCATATATTGTTTATTCGAGCGTAAAATGTTGTGTCAAACCAAATTATTTTAGTACGACATGTTATACTGAGAAATGGAACACCTTGTTGTAAGGTGAACTGAAACACCTTGATATAAGGTAGGGTTAAATGTTGATTATACATCGACACAAAATTGTAGGATGATATGCATACTCATAGGATATTGGTTAGGTTGATCCCCTACCAGATATCCGAAATCAAACTTTTCTAAGTCATTGAAGACTGATAGAACTGATTGAAACACATGGTTCATGTACAGAACCCTCAGTTATACATCTTTGAAATCTTTCAACTCAAACACATTGTGTTTACGTTTTCAAATAAACTTGTTGAGCATATGTAGCTCATTCTTGCATATAATCTCTTTTCCAGTCTTAAATGGAAATCCCGAAACTTCAGGAACGAATACAAGAAAGGGATCGTGCTAATTAGTTTTACCTTATCGTTTGAATAAATTTAAGTCTTTTAAAGGCTTTGTTGTAATAACTTAGTACTAAGAACGATGTAACCGAACTTAACGATATGAAATATATTATCATCCTTTATTATATCGAATGCGTTATACTCTGATGTTTAAATTGTTTAGAATAGTTATACTAAGTTAATACAGTATCCATACGAACTATACATCTGAATGAGGGTATTTGAATGATATTGAGAGTTCTATAAGCTCTGGAGTTACACTTAATGAGCGCTAGTAAGGTGCCATCTTTACCAGAATGCGCCCCTCAGTTCTAGGGACAATCTTATCATTGATACTGTGAATGTCAGATAGATAGGGAATATCGATATGAAAGAGATATCCACATGATATGAATCTATACATCCAAGTGAGGATATCCAAACATAGATAACATTCTGACGAGAACTATTATCTGTTATGGGATACTGTGAACCTTGGATAGATAGAAGTTATATATTATGAAATATTTATAGTTAAATAGTATTACGTGAGCACCAAATCTGCTACAGGAGGTGTAGAGAATTTGGGGGAATGTTAAGCTTGAAACCAGATCTGATATAGAGGTAAAAAGATTTAAGTTGAAGATGTAGAAGTCATTTAAACTATACTAGATTAACATTATTGGCAATATCTAGAAAGTTCTGACGAGGAAAGGGGTTAGGTCATTTAATTGCGCGTCGTTTTAACAGAAAGCCCCCTCTTTCTTGGGAACTAACTGGTTGCTAATACTGAAAGTCTCAGATAGATAAATGGAGATTTATTTTTAAGTCTTTAGGACTTATTTGTAATAAGAACAAGTTATTTGGAATGTTGTAACAATGAACAAACGATATTTTATAATATTATCACTTTTTCGCACTTTACTCTGATTATTAGAAGTCAAGATTTCTATAGCATTATGTAAAGGTTGTACACGTGAGCACGAAGTCCGACCTAGCTAAAAGAAGCTAGCAGGTGGATTTTCGGGGCGTCACAGGAATGCCATTACGATCCCACTAACCTTCTTGTACATAATTGGTTCATTCTCGTTTTTGATAAAATCAAACTCCTTTGATTGTCCCATCTAAACTGATGTTCCATCTTCGATAAGCTTGCTTCAATCCATAAATGAATCGTTATAGCTTACATACTCGATTTGCTTCGACCTTTAAAACAAATTCCTCCAGTTATATCATACATACATTCTCCTCAAGTCTCTATTGAGGAAGGGTGTCACCACATCCATTTGCCAGATTAAGTAATCATTACCTGCAATTGCAAGTAAAATCCAAATGGACTTGAGCATTACTACCGGTGAGAAGATTTCATGATGGACAACTCCTTGCCATTATTTGAAATCTTTTGTCACTATTCTGGCCTTATAGGTCTCCACCTTGCCATCTGCTCCAGTCTTTCTCTTAAAGACCTATTTACACCCTATAGGCATTATGCCTTTCGGTGGAGTAACCAGAGTCTATACTTGGTTCTCATACATGGAGTCCATTTCAGATTTCATGGCCATATGTCATTTCTCTGAGTATTGACAACTCTTAGCCTCATCGTATGTAACTAGATCTTCATCTTCTATGATGTGTACCTCATCATCATCTCCATTATAAATCCATACCTCCCACGTATCTTCGGTACTTTTTCGGATTTACGATTCGGTTGTGGTACAATAGGTCTATCTACAGGTTCCTTAGTTTGACTTATAGTGGTTTGTGGTTCTTGAACTTCTTCAAGATCTATTTTCCTCCCGCTAGCCCTTTCAAGTATGAACTCCTTTATCCAAGAAGGCAGTGTGTTTCATAACAAATAACTTTTGCTCAGTAGGAATATATAAATAATACCCCAAACATTTTTTAGGATATCCCACAAATCTACACTTGTTAGATCTTGTCCCAAGCTTATCCTTTTGAAACTTTTTCACACAAGCTGGACAACCCCTAATCTTAACATGCTTAAGACTAGAGCTGGACAACCCCTAATTTTAACATGCTAAAGTCTAGGTTTCCTCTCTGTCCATAACTCATATGGAGTTTTAGGGCTACATTTTAAGGGTACCTTATTTTGTAGATTTGTAGCTGTTTCTAGGGCATAACCCCAAAAGGACACTGAAATGTTGATAAAAATCATCATGAACTGCACCATATCCAACAAGGTACGTTTTCTCCTTTCAGATACACCAATCAATTATTGCATATCAGGAGGTGTCCATTGTGAGAAAATATCATTGTCTTTGAGATGATTTAGAAACTCTTTGCTAAAGTATCCCTTCCTCGATCCGATCGATGAATCCTTATACTTTGCCAGTTTGTTTCACTTCTGAATTCTTTGAACCTTTCAAATAAATCAAACTTGTATTCGACCAAATACACATATTTAACTTTTGAATAATTATATCTTTTCTTTTACTAGTTAGTTCATGTAAGTCAAGTATATAAATCCATCAAGTAATCTTCTAGTTCCAATTATCATTATAAATAGAACAACCATTGTTCTTAAATATAAACCAAAACGTTCCTTGTCCAACAATGAAAAGAAATAATGTTTCTAATAAGAATTAGAACGTAATAACAACTTATTAACTTAATAGATTTGCCTGTAGGCAATGGTAAACTATAAGTTCCTACGGCTAATATAGCAACCTTTTGCTCCATTCGTATCTGTAAGATTACTTTCCATTTATTTAGCTTTCTACTTCTATTTAGTCTCTGCATAGAATTGCATATGTGAGAACTACAACCGGTATCCAATACCCAAGTAGAATCTTGACTTATAGAAATATTTATTTCAATTATGAATAAACTTGTATCTGTAACCGAAGCTTTGCTAACCTTCTTTTGGTTAGCCTCTACAAGATACTCCTTATAGTTTCTTTTTCAGTGTTCAGGTTTATTATAGTGAAAGCAAACTCCTTTGCTATCCGCATCAGTTTTTATCTTATTATCCTTTGTATTTGCCTTTACTTTTACCTTCTTTGGACTTTTCTTCTTTTCAGTAGATCCTTTTGTCCTCTTCCTTTTCTTGGAAGATTCATCTACTAGTAAGACTTGGTCTTTCTTGGCTGGAAAGTGACTCTCTGCAATTTTCAACATTTTAAGCAACTCTGGCAGGCTAACATCCAACTTGTTCATGTGAAAATTCACAACAAATTGTGAGAAAGAGTCTAGGCGTGACTACAAGATCAAATCTTGGCTCAACTCTCCATCCATTATAAAACTCAGTTGTCCCAATTGTTCAATCAGATTGATCATTTTGCAGACATGTGTTTGTATTATAGTGTCATCGGTAATTCTAGATCAAAAGAGCTTCTTAGATATCTTATATCTGGCAGACCTACTTTCCTCACCATACAACTCATTAAGGTGCATGAACATGGTAGGTGCATGAACATGGTAGGTGCATCCATTTTCACATGTTGATGTTGTAACTCATTACTCATGGAATCCAATATGATGCAATAAGCCCACTGTGTATCATCAAGCCCACTGTGCATCATCTTGCCACTTTATAAAAGTAACAATCTACTCCTCAGAGGCATTGTCTGCAACCATTGCAGGGACAGACGAATTAAGGATATAAGATAGCTTTTCAGCCGTGAGAACTATTCTCAAATTCTTAACCAATTCGTATAATTAGGTCCGGTTAACTTATTAGCATTCAATATGCTCCGCAGTGATAGTGAATTAAATATTTGTAAAATTCTGTAAATGAAATTTGTAATTTAACAACATTAGCATGCATTCATTTTATTAACTACCAAAATAATTTAGGTCTTTATTTAAATTGGTATCTCTAACTATTTTTCTTCAAACTATATTACCCTCCTTATATAATTCGGCAAATCTAATTAAAAATTTGCTAGTGAGAATAAGGATCCTATTTCAAATGTATATAGCCTTGTATGACACAACAAACTATAGATAAATAAATGGGTAGACAACTCTTTGTCAATTACATCATCATATAACTCCTTGTATTTTGCCTCTTAGATTATTATGGTCATGTGTGACACATCCAAATAAAAATTATCCAAGTTAAGTCCGGCCTAGCACCTCCATATAAGAGAAGAGAAAAACATTGTCCTTATGTGACACAACAAAACAATATTATTTAATTACTTTATAAGCATCAAATGTGATAAAACAACATCTCAAAAAATTAATATAAGCCTTGTGTGACACAACAAACTTATAATGATTATTTGATACTCTATCGTTTTATCATGTTAGAAGGCGACATTCGATATTCCAAATATCTTTGAATATTACAACTTAATATGATTTCCTTGAGGGGTTTGTTATTAATCGTCTCATCCTTATTAGCACGCATGTACATATATATATATATATATATATATAATACGCTTCATATTATTTAACATGCAAAGCATGTTTGATAATATATAAAATATACATAATTAGCATGCACATATAGAATACTATATTCTACTTGGATTGATATAACTATTACATTTAAACCCGAACAACATTACAAATGGGTCTTCTAGTGCTCCTTGCTCCTCGGCTCCAATTCTTCAAAATAATTCTAACTTATCCTATTACAAAACTATTTACAATAAATAGCAATCTTGATCAGCAGTCAAGGAAAAGTACATAGAAGAGAGATAGAATTTACATCATAAAAATTAGAAAAGACGAGATACGCAGACCCCATTTATAAAACTCGTTCATTTAAGCATCCTCATAAAATAAATCCAATCACATATTGGTCAATAGTCCATAATCAATCTCATTTATTATCATACATATCAACATATGTATCAATAAATAATATTCATCTTATGAAATTAAAATCATTCAATATATATATATATATATATATATGTATATTGATATCATGTAATGGGCAATATTAGTTAGTATGAAATCCAATACCAAATCAAATTAGTTTGCATGAAATCCAATTTCAACTCCAATTTGTTTAGCATAAAATCCAATTTTTAATCAAAATAAACACCATTATTTCAATTTTTCAAAAACAAAAAAAAATTGTACAATATAGAGGGTCAGCGCTGTCTGAAAAACTAGCTTAGCGTTGCGACGCTATAGGCCTGCGTTGTCGCGCTGATCGGACAGGAACCCAATGCTCTTGCAATTTTCTGACTTTTGTTCGATCAAGCGTAACTTTTGCATACAAACTCTGATTTTAGTAATTCAAGATGTTTCAGAAAGCTAACGAAGAGACCTCAACTCTTATTCGATGAGAATTAAATATTGAGTGTCAGCATTAATTTTGAATAAGTTTTAATCAAGGCGATCATGTAGTCGAGGGGTTAAAACGTGTTACGTTCTTCAGAACGCTGAACTAACGAACCCCGTTAGCTAATATTATTGAGTCTAATCATTTGACATTAAGAAATATAATTTAATATTAGTGTAAACCATAAATGGCGACCAATACGTGTTTAATTGGTATGTTTACGTGCATTGAATGTGTAGGACGTATAAAGGGCGATTAACGCTAAAAGTCTAGAGATCGCAAAGGCAAGTGTTCTAACCTTGTGCAATTTATTATGTGCAAGTTTTATATTCGTTTGATCATACTCCCATGAATAATTATAAGCATGTTATGATTACGCAATGTGCGTATATTATGAAAAGTTTCGAACTTACAATGATATATATCAATCAAGTTTTGTTATGATGGTAAGTTCTAATATACTTGAACTATTTTCAAAGTTAGTCTAAGCCAATTATTCCGGCTAGACACATGTTAAGCATTTTGTTGATTTCATTATAATCCTCTGAAATGTTATTAGTTTAAGTAGAGCTTTTCAACCAATTGTACTTTGTTTGGATTCAAGTCTGAGAATGAACAATCCTAATATGAGGAATATTTTAGTCGAACATTCCCGACAGGGCTTCAAGTGCCAAAACAAGAACGCAATGTCGTTTTCATTATGTAGTGTTATTAACGCAAGGCATAACGGGCTGATCACCCACCGTGCCCGTAAGTTAAGACGGTTCCATAGTTGAATTACTATTGGACCTTTTCAAAAGAAAAATAGAAGTTCTTGGTCTTTTGACCTTTCAGCACGTCAGTCAGTATGTAGTTTCAAAAGTATTTGGTAATCAAAATTGTTTCAGATTTCTTCACAACTATTGTTCAGTTGTTGAATCTAATGTAACGAAAAATATTTAATTCTTGTTATATTGTTATTTTTAATTGTTATTACTTGTTGAGCAATCAAATGCTCACCCTAGCTTGCAATTAAATATTTTCAGCAAAGCCTGAACGTGTGGAAGGTTCTGGTAAGGACAAAGAAAAGGGGAAGATTAACGAATAGGAGATGGAACTGTCTGTAATAAATAGAATGTTTGTAATAATATTTCATATAATATTATGTAAGAACGCTTTAAAGGTTTTAGAACCTAAGTATTGTAAGACTATGTTTGTAATAGCTAGTATTTACCTTCATAATGTTAATATTATTTAGATATTGATTGTGGATGAATAGTACTGTGGTGCACCAGATACGGGTTTAAAGGTACCCGGATTTTGGGGCATCACAACACACGTTGCCTTCTTAGAAAAGGAGTTTATCCTTGAAGGGGTTAGTGGGAGTAAGATATATCTTGAAGAAGTTCAAGAACCACAAAATACTACGGATCAAAGTCAAGTACCTAACCAAGTGGAAGAACCTAATGTACCGCAACCTATTCGTAAATATGGAAGAGTACCGAAAATACCTGATAGGTATGGATTCATCATAGAGGATGATGATGAGGTACACATCATAGGTGATGATGATCCATTGACTTACGAAGAGGCTATGAGTAGTAAAGACTTAGAGAAATGGCTATAAGCCATGAAATCCGAGATAGACTCCATGTATAAAAACCAAGTATGGACTTTGGTTTCAGTACCTGACGGCATTAAGCCTATTGGGTGTTAATGAGTCTTTAAGAGAAAGACTGGAGCGGAGGGCAAGGTAGAGACCTATAAGGCCCGACTGGTTGTGTGACGCCCCCAAATTCTCTACACTCCCTGTAGTAGATTTGGTGCTCACGTGAAACTATACAACTATAAATATTCAATAATATATGACTTCTATCTATTCAAGGTTCAAAGTATCCCATAACAGATACTAGTTCTTGCCAGAACGTTAACTGTATTTGGATACCCTCACTTGGATGTATAGATTCATATCTTATGAATATCTCTTTCATATCGATATTCCCTATTTATCTGAAATTCACAGTATTAATGATAAGATTGTTCTTGGAACTGAGGGGCGTATTCCGATAAAGGTGGCACCTTACCGACGCTCATTAAGTGTAACCTCAGCGCTTATAGAACTTTCAATATCATTCAAATACCCTTATTTAGATGTATAGTTCATATATATACTGTATTTACTTAGTACAACTATGCTATTTAATTTAAAGACCAGAGTATAACGCATTCGATATAATAAAGGATGATAATATATTTCATATCATTAAGTTCAGTTACATCGTTCTCAGTACTAAGATATTACAACAAAGCCTATAAAGGACTTGAATTATTCAAAATAGTAATTAAAACTAATTAACATGGCCTTTTCCTTTCTCTATCCTAGAAGTACCTAGATTATAATTTAAAACTGCAAAAGAAGATATATACAAGAATGAGCTACAAATGCTCAGCAAGTTCATTTGAAAACGTAAACACAATGTGTTTGATTTGAAAGATGTCAACAATGTATAACTGAGGGTTCAGTACATGAACCATGTGTTTCAATCAGTTATATTAGTCTTCAATGACTTAGAAAAGCTTGATTTCGGATATCTGGTAAGGGATCAGCCTAACCAATATCCTAGGAGTATGCATATCATCCTATAATTTTATGTCAATATATAATCGACGATTTTAAAACCTTACATCAAGGTGTTTCATTTCTCAGTATAAGATGTCTTACCAAAACAATTTGGTTTGACACAACAATTTAAGCCCCATCAAGCAATATATGAATAAGAATTCATTTCTTAAGTTATGCTGAACAAGAAGCAATAACTTTGTAGCAATTGATAGCAAGATGTATAATACTTGCTTAAATATAACAAGGTTAGAAGACTTGCCTTAGCGTAGTTCGTTTATCAAAATTTAATACAGTTTGTCAATGTACGTAGTCTACGTATATCAATAATAAGCGATAGAACTTATAATAACATGTATTAAGTTAATATAGACAAGTTTTGTTAAGGTCCGACGTTGATTCGGTATCTCGGTCGCGACATTAAAGAGCTAAACACATAGGTTGTTCTATAAAACTTCATTTGGAAGCTTAAATATTAGTCTAACTAATTTATTTATTATTTATAACACTTTTAGAAGCTTAATATTATTTTTAAATGATTTTTATAAGATTAGAAATATTTTTAAATGATTTAATTATCATTTAGAATATTTTTAAAACATTAATATGTTATTTAAATGATTTATTTATCATTTAGAATAATTTTAGATATTTAAAATATTATTTAAATGATTTATTTATCATTTATAATATTTTTAGAAAGATTGAATATTATTTAAATAATTTATTTTATCATTAATAATATTTTTTAGAATTTATTTTATCATTTAAATGATGTAATTATTATTTATAATAATTTTTTTAAAAACTTAGTTTAATATTTAAATGATTTAATTATCATTTATAATATTTTCAAATACTTAGTATATTATTTAAAATAATTTATTTATTATGTATAATAATTTTGGAAAGTTAGTAATATTTTTAAATGATTTAATTATCATTTAAACTAATTTAAATACATTAATATCATTTTTAAATCATTTATTTAATATATTTATTAAATAATTTAATATTAAATTAAATTAAATAATTATTAAAATTATATTAGAATATTAAAATTTATAAAATATAATTAAAAATGTATTTTAAATATTTAATTATTAATTATTATAAATTATAATTGAGTATAGGGTTCTAGGAATAAGGAAGGAGAGTGTCGCTAAATGTGTTTTTCATGAAGAATAGTTGGTCCTGGTCCAATTGGGACTTTGCCTCAAATTAAATCCAGTTAGTTTATTGTTTGTGTTTGATTTTTGTTTGTTGGTGTAGTACTCATGGCAATTGATGAGTGTGTTTTATACCTACGAATTAGGTCTTGTTAGACTTAATTATTGTGGTCTTTAAGTGTTTTTAGTATTGTTTTATTCGTTTTTGTGTTTGTTTATTGTAGGATTGGAGCTGGAGGGGCAAAAGGGTAAATTTGAAGCTTAAAGGACACTTGATGGCATTTTTGTAAATATGTGGGCATGACCTAGCGCCAGAGGCGCTAGGGTTAGTACTAAGCTAGGGCCAGAGGCGCTAGGGCACGACTTTTGGTGTTGAGTTGCGGCTGGAGGGGGAAAAGGAAGCCAATTTGGAAGAGGATTGAGACTTTTTTTATCAGAAAGAGAAAAGAAAATCTTAAGAGGGAATTTGGAAACTTTTATTATATTATTCTACTTTTCTAGAGTTAGCTTTGGAGAAGCTTTACCGTAGATTATTATTGTTCAAGTGCTAGATATTGATGTGGTGTGAACTTTACTTCGGATTTTTATTCAACAATTGGGTTTGATCAATCTACTTCTTCTTATGTCAATTGATTATTTATTCTTCATGTTTAGTTTTGATCCCATAATGGCTTTTGGTTCAGTTATGAACTAATCTCCATTATGGGATTCTAACGGATTTTAATATGTAGTCTAATTGTAAGCTTGATTGTTAGCTTGTTTTGCGTATCATAAGGAACTTCTATCATGATTGTTTTGCATGTATGAATGCTTGATCACCATTCGATTTTAGTGCTTATATGGAATTGAAAAATAACATATGAGTATGGATTGTAATCATGATAGCTTGCGAATATGAGGCTTAATTGGAAAGCTTAATATTTTGTGAATCAGATAGAAATATATTGTTTCACCGGAAGAGTCAAAATAAGGGTTTGTGCTTTAAATCATTATAATTGTAATTTCACATAGAAATTTAGTGATTTTGGTTATAGTGGTGATTACATGGTGTCTATTAATTATGGATATTGTGTAAGTAGGTCATAATACATTGACAAATGATTATGTCTATTTTAGTGCTCTTGGCTACTTTTCTGTGATATGTGAATTTACTAGCATGATGGTGGTAATTAGATGAACTATTAAATGAAGTTAGGATTCCATTAATTCCAAGTTTGATATATTTTGTTAGAATTCGCAACTCTAGTTGTTAATTGATTTAGAAATAATTTTATCAACACAATCGAGTCATTAGTTTAGGCAGATAAATATAGTGAAAGGACTGATGCATAGTAATTTAAGTTAGCACTTTCTCTATGGGACGATACTCTACTTCCTCTGTATTATTTGTTGACCACGTATACTTGTAACGACCGTGAATTTTGCATGACTTTGCAATATACGCTTATAATTATTATTTAATGAATGAATTTTTATTAATATTATTTTGTGTGATGTGCTTAAAGGTTATGTAATAATCTAGATTATGTGTTTGCAATGATATTAAGTGTTGTTATTTGGTAGGACTTATTAAAATGATTTCGGAGAAATATCGCCAAAATTCTATTCGCGGGTTATTATTCGCACGGGCACTATTCGCCCCAAAAATGTCTTTTTCGTTTATTTCGAATTTTCTAATTTTTGTCATGGTGTTAATGTGATGGGTTAATAATCCAAGTGTTGGATTTTATTTTAGCCAAATTGGGATTTAATTAGAAGCCCCAAATTACTTAAGGGTGGTCCAAACCCATGATCCATGACCCGCGACTCGACCCATGACCCAACCCATGACCCATGAGGGAAATGGGTTAAATCATCAGCTTAAATTGAATGGAGGAGGAGTATACAGGTGGAAGGATGGGAGGAGAAAGAACAAGGAGAATCAAGAACATTTGGGAAGCAACAATTCCACATTTGGAAGAGCAAAAGCAAGCATGGAACAATTGGGGAGAAGGAGAGGGGGACTACCCGTACATGGGAGAGGCAAATTCCAGCCTCCCATGTATAGGGAGCTGGTCATGCATGTTCCTTCTTCACTCACCCATGAAGCTCAGCTCATTTCTTCTATATATACTCCTCCCTTGCCATTCATGCATTCCTTTGCTCATTGTTGCTAAGTTAGAATCCAGAAATTTAGAGAGAGTTGTGAGAGTTGGTGCACGGGTGGTTTGAAGGAAGAAGAAGAAGTGGTGTAGCAGCTAGTTATCAGTCCTATTTTCATCCTAGAAGTTTGTTTCAAGAGGTTAGTGTTTTGGAACCAAACTCATTTCCATGGTTGCTTCAGTTTTCAGTTTCATATTGCTTGTTTATGAGAGTATATGTTGCTGAAATTGTTTGGTTAGTTCATGAGTTGATATGAATGTGGTTAACTCTTTAAAAGCCTTAATAATGATCAATGAAAGTGGAACAATGTTTGATAATCAAAACCTTTGCATAAGGAATCAAGAATGGACATTAATGGACTGTTGGACAATTATGGACTGATTTGGACAATTTATGTACTTTGTTGTAAATATAGCTTTTGGTTGGTTATTTTGGTTGTGTTAGATGGTAGAGAATTGTTCCCATGTTCTTAGAGGCATGTGGGTAATGATTTCATTTGGAAATCTGGACTAGAACATAATTAAACTCTACTCCAATATGAGTTTGTAAGTTATGCCCACAAACTGTTTGATTTAATGCCCAAGAGAAGAATTTCTCTAAGAACTTGAGAACGAGGTGTTGTTTAATTAATGAAAGGATGTTATGTTTCTTAGCTTAGCAATAGAAGCATGTTTTAAGTTATATTGACTGGTTGCATAATAGCTAAGACACAAGGAGGAAGAATGAATTGGCCTAACCTTGAGTTTCGTTGAAAACTAGTGTGAACTGTGGCCTTTGATTTAATTTTGGTAATGTTATGTTATGTGTGTAATTTTAAGCTTTTGGGGTAGTATAATGCCCTGAGTTAGTAAGCCGTAGGCTTTGGAACGAACACATTTCGACCTCGGATGAGGGAGTTATGGCGTTTGGGAGCAAAGGTGCCCAATCTGTCCAAAATAGTGAAAACTTAGCCTTGGAGGGACTTTCGGGACAATTTTATGGCTAGTGCATGAGTCTGTAAAATTATGAATCCATGAGGGTTTTGTAGTCCATGTTATAAGCTTTCCATAGCCTCCGGAACGGCCTAATTCCGATTTATAACGAAGAAGTTATGAAGGTTTGAAGTTTGTATGTCAAACTGCAAAAATTGGAAGGAAACCAAGCCTTGGGGGCCAGGCCATGGGCGCGGGCGCGGGCGCGGTGGGGCGCCGCGCGGGCGCGCTGGGGGCTGCTGGGCGCAGCTGGGCGCAGGTGGGGCGCGCGCGGGCGCGCGCTGGGCGCATGGGCTTGACAGCTCTGACATCCTTTACTAAAATGGGCGTAACTTTCTCATACGAACTCCAAATTGGATTATTTAAGATGATCCGGAAAGCTAAGAAGTAGAGCTATAACTTCCATTATTTAGAACTGAAATTTAATGTCTTGACAAATTTCTAAATTGGCCATTTTTAGGACTATTGTGCATTAGGAAGCAAATAGAGGGCGTCGTCCATGCACGTATGTAACGTGTAATGTTTCCAACGCTAAAAGTTATTGTTTTAAGTTCTAGAACTTGTACATTATTGTTTATAATGACCTTTAGCTTTAATCAATGATGAACTAGACAAGTGTATGAGCATACTAAGCTTATGCAAATGAGGCGAATCGAGTGTGCGTTGTGCAAACGTCGAAACATCGTATCAAGTGTGTGTAACCTTATTTGATATTATGTTTCTAATTATAATGAAACCTTATAGAGTAATGTAAACCAATATTTGACATCAATTATGTGGGTAATTGGTATGTAGATATGTACTTAAATGTGTAGGACTTTTGAAGGACGATTAACGTCGAGTTATTAGCAAGCGCTTAAGGCAAGTTCTTCTTTAACCCTTGTGTTGGGCAAGTTCTAATGTGCGAGTTAATTATTGATTAAGCAATCCTTCTATGTTATTGCAAGTTCCTCACTCAACTATTTTATTTGAGCAAGTTTCCTAACCCTTGTCTAACCCTTTTATTGGACAAGTTCTCTAACTTCATTCATTCTAAGTATTGAATGCAAGTGTTCTACCTTACTTAAGTTAAATTTGAGTAAGTCTTCTAACGTTTGTCTAGTCCTCGTGCTAAACAAGATTATCAACTTCGTTCGATTATATTCTTACGGATGCTATTTAATGTTCAAAGTTCATATTTACGCAATACATATATGATTGTGTGAACCCCATACTTATGTAAATCTTTAGTATTTGCACAAGTGTTCAAGATAGGTTATTGCCATAAACTGTTAAAGCTTTTGAATTCAAATTATGCATGAACTGTTTATGAAGAGTGTCGATGCCATTTGATTTGGCTAGACCAATATCCATAACTTAGAAAGCGATCCAAACCAATTGCTTTGGTGCGGACTTTTATATCTGCTGAGATAAACAACCCTCATAGAAGGGGAAATTATATTTTTGTCGGGGGACCGACATGCGCGCAAGTTGAATGTAAGTTGAATGTTTGAGGGTTATGCATAACGCCGGGTATTTTAGGCTGATCACCTATTGTACCTGTTTTTGGGTTATCAGTGTAATGCTGGTGATTCTAGTAAGAGTTCTTGGTCCTTAATGACCACTCAGTTTTGGGTTATCATTGTAATATTGCTAAGTCTAGTCAGATTTTTCGGTCTATAGAGGCCACTCAGTGTTGAACATTCATTACCTTGAAATCATTGAAATCTTTAGATTTTTCTAATAATCCATCGGTCCATAGTGACTCATCGGTGATAATAGAGAATAGTATTGAAACTTTGTTCACAATCTATATATTTATTCCCTGAGCTATTCAATCTTCGTGATAGCCCTTTGAGATTGTGAAACCTAACTCATGGTTATTCATTTTTATTATTATTGTGCTTGCTGGGCAAATTTGTTGCTCACCCTTGCTTTCCTTAAAACATTTCAGTGGTCACCCATAGAGGCGAGAGCTCGGGAAAGGATAAAGGCAAAGGCAAAGGCAAAGCCACGAATTAGCTTTGTCCCACCATGTTATGATTATGATATGTGTTAAGGCTCGTTTAGAAATTATGTATTAAGTTATGTCATGTATTCAGACTTATGTATTAGACCTTTTGTATTATGTTATGTCAGGTATTTGTATTGGTATCGAGGCTTGGGACGAGAGTATTTATGTTATATCAATGTAAATATTTCTGTTATTCCGCAATTAGTTGTTAATAGTATTTGTTTGAGTTGCACAGTGATGTACCGAATTCGAGGTTAAGGCAACCCGGATTTGGGGGCGTCACAATACTTGCGTGAGTTAGAGCTCTTTTATTAAAGACTAAAAAAGAGGTAACAACAATGTAACGACATATGAAATTTAAACTTAAACAACATCAATTGATGCTAGATAAATCATGGTCAAACTAGCCTGTTCATGTTGTTCTTGAGTTTATGAGTTACCTAGAAACTCATGTAGTCATGGTCGGTCAAAGCTTTTTGACCGTTAATAACTTTGATTCTCGGTTAGCTTAATGTGTTTAGTTGATTTGTAATTGTAGATTACATGGCAAGAAACATATACAAATATTAAAACCTCATAAATTTTATCATCTGGCTAAGATCTAGGCTTGACAAAAACTTGTCAGATGCTGTCAGACATTCTTCATAGTTTCTGGGTTGCCAAGAAACTTGAACCCATGAGCGGTCAACGGGTTTTGACCAATAAAAGCTTACATCATAGAGATAATTTAAACATGCTACCAATTGGATATCATAGCTAACATGACATACTACCAATTCATGCTTTAAAATAGATCTAACAAACAACTTAAGCCGATCAAAAGCTCTGACAAAAAGGCTTGTCAGACTTTTCTTGACTGCCAAGAACAGTTTGAGTTTTTGATCAAATTCGACCCTTTAAATGTTATGAATCTTTGTTTAACCAACCCAGATCATCATATAACATGTTTACACATAATCTTAAACATGTAAAACATAAAATTATTGCAGGCTTGAAGATCTATCATAAAAATTAGGGTTTTTTTTACCTTTTTCTCAAGTTTTTGATTTCTGATCTTTGCTGCTGATCTTATACTTGTAGAGGCTTGTTATGGCTGGTAATATAAGTGTTTAGGCTTTGTAAATTCGTAACTTAAAAGGTCAGCCTAGTATTCTGTTTATAGGAACTTCAAAATTAGGGTTTCTTTAACCTTTTTCCAACTTTGCCCTCCAAAAATATCTAGCTTGTGTACTTGTGCTACTTTTCATCTGATCTAAATCACCTACTTGTGCTGGAGTGTTGTTACCCAATTTCACAATCAACAATTACGTGTAAGTATACACGATCAACAAGTAATAAAGTGATAAGAACAAGTGTCGAACCCACAGGAATTATTATGCTTAATATCTCCAACTGTCAATTTAGATTATGGCTATTCTATTAAATAATCACAATTTGAATATTGATTGAAACTAATTAAATTAACACTAGCACTAACAATAATCACAAAGGTTGAAATTCAGATTTAAAAAGATTAAGACTACAATATCCCCAATTATATATCATAAACCAATCTATCTACACATTCCAATTATTCACTTCAATGGAGTTGTTAACAGAAATTCAATTGTATTTATAAGCCCTTTTCCAAGTGATCAAATAAATCTATCTAATCCAATTAACTCTGCGATATTTCTATTGAAAACTAAAGGATTAAATTCATTAAGCTTCAATCTCCAGTTTTTACATGCAGCAAAGAGATATCCCTATTCACTTCACAATCCTAATTATTCAACACATGCAAATAATTAAGAATACATGCTATCTCATCCAGTTCCAACCCTAGATTGCATCTCCCGAATTCACCTAGAATATTCCGGTAATTGTCGGCCAAACAATTTAATCAATAAGCATAGAATAAGATAGACAACTCAAACTAATTGAATAACTGGAATTAAATAGATAATTAATTCATAAATGTAACTGGTTTAATTGTAGCCTTAATTAAAGGTTTAGTTCATACTGACAATAAAAACTAAAAATCCAAAATAAGTCATCATATTTAATTACAAATCAAAGATAAAAGATTAAAAGAAAACTCAGTGTAATCTCTAGTCCTCCAATCTGAATTCCTCACGATGCTTGACTTGATCTTCAATCTCCTTGCTCAGCTCTGAAAATTCAATCTTCGTCTCCCTCTTATCCAATGTGTTATTTCTTATTTATATCCTCATAAGCCTCCTCATCAGAATGGTAGATAGAATCCTTGTTAGCTTCAACCTTTTTAAATAACTGAATGCTGACAAATCTTTTAAATTCACTCAGCCGCATTCTCGCCCCGGCGAGAAACTCTTCACAAAACTCCTCGCCTCGGCGAGAAAATTAGACCATAACTTCTCGCCCCGGCGAGGTTGCCGTGCACCCAGCTACTTTATCTTCTTCTAACCTGCAGCCAGCCTCAACCTACAAAAGCAATGCAAAAACAAATAAAAAGATACTAAAAACACTAAAAGACTGTAAAGAATTAAGCCAAAGACGTATCAAACTCGTAGGTTAAAACCTACTCATCAAATACCCCCAAACTCGAAACTTTACTTGTCCTCAAGCAAAAACACAAAACAAACCATAAATACATCTAAACTAACTACCTACATGAATGCATATGCATGACTAACCATACTCAAGCAAATAATTAACAAGCATCATAAAAATCCGGCCTCAGAAATCAGTAACTACCAATTCAACAGAACTTCAACCTCGCACCATCAACAAGCCAACTATCATCAGTTATGACTTACTCTCAACCCATCCATAAGTGTGTGCAAAATATATCAACCAATCAGAATATGAATTCAAATCTTACTATCACAATGCTCAGAAAAAGATAAGTTCCCAGATTTTACTTTCAAGCTCAACTGTTATTCACTTGTCTTCACATTTTTCTTTCTTTTTTTTAAATTTTTTTTACCGAGTGCATTTTACGCTCCATCTCGTCACACATCCTGACTAGTGCAATGTTCATCTTTATTAGGCTATTCAATGTCACCCGTGTAACGAACTTTTAACCAACGACTCCCAAACCAGACGATTTTAAGGCGCTGAGTGTAAAGATATCTCCTAAGGGCATACTCATTCAAATGACACCGGCCACAAAGACAAACTAGTCAAGACCTGCTCTTATCTGTCTATATTTGTTAATTATTCTTTTTCTTGCACTTAGACAGACATTGAAGCAGTATTTATTCAACAACTTTTTTTCGATCCAACAAGTGATAACAGTCTATATCTTCATATGAGCATGTAATACACCAAAGAAGAACCAACTCCAAATTACTTTAATACACATTCGTGAGCAATTAAAAACCAAGGGTCTCAAGTAAACACAACTAAAAATAGTCAAACTTCAGATTTAGCAATTACTATCCATCCCATTAAATTGAATTAGAACTGTGACACCCCAAATCCAGGTACTTAATTCCCACTGATTTGGTGTTCACTATAACATACATTCAAAACTAACTACCCAATAAAATAACAATTAAATAAACTTAAAGAAATATCTTCCCAAAATGGGTTACATCACCAAACTATTAAACATTTAAATCCCAGGTTATCTAAACCTTAATACATCAAATGCGGAATAAAACATAATTTAAAACAAGTATTGTTACAAATAATCATCAAGTAAATAGCATGTCGCTAGCTATTTATGCATCTTGCCCTTGCCTTTGCTCGTGGACGGCTCGTCCGACTTCTCAGTCTTAGTTGCAATGATTAGTGCAAGAGTGAGCAAATAATTGCTCACAAGTACGATAACAATAATATTCAAATGAAATGGATTTCAACTGAGGAATAATAATTTTCTGAATCTCAGTCAATAAATGATTAAAATTTAAAAGCTCGTTTGAATGCTTGATTCAAGGAAAAATAGGTTTCGAGATTTAGAAATTATATCTGAGGATCACAAGACCTCGAACTATGTCCTAGGTTGACAAGTATTTCTACTGTAACCTTTAACAGTCATATAGACTATGGACCAACATCTCGTACTCAGGGGGATCAGCCCTTTGTACAATATATTGTGCACAAATATTTTAACGTTGTCGCGTAAATAATCCCCTATATTAGGGTTATTCATCTCAGTTTGTCATCTGAATCCATACCAAAAAGGAAATTGGCTTGGAATAAGTATAGAAAACATTCTAAGTCTTTGAAACACTCATCAACTAAGGACTAGCTGAATCAATAAGGGTTTGCTAGTCTAATTCATCAATAGAGTTTGTTCAATAGAAACTATACTCGAAGTTTGAAAAACAAACAATGATTGGAATAAAGCTTAAGTATATAATCATGATAGTAACCTTGCTTGAATATCAATAAGCTAAGGTCGATAAGCTCACTCAACATAAATGAACTTGCATTGAATAATTTAACAAGTTAAAGGAAAGAACAACTTGCTCAACATAAAAGTAATAAATTGAGATAAGGAACTTGCCTCAAGTGTAGATTATAAATTTAAGTAATTCACGATCCTTAAACAACCTAAACATTTAATTGTAAAATGGTAATATAATTAGTCACAAGGTTAAAAGCATTCTAAGCTTGCTCTTTTATCATAACATCTCATTTAGCATACCATAGACAACAAGTACTAGTTAGCAACCATCTTGGAAATTCTTTAGTCATTTAATACGTTAATATAAGTTTAATTATGCATCATAACTTCCAAGAAAAGAAAACAAAATAATTAATTTTTTTTTCTTTAACAGTAGTGATTCTCGTCGGGGCGAGAAAAAGCTTAAGAAAATTGTCGTCGGGGCGAGAGGCTCGCCGGGGCGAAGTAATGCTTAACAAATTTGTCGCCAGGGCGACGCTGTCGCCGGGGCGAAGAAATCAGTTCATTTCTCTCGCCAGGGCGAGAGGCTCGCCGGGGCGAAGTAATGCTTAACAAATTTGTCGTCGGGGCGACGCTGTCGCCGGGGCGAAGAAATCAGTTCATTTCTCTCGCCAGAAAACAAATTAAATATACCCAGACATCAAATATGCTAGAAAACAAATACCCAATATGTTTTTAACTAATTTAACCATTTTAAAACACATAATCAACCAATTTAAAACCAAAAATCCTCTATTAAAACCAAATATTCATGTTTTAGCTATTTTAATAAAATCAACCACTGTAAACTCATCTTTCGATCATTTTAATCCATTCAAATTACATTCTTTTCATTTTTCATCGTATTAACACAATCAAAAGCCCATTCACCAATTAATAATCTAATTGAACATCAATTATCAAATATATATACCATACATGAAATAAGACTTTGTAAAAACAAAGACTTCACTCTAAATCATGTTTTCATGAATTAACACCTCTAAATTGATTATTAATCAACATATAATCATCTAACACATGATTACTACCAATTACAACAACTATAATCAAATAATTCATATACTCTAGCAATTGAATTTACAAACATTAACTAAAATTATATGCAGTAGAATAAAACCAAGAGGAAAAAGGAATTATACCTTCAATTGTTGTAAGAACTTGGTGAATTCTTTTAAAATTACAAGCTCTTTCTCAATTCTCTCTTCTCCACTCTCAAATTCTCAAGCTCTGCTCTCTCTTTTCTCTCAAACTCTGATGTTCTTCTTCTTTCTTTTCTTTCTTAACTGACGTAGTTTTAAAAAAAATATAAACTGATAACTTTAATAAACAAATAAAAACTGATAATTAATATAATAACGTATGATATAATATCTATCTGTTAAAAATTTCAAAAGCCTCTAAAGCTTGTTTGGCAAATACTAAATAAATTAATCCATTATTTTAACTAAAGATCTTAAGACCTTGTTTGGTAAAACACAAATAAAATAACCCATTATTCCCAAACAAAGATCATAGGGCCTTGTTTGGTAAAACTGAATTAAACACTTTCTCATTTATTTTAATAAACCAATATAACATATAGTTTAAAATGTCACACTTCTAATTTAATTGAACTTATTATTAAATAAATTCAATTAAACCTTATCAACTCAAATAATAATTTCATTTAACAAATAACAATAATACCAAATAAATTCTCTTAGTCAAATAAATCATTTATTCAAATAAATCTCCTCATCATCTAATTTAATCATTAAATTAAATTAGAATAAACATAACAAATCACATTCAAATAACATTTAACATTATTAAGCTTAACATATACCCATTTCACAAAAACTTAATAAATTATTTATTAAGCTCAATAAATTAATAAAAATATTTATATAACTCAATAAATATTTTTATTCAATTACAAAAATTGCATTTGTTACATCTTTCCCTCCTTAAATAATAATTTCATTTAACAAATAACAATAATATCAAATAAATTCTCTTATTCAAATAAATCATTTATTCAAATAAATCTCTTCATCATCTAATTTAATCATTAAATTAAATTAGAATAAACATAACAAATCACATTCAAATAACATTTAACATTATTAAGCTTAACATATACCCATTTCACAAAAACTTAATAAATTATTTATTAAGCTCAATAAATTAATAAAAATATTTATATAACTCAATAAATATTTTTATTCAATTACAAAAATTGCATTTGTTACATCTTTCCCTCCTTAAAAGGATTCTGTCCCCAGAATCATAACGCAATTAAATCATCCGTCACATTCTCCCCTCCTTACAAAGATTCTGTCCCAGAATCGCAATACAAAGATTAAACAAATAATTGAGGGTAATTCTGCATCATTTGCTATTCGAGTTCCCACGTTGGTTCTTCAGCACTGTGGTTCCTCCAGATTACCTTAACAGAAGGTATCACTTTATTTCTAAGTACTTGCTCCTTCCTGTCCACTATCTGAACAGGTATCTCTTCGTAAGACAAATCTTTCTCGAATTATAGCGGTTCATACTCTATGACATGTTTATAATCGGGCTTATACGGTCGTAGCACCGATATGTGGAAGACATTGTGAATGTGGCCTAACTCAGGAGGTAAAGCTACCTCATAAGCTACCTCTCCCACCCGTTTCAACACTTCAAAGGGTCCAATAAATCGCGGACTGAGTTTACCCTTTTTACCAAATCTGATTTTCCCTTTCCACGGAGATACTTTGAGAAACACAAAACTGCCGACTTCAAATTCGCGATTTTGTCGGTGTTGATCAGCATACTTCTTCTGTCTGTCTTGAGCGGCTATCAGTCTGGTTCTTATCACCTTGACAATTTCAGCAGTTTGTTGTACCAACTCGGGTCCCAATAGTCGTCGTTCACCATCCTCATCCCAGCATAATGGAGTTCTGCATTTCCTTCCGTATAATGCTTCGTAGGGCGGCATGCCAATACTCGTGTGATGACTATTGTTATAGGCAAATTCGACCAGAGGTAAATGATCATCCCAGTTGTCTTTTAAATCCATAACGCACACCCGAAGCATATCCTCTAACGGTTGAATTGTTCTTTCGCTCTGGCCATCGGTTTGAGGATGATAAGCTGTACTCATTCTCAACTGCGTTCCCAAATAAGCTTGCAAACTCCTCCAAAATTTTGATGTAAATCGTGGATCTCGATCTGATACTATTGATACTGGAACTCCGTGCCTTGAGATAATCTCTTTGACGTATAATTTCGCCAACTGATCCAAAGTGAATCGAATTTTGATCGACAAGAAATGCGCTGATTTCATCAATCTGTCAACTATGACCCATATCGCGTCATATCCCTTCTGAGTAGTTGGAAGCCCTACCACAAAATCCATTGTGATATGCTCCCACTTCCATTCTGGTATCTCCAAGGACTGTAACAAACCACTTGGTCGTTGATGCACCGCTTTGACTTTCTGACAAGTAAGACATTTTGCAACACATTCAGCAACCTCTCTTTTCATGTTTGGCCACCAAAAATGTTGTCGAAGATCCTGGTACATCTTTGTGCTTCCCGGGATTCTGCCTTCAAATCTCAGCAACCCTTCGTTATCGATTTTGTATTTAAGCTCTTCACCTTCAAGCACTCTTTGCCGAATCTTATCACATTCCTCATCGTGAAGTTGCGCTTCCTTGACTTTTTCTACCAAAGTTGATTGAGTTTCTATCTGGAATAATTTTTCATTAGGCTCTGCCAGATTCTTCACCTCTAACTCCAATTTAGCCATTTCCGCTACGAGCTTCTCCTGAGCAGTTAACAAAAATAGTTTCTCTCGACCTTTTCTACTCAAAGCGTCAGCAACCACATTAGCCTTTCCCGGATGGTATAGAATTTCACAATCATAGTCTTTGATCAATTCTATCCATCTTCTCTGCCGCATATTCAAATCCTTCTGCGTGAAAATATACTGCAGACTTTTATGGTCCGAATATATTTCACACTTCTCCCCATAGAGATAGTGCCTCCAAATTTTTAAAGCAAACACCACGGCTGCTAACTCCAAATCATGGGTCGGATACCCTTTTTCATAATCTTTTAGTTGGCACGATGCATATGCAATAACCTTACCATTCTACATCAACACACAACCAAGTCCTTTATGTGATGCGTCACTGTACACCACAAAATTTCCTGTATCATCTGGTAAAGACAACACAGGTGCCGAACTTAGTCTCTTCTTTAGTTCTTGGAAACTCTCTTCGCACTTCTCCGTCCAAACAAACTTCACTGATTTCCTTGTTAAATTCGTCAACGGAGTGGCGATCCTAGAAAAATCTTGAATAAAACGCCTGTAGTATCCTGCCAAACCCAAGAAACTCCTTACTTCTGACGGTGTCTTCGGCTGATCCCAGTTCATCACAGCTTCCACTTTCGCTGGATCCACCGAAATCCCGTCTTTATCAATCACATGTCCAAGAAATTGAACACGCTCCAACCAAAATTCGCACTTCAAAAATTTTGCATATAATTTCTCCTTCCTTAACGCCTCCAACGTCACCCTCAAATGCTCCACGTGTTCTTCTTGAGTTTTTGAGTAAACCAAAATGTCGACTATGAATACCACCACAAACTTATCCAAAAATGGTTTGAACACCCTATTCATTAAATCCATGAATGCTGCAGGCACATTCGTTAAACCAAATGACATAACCAAAAACTCATAGTGACCATATCTGGTTCGAAACGCCGTCTTTGGTATGTCCTATTTTCTCACCTTCAATTGATGGTATCCACTTCGTAAATCTATCTTCGAAAAATATCTTGCTCCCTTCAGTTGGTCAAACAGGTCATCGATTCTTGGCAATGGATACTTGTTTTTAATCGTGACCTTGTTCAACTCTCTATAATCAATGCAAAGACGCATTGACCCATCCTTCTTCTTAACAAACAATATCGGCGCTCCCCACGGCGAAACACTCGGTTGAATATACTTCTTATCTAGCAGCTCTTGCAGCTGCACCATCAACTCCTTCATTTCTACCGGAGCCATTCGATACGGGGCTTTCGATATAGGGGCCGTTCCCGGTGCTAAATCAATTACAAACTCGATTTCCCTATCTGGCGGTAATCCTGGCAAATCGTCAGGAAACACGTCCGCAAAATCCCTAACTACTGGTATCTCCTCCAGTTTTGCACCCACCTTTCGGGTATCAACTATGTAGGCTAGATATCCTACACACCCTTGTCTCAACATCTTTCTGGCCTGCACCATCGTCAGACAACTCGTTTGTCTAGGCGACTTGCTGCCATAAAACACTACCTTTGACGGAGTCATAAGGTTTACACACTTCTTTTGACAGTCAATAACTGCCCCATGGTTAAACAACCAATCCATTCCCAGAATGACGTCAAACTCCCCAAGACGAATTGGGATCAAGTTTACTGTCATCACATGACCCTTAATTTCTACCTGACAGTTCTTGTGAACAAACTTAACAGGAATCACCTCCCTATTCGCAATTTCTATATTCATGGGGTAATCTAACTCTTCCTGGGTAACTCTAATTTCTTAGCAAAATCATCGGATATAAATGAGCAAGTAGCACCCGAGTCAAACAATACATAAGCATTAACATTATTGACTAGAATGATACCTGACACTACATCCTTTGACTGCACAGCATCCTGCACTGTCATATTGAACGTTCGAGTTGTAGGTCGGTTGGGCGGTCCTGTGATAGTAAGGTTACCTCCACCACCGCTGTTTCCCTTTCCTGAACTGGCTCCACCTGTCGTTGCTTTCTTAGGGCACTCCCAAGTAAAGTGATACTTCGACCCGCAGATGAAACATGCTCCTTTCTTTGGATTAGGGGGCAATTCGGCGCGATATGCCCCTCCTGCCCGCAGTTGAAGCACACCCGCTTACCCTTCAAACAAGCACCCATATGGCTCTTTCCACAGTTGCTGCACACCTCCACCTTCTTCTTCTGATTACCCTGCTGACTTCCCGTAGAGTTACTATCATTCCACTTTCTCTTCTGATTACTGCCACCATGGCTACCACTTGCCTTGTTTTCACTCTCATTCTTCTTCTTCCTCTGCTCCTGATTGTACTTTGACAGAGCATCACTACCTCCTTCAGCGATTATTGCCTTCTCTAGCACCTCCGCAAATGAGTTCAGTTGAAACATTAAAACTCGGCTATACAACCAGGGCTTCAGTCCCTGCTCGAACCTTCTGGCCTTCCGCTCATCCGTGTTAACCTGATAAGGCGCAAACCTCGCCAACTCGTTGAATCTTGCTACATATTCAGATACCGACATAGTACCTTGCTTCAACTCTAGAACTGTACTTCCATCTGATTCTGAGCACTTGCCGGGAAATATGTCTCGAAAAATATCTCCTTAAATCGTTCCCATGGAATAATTCCTTGGCCACCTCGAGTCTTATTTGCTTGCCACCAGTAACTTGCTTCTGATTTCAGCATAAATGTTGCAAATGCCGTCTTCTGGTCCTCGCTAACCCTAGCAACATCAAACACCTTCTCCATTTCCATAACCCACGTTTGGGCCTCTATCGGATTCATAGACCCTAGAAATTCTGGGGGTCCGACAGCCTTGAAATCTTTGAAAGTCGTGGCCTGAGCTTGTGGTTGATTTGCAAAGGCTCCCGTTAGCAGATTCACCAACTGCTGCATCGGATTAGCGTTGGCTTCTTCATTATTGGTAGATCCCTCTAGGGTCTGTTGACGTGTTGGTTGTCTTCTTGGCAGCATTTTACTGTTAAGAATTCTCGTTATTAGACTATTGCTGAATTACTCAAACATTTAAGTCTCAACTTAAACATTTATAAACAACACTTAAACACATAATACATCTGATAAACTTTCACATTTTATTCATTAACTGCTTCAAAACATAATAAAGATTACATCGTAGTTATTTACATCAATTCATCTATCCTGAAATCACAAAGTTCCAAGATTACATCATTATTCTATCCCATTATATAAACTGGGATTAACAACTTATTAACTCATAAATTCCATAATAACATAACTAATCACAATCTATGATGACATTCCACGACGCACAGCTTCCTGGCGCTCCTGCTCCATAATATGTGTCATCATCCTTCGATCCATCATATCTGGATGACGATGAACTCGATCCTGATCTCTGTCTATCGTGGTGTGAAAAATGTACTCCATCTCATCAACCTTAGCCTTCTTTGATCGCACCTCACACTCAACTCTATCTGCACGATTAGCCTCTCTTAACCAAGCAGTTTCAGCTCTCGCCCGCTTAGCTGACTCCTCTTTCAACTCATCTCAGACAATTTCATCTCTGGCTATCAACTGTCCGCGTCGATACTCAGACTGTGCTAGCCTCTGCTCAGCCTCTGCAAGACGTAATGAAAGGTCTTGGATCTCAGCATCCTTCTGCTCTAGAGTGGTTTGACGTTCTGCATCCTGTTCCTCTAACTCCTCCTTTTCACTCTCTACATGAACCAGCTTCCACTCCACATCTCCAAGACGTATATCTAGCTCCTCTATCTCACTGTTCTTCTGCTCCATGGCAGTCTATCGCTCAGCCAGCTGCCTCTCTAACTCCTCCACTCTATCCTGCAACTCTATATTGCGATCATACACCTGCTCGTACATCTGAAGACCCAAACTAGATAGTGATATCCCCTCAGGTCTCCTCCTCCTCCTCAGGATCCTCCTCAGGGTCCTCCTCAGGATCAGTCTTAGGCTCATACTCGTGGCCTGTAACTGTACTCAATGGGGATGGCTCCCTCTGTACTAGCTGTTCATGAACTACGTGAATATCTCGGGGCTCCTCCTCCCTAGTCTGGCTGGGCTCTCCTCTATCAGTCATCCTGACGACAAAATTTTAAGTTTTAATTACTAATTGATAATACTCGCGAGCACATAAGTTTGTTATCAAGTAAGCACATAGCACATAATCATTTTATTGTCTTTTATGAATTCCTGTAATTCATTCCTTAGAACTCGATAAGAGTTTATCACCTCTATATTTTCTATCTTCTAAAAGGCTACTACCCTAAGGTTTTCCCCACCTAAAGGTTCATAACCTACCATCTCTGATACCAACCTATGACACCCCCAAATCCAGGTACTTAATTCCCACTGATTTGGTGTTCACTATAACATACATTCAAAACTAACTACCCAATAAAATAACAATTAAATAAACTTAAAGAAATATCTTCCCAAAATGGGTTACATCACTAAACTATTAAACATTTAAATCCCAGGTTATCTAAACCTTAATACATCAAATGCGGAATAAAACATAATTTAAAACAAGTATTGTTACAAATAATCATCAAGTAAATAGCATGTCGCTAGCTATTTATGCATCTTGCCCTTGCCTTTGCTCGTGGACGGCTCGTCCGACTTCTTAGTCTTGGCTGCAATGATTAGTGCAAGAGTGAGCAAACAATTGCTCTCAAGTACGATAACAATAATATTCAAATGAAATGGTTTTCAACTAAGGAATAATAATTTTTTGAATCTCAGTCAATAAATGATTAAAATTTAAAAGCTCGTTTGAATGCTTGATTCAAGGAAAAATAGGTTTCGAGATTTAGAAATTATATCTGAGGGTCACAAGACCTCGAACTATGTCCTAGGTTGACAAGTATTTCTACTGTAACCTTTAACAGTCATATAGACTATGGACCAACATCTCGTACGCAGGGGGATCAGCCCTTTGTACAATGTATTGTGCACAAACATTTTAACGTTGTCGCGTAAATAATCCTCTATATTAGGGTTGTTCATCTCAGTTTATCGTCTGAATCCATACCAAAAAGGAAATTGGCTTGGAATAAGTATAGAAAACATTCTAAGTCTTTGAAACGCTCATCAACTAAGGACTAGCTGAATCAATAAGGGTTTGCTAGTCTAATTCATCAATAGAGTTTGTTCAATAGAAACTATACTCGAAGTTTGAAAAACAAACAATGATTGGAATAAAGCTTAAGTATATAATCATGATAGTAACCTTGCTTGAATATCAATAAGCTAAGGTCGATAAGCTCACTCAATATAAATGAACTTGCATTGAATAATTTAACAAGTTAAAGGAAAGAACAACTTGCTCAACATAAAAGTAATAAATTGAGATAAGGAACTTGCCTCAAGCGTAGATTACAAATTTAAGTAATTCACGATCCTTAAACAACCTAAACATTTAATTGTAAAATGGTAATATAATTAGTCACAAGGTTAAAAGCATTCTAAGCTTGCTCTTTTATCATAACATCTCATTTAGCATACCATAGACAACAAATACTAGTTAGCAACCATCTTGGAAATTCTTTAGTCATTTAATACGTTAATATAAGTTTAATTATGCATCATAACTTCCAAGAAAAGAAAAAAAAATAATTAATTTTTTTTTCTTTAACAGTAGTGATTCTCGCCGGGGCGAGAAAAAGCTTAAGAAAATTGTCGTCGGGGCGAGAGGCTCGCTGGGGCGAAGTAATGCTTAACAAATTTGTCGCCGGGGCGACGCTGTCGCTGGGGCGAAGAAATCAGTTCATTTCTCTCGCCGGGGCGAGAGACTTGACTGTCGTCTTCCCCAGCTCGCGAACCAGTGAAAACTTAGGCCAATTTGGCCAAATTTTCCGAATTCTACAATCCAGAAAATAAATTAAATATACCCAGACATCAAATATGCTAGAAAACAAATACCCAACAAGTTTTTAACTAATTTAACCATTATAAAACACATAATCAACCAATTTAAAACCAAAAATCCTCTGTTAAAACCAAATATTCATGTTTTAGCTATTTTAATAAAATCAACCACTGTAAACTCATCTTTCAATCATTTTAATCCATTCAAATTACATTCTTTTCATTTTTCATCGTATTAACACAATCAAAAGCCCATTCACCAATTAATAATCTAATTGAACATCAATTATCAAATATATATACCATACATGAAATAAAACCCTGTAAAAACAAAGACTTCACTCTAAATCATGTTTTCATGAATTAACACCTCTAAATTGATTATTAATCAACATATAATCATCTAACACATGATTACTACCAATTACAACAACTATAATCAAATAATTCATATACTCTAGCAATTGAATTTACATACAGTAACTAAAATTATATGCAGTAGAATAAAACCAAGAGGAAAAAGGAATTATACCTTCAATTGTTGTAAGAACTTGGTGAATTCTTTTAAAATTACAAGCTCTTTTTCTCAATTCTCTCTTCTCCACTCTCAAATTCTCAAGCTCTGCTCTCTCTTTTCTCTCAAACTCTGATGTTCTTCTTCTTTTTTTTCTTTCTTAACTGACGTAGTTTTAAAAAAAATATAAACTGATAACTTTAATAAACAAATAAAAACTGATAATTAATATAATAACGTATGATATAATATCTATTAGTTAAAAATTTCAAAAGCCTCTAAGGCTTGTTTGGCAAATACTAAATAAATTAATCCATTATTTTAACTAAAGATCTTAAGACCTTGTTTGGTAAAACACAAATAAAATAACCCATTATTCCCAAACAAAGATCATAGGGCCTTGTTTGGTAAAACTGAATTAAACACTTTCTCATTTATTTTAATAAACCAATATAACATATAGTTTAAAATGTCACACTTCTAATTTAATTGAACTTATTATTAAATAAATTCAATTAAACCTTATCAACTCAAATAATAATTTCATTTAACAAATAACAATAATACCAAATAAATTCTCTTATTCAAATAAATCTCTTCATCATCTAATTTAATCATTAAATTAAATTAGAATAAACATAACAAATCACATTCAAATAACATTTAACATTATTAAGCTTAACATATACCCATTTCACAAAAACTTAATAAATTATTTATTAAGCTCAATAAATTAATAAAAATATTTATATAACTCAATAAATATTTTTATTCAATTACAAAAATTGCATTTGTTACAAGAACTCATCAAGTTTCATCATCGGCCATCACTAAATGACTTCCATTAATGCATTACTTGAATACCCCTACTAAATGCAATACTATATGATCCTACGCTACTAAATTTTTGGGTTTTTGGATTTTTTTAATTTTTCTTTTCATAAAGGTAACTAATGCAATCTAAAATGAAACTAATAAAACTAAAATGCAACTATATGAGCAAATTATAATAATAAACCCCCCCTAAACTCAAACGATACAATGTCCTCATTGTGCGAAAAATAAAGAAAATAAAGAACAGAGGACCTTCCTGACAGGTCAAGCAGTAGGCCCGAACTCGGCATCATCATTTGGGGTTAGTGGTGGAAAAACTGGTAATGGCTGTGCTTCAGGAAAATGAACATAATCCATCAACGGTTGCATATTAGAATACATATTTGCTATTGCTTGTGTACAACTCTGCTGATAAGCGAACATATGTTCCTGTCGATCCGCCAACCGTTGATTCTGCCTCAATATGGTTTTATGCTGAGAATCGATAAGGCGCTGCAATTCACGGAATTGAAGGCTGAACTAAGATTTTCCTGTAGAGGTGGACGTCGAAGGACCCGCTACCTCTGCATCAGCTGCCTTCTCCTCATCTTCAGAAGGAGAATGAATAATATACCCCAGACCACGGGGATGCGACTCACCTCCTTCCCATTCCTTATATCGCGCAATTAGACGGTGATCCAACACTAGTAACGGTTGCTGAAAAGCTTCCTCAACTCCCCAACGAACACCCGCGTGAAGACATAATCCATAAATCAGAGAAGGGTGTGGCAAACCACCTTGGCTATATAAGCTCCGTAATGTTCGGCGAATCGACGCCTCAATCACCCCTCCCACATTAATCTCAATACCCATCACAATGGCATATAATAACAAAGCTTTCTCCTTAGGTACATCACTCACATGCTGTGATGGCATCAGCTTAGCGGAGAGGAAAGCATACCAAACCTTACCATAACGACTCAAATCCTTATTATGGAATGAAATTGCTGCACTTGGCCCTCTGGATATCCAAGTCGTCCCCGGTTTACACAAGTCAGTAACCACCTTCTCCAAATTCGGTCCTTCCGCAAGAAATTGAGTGTATCTACAGCGTATATCAGGCCGCAAGTTATAATATTCATTAATTGTCTGAGCTCTGAATGAAACTTTCTTACCCCTAATTGTAACCTCGCATGAAGCCGCGTCTTCTGCATTGGCATAGAATTCTTTAACATTGGCTATACATGCAGGTTCTGGATATGCGGTGAATATCTCCCATCCCCTCTCAATTATCTATAGCATCATCTCACCATCTACCACTTCGTGAGGTATGAGACTGTGCTCGGGAGTTAGAGCTTTACCCGATGTGTACGAATCATATCTGCCAGCGGCCTCAACACTGACGAATTTCCTTCTATCAAATTACCTAGATGGTGTTGAAGATGAACCCTCACCCCGATGCCTTTTAGGAGCCATTACGAACCACTGAACAATCAAACCCAATCGTAGATTCTAAAACAACAAGACAAACACCCCACAATTCTGCTATGCAAATCCCCCAAACTCAAACGCTACTAATTTCAAACTAAACTTTGCACAAGTGAAGACACGAAAACAATTTGAAACCCAGACAATCCAACCAAAATTTAATAGAAATCAAAACGCAAGAGTATAGCATGGATTCAAACTGCCCAATATCAATTCTAGATGAACTTGACTCAAACCCAATGTAGGATACCTCACAGATTTTATGGAGTTTGAGCGTTTGAATTAGTTGACTTGCTTCTTCAATTAGGTACAAACCCTAGGACTTGTTCATGCAAAGAGATAGCTTATGTAGATTGTGCATGGAAAATAGAGTATTCCTCTTTTGAACGAGAGATGGACTTAGAGCCGTGTTAGGATTTTGATTTTGGAGAGGAGTTTGATGTGTTTAAGAAGGAATCCAAGTGTGGGTAGGATGAGGGATGAATTTAGAAGAAAAATTAGAGAGGAGAAGGTTGGTTCGGTATAGGAGAGGTAGAAATAGGAGTTGGAAGAAGTTGCATGGGTTTAGGATTCAAAGAAACTAAATTGGGATCAGGTTTTAAAATTAGATTTCCGCGATCCTCGTCGGGGCAAGAAGTTTATACTTGAAAATCTCGCCGGGGCGAGAATGGACAGAGAAGAATGGGCTGGGGTGAGAAATTTCCACGCTGGAGTGGGTTTTGGCAGAGAGGTTCTCGCCGGGGCGAGAAGCCCTAGTGTATTTTTCTCGCCGGGGTGAGAAACCTCTTTTCTGAGATTTTTGCTTTGTTCCCCCTTTCTTCAATTGGTACCATCCCAATAGCATGTCTCTTCTTCTAATGCATTCCCCAAGTCTTTACCCCTGTTCCACAGAATAATGATGAGTGGGTTTTATACCTACGAATCAGGTCTTGTTAAACTTAATTATTGCGGTCTTTAAGTATTTTTAGTATTATTTTAGTTGTTTTTGTGTTTGTTTATTGTAGGATGGAGCTGGAGGGGCGAAAGAGTCAATTTGGAGCTTAAAGGATTAAAAATTGGATCGATGGCATTTTTCTAATTCCTGGGACATGACCTAGCGCCTAGAGCGCTAGGATTTGAACTACTCTAGCGCCTAAGGCGCTAGTGCGTGATTTTTGTTGCTGAGTTGCGGCTGATTGAAAAAGAAAGGAAGCCAATTTGGAAGAGGATTGAAGTTTTATCAATTAGAGAGAGAGAAGGTTAATCTAAGAGGAACTATTAGATTTTCATTCATTATTCTTCTACTTTCTCTAGAGAGAATTTTCAATTTACTATGGATTACTATCGTTTGATTGCAAGATTTCAATGTGAGTTTGAGCTTTACTTTGGATTTTTAATCAACAATTGGGTTTGATCGTTCTATTCCTTCTTTATTCAATTGTTTGCTTATTTTTCCATGAGTTGTTTTGATCCCATAATGGCTTTTGGTTCAATCATGAACTAATTTTCATTATGGGATTCTAATGGATTTTAATATGTAGTTTAGTTATAAGCTTGATTATTGGATGGTTTTACATATTATAAGAAATCTCTATCATGGTTGTTTTGCATGTATGAATGCTTGATCACCATTCGTTTTCAGTGCTTGTATGGAATTGAAAAATAACATATGAGTATGGATTGTAATCATGATAGCATGCGTATATGATGCTAATTTGGATAGCTTAATATTTTGTGAATCAGATAGAAATATATTGTTTCACCGTAAGAGTCAAAATAAGGGCTTGTGTTTTAAATCAATATAATTGCAATTTCACATAGAAATATAGTGATTTTGGTTATAGTGGTGATTACATGGTGTCTATTGATTATGGATATTATGTAAGTAGGTCATAATACATTGACAAATGGTTATGTCTATATCAGTGCCCTTGGCTACTTTTCTGTGATATGTGAACTTTCTAGCATGATGGTGGAAGTTAGATGAACTATTAAGTGAAGTTAAAATCCCATTAATTCCAATTTTGATTTGTTTCGTTATTATTTGCATTTTTAGTTGTTAATTGGTTTAGAATTAATTTTGACACCATAATCAAGTCTATTAGTTTAGGCAAATAAATATAGTGATATAACTGATGCATAGTGATTTAGTTTAGCACTTTCTCTGTGGGACGATACTCTACTTCCTCTGTATTACTTGTTGACGCATGTATGCTTGCATGAGTTAGAGCTCTTTTGTTAAAGTCTAAAAAAGAGGCAACAAGTTTTTGGCGCCGTTGCCGGGGAAAGGCGTTTAGATTTTTATTATTATCATCAGTTTTAAGCTATATTGTTTGACTTAGACAAATCTAATCTTTTGTCATTTCTATTTTTGTTTTTGTTTTGGTTTTAGGTACTTGTAGAATTTTTATGCACACACGATCATCCAACTCAGAATTGATACCAGCACAGGATAATATTGACGAAAGAGGTTGGAAAGCAAGAGTGCGTAGAAATTTACAAGCACAGTTGGAAGGAACTATACTGAATATGGCGGAAGAACAAAGAGTAGAGCAAAGAGAGGAGCATAAATCTTTGAGGGACTATTCTATGCCAAACATCAATGGATTGCAGTCTAGCATAGTCAGACCGGTAATAGCAGCGAATACCTTTGAGATAAAACCGGGAACCATTCAAATGGTGCAGAATTTGATTCAGTTTGGGGGTGCTGCTACAGACGATCCTAATGAGCACCTATTGAGTTTCATTGAAATATGCGATACATTCAGGTACAACGGGGTGACGGAGGATGCTATTAGACTAAGACTATTCCCGTTCTCATTGAGGGATAGAGCGAGAAGTTGGCTTCACTCTTTTCCTTCTGGATCAATTACTACATGGGAGGACCTAGCACAGAAGTTCTTAGCCAAGTTTTTCCCAATGGCTAAAACTGCAAAAATGAGGACAACAATCTATCAGTTTGAGCAACAACAGGGCGAATCCTTATACGAGGCCTGTGATAGATACAAAGAGATGCTAAGGAAGTATCTACACCATGGGATGCTAGATTGGATGGTGATCAACACATTTTATAATGGATTGGGATGGCAGTCGAGGCAAATGGTAGATGCAGCTGCAGGTGGAGCTTTAGGGGCGAAGAGCTATGACGAAGCTTATAACCTTATCGAGACTATGGCAGCGAATGATTTCCAAAATCCTACAGCCAGAATACCACAGCCCAGAGTTGCAGGTTTGTTGGAAGTGGATGTTATTACCCAGTTGTCAGCACATATGGCAGCCATAACGAAGAAAATAGACTCGTTCTCAGAAAGCAAAGTTAAGTCAGTTGCCTTCATATGTGAGATTTGTGCGGGGTCACACTCGACAGATCAATGTGCTATCAGCTCGGAGACGGTACAGTATGTGAACAGTTACAGGAAAGACCAAGGACAGTTTCAGAATACATATAACCCCAACAACCGTAATCATCCAAACTTTAATTGGTCAAATAATCAAGGAAATCAGTAGCAACAATTTCAGCAGAATAATCAGTTTCAGTCTCAGCCAGCGCAGCAACAGTTTTCTCCAAGACCACCTTTTGCACTGGGATTTTCTTAACAACAACAACATCATACTCCATATGCACCTCAGCAAGAAAAGAAATCAGAAATGGAGGAGATGATGATGAAGTACATGGCAAATACAGAGGTTATGATCAAAAGCCAGGCAGTGGCTATTAAAAATCTGGAAACTAAAATGGGGCAAATGGCGACTATGCTTAACAACAGACCCCAGGGTTCATTGCCAAGTAATACAGAGGCGAATCCACGAAGAGAAGGTAAAGAACAGTGTCAGGCCATAACACTTAGATCTGGAAAGCAATATGCAGGAAATGCACCAGGCACAGCAGCGCCTGGTTTTCAAGGGGATAACACGCAGCCAGAAATTGGGGTAGAAACTGAGGCTGAACAGAAAGAAAAGAATGATGAGTCTGAGTCGCAGCAAGTAGAGACGGATAATACAGGTTCAGATAAGAAGCCCGTGAATATAGCACCACAAGTTCACCCTCCAGTTCCGTATCCGCAGAGATTGAACAAGCAGAGGGAAGATAAACAGTTCAACAAGTTTTTGGAGGTTTTTAAAAAACTGCAGATCAACATACCTTTCGCAGAGGCATTGGAACAAATGCTAAGTTATGCAAAGTTTATGAAGGGTATATTGTCAAGAAAGAGAAGATTAGACGAGTGTGAGACAGTGGCCTTGACGGAGGAATGCAGTGCAGTGCTTCAGCGTAAACTACCTCCAAAGCTGAAAGATCCGGGCAGTTTCACAATCCCATGTACAATTGGAAAGATGAGTTTCGATAAATATTTGTGTGATCTCAGGGCAAGTATCAATCTGATGCCTTTGTTTGTATTTAGTCAGTTGGGATTGCCGGACCCAAGGCCAACAAATATTTCCTTGCAGTTAGCTGACAGATCCATCACGTATCCACGGGGGATAGTAGAGGACGTACTGGTAAAAGTGAACAAATTTATCTTTCCGGCGGATTTTATCATTTTGGACTATGAGGAAGACAAAAGTATACCAATTATACTGGGGAGACCATTCCTAGCCACGGGGAGGACTCTAATAGACGTGCAAAAAGGGGAACTTACGATGCATGTACATGATCAGGAGGTAACATTTAATGTCTTCAAGGCAATGAAGTTCCCAACAGATGAAGAAGAATGTTTTAGAGTTGACGTGGTGGATCATATAGTAAATGATGAAGTAGAGAATTTGTTGAGCTATGAACCATTGAAGAGTGTAATTACTGAAAATTCAGAATTGGAGGATGTAGCATATACCGAACTTGTGCAATATCTAGATACCACTCCCAAATTCAGAAAGTTCAGAACACCAGTCGAGCCACTTACGAAAGCCGGAGAGACATCGGTAAAGTTGAACCCATCTCTTGATACACCTCCTGAACTTGAACTAAAATCACTCCAGATCATCTCAGGTACGCATTTTTAAATAAAGATTCAAAGCTACCTGTGATTATTTCTTCTGCACTAACATCTTTTCAGGAGAAAAAACTGCTACGAGTGCTTAGAGAGTTCAAATCAGCTATTGGATGGACCATAACAGATATCAAGGGGATAAGCCCTTCGTTTTGCATGCATAAGATCTTGCTGGAAGATGGTAGCAAGCCGTCGGTGGAGCAACAAAGAAGGCTTAATCCGATAATAAAAGAAGTGGTCAAGAAAGAGGTACTGAAATGGCTGGATGCATGAATAATCTACCTGATTTCGGACAGTTCATGGGTGAACCCCGTATAGTGCGTACCAAAGAAGGGTGGTATGACCGTTGTCACTAATGAGAATAACGAGCTAATCCCAACGTGAACAGTTACGTGGTGGAGAATCTGCATGGACTACCGCAAGCTTAACAAAGCTACGAGAAAGGATCATTTTCCACTTCCGTTTATCGATTAGATGTTGGATAGACTGGCGGGTCATGAGTATTATTGCCATTTGGACGGGTATTCAGGCTACAATCAGATTATGATAGCTCCAGAAGACCAGGAAAAGACTACTTTTACATGCCCATACGGCACGTTTGCTTTCAGAAGGATGTCTTTCGGTTTGTGCAATGCTCCAGCCACCTTTCAGAGATGCATGACAGCAATTTTTGCAGACATGGTCGAACAGAATGTGGAGGTATTCATGGACGACTTCTCTATATTTGGCGATTCATTCAATTTATGCCTTGAGAATTTGGTGATGGTTTTAAAAAGATATGTTGAAATGAATCTAGTACTGAATTGGGAAAAGTGCCACTTTATGGTACAAGAAGGCGTTATATTGGGATACAAAGTTTCTAAGAAGGGAATTGAGGTGGATAGGGCTAAGCTGGAAACTATTGAGAACTTACCTCCACCTACTTCAGTAAAAGGTGTCCGCAGTTTTCTTGGACATGCAGGCTTCTACCGCAGATTCATCAAGGACTTCTCTAAGATAACTAAACCACTGTGCAGTTTATTGGAGCAGGATGCACAGTTTAATTTCGATGAGGCTTGCATGAGGGCATTTGAGCACTTAAAGGGAAAACTAACTTCAGCACCAGTTATCACTGCACCAGATTGGGGTTTGCCGTTTGAGCTAATGTGTGATGCCAGTGATTACGCCGTAGGGGCTGTTTTAGGGCAAAGGAAGGAGAAGATGTTTCATGTGATATACTATGCCAGTAAGACCCTTACAGATGCACAGTTAAACTACACCACCACCGAAAAAGAGTTATTGGCAGTGGTGTATGCCTTTGATAAATTTCGATCATATCTAATAGGCACAAAGGTGATAGTGTATATGGATCACTCGGCAATTCGACATTTAGCGGCAAAGAAGGATGCAAAGCCCAGGTTAATCAGGTGGATATTGTTATTGCAGAGTTTGATTTGGAGATCAAGGACAGGAAGGGGACTGAAAACCAAGTGGCAGACCACTTATCTCGACTAGAGAATTCAGAAAGGGAGATAGACGGCAAAGTTATAATTAATGAATCCTTTCCGGATGAGCAGTTGTTTGTGGTGCAAGGGGAAGTGCCATGGTTTGCAGACTTCGCGAACTATTTGGTGAGTAAGATGATACCTTCTGACTTGGTGGGGGCATCAAAAGAAAAAGTTTCTGCATGATGTTAAATGGTATATATGGGATGAGCCGTATTTGTTTAAACAGTGTGCTGATTAAATGATAAGAAGGTGTATCCCGTATAGCGAGACCGAGGGAATTTTACAGGATTGCCATTCTTCTGTATATGGAGGTCACTATGGAAGAGAAAGAACAGCGGCTAGAGTACTACAAGCGGGATTTTACTGGCCGATAATTTTTAAGGATGCATACAGTTTCGTCCAGAGGTGTGATAAATGTCAAAGAGTGGGAAACATTTCAAAGAGGAATGAAATGCCTTTGAATATAATCCTCGAAGTAGAAGTTTTCGACGTATGGGGGATTGATTTCATGGGCCCTTTTGTGTCTTCGTGTGGTAATCTCTACATCTTGCTAGCAGTTGACTATGTGTCGAAATGGGTAGAAGTGGCAGCACTCCCGACAAATGATGCCAAGGTAGTCCTCAAGTTTTTACACCGAAGTATTTTCACCAGATTTGGGACTTCGAGGGCCATTATCAGTGATGAAGGTAGTCATTTCTGCAACAGACAGTTTACAGCTTTGTTGGCTAAATATGGGGTGAATCATCGTATTGCTACAGCTTATCACCCACAAACGAATGGCCAAGCTGAAATATCCAATCGAGAAGTCAAAAGAATCCTCGAAAAAATTGTGAATCCGACGAGGAAGGATTGGTCTTTAAAGCTGGACGATGTTGTGTGGGCATATAGGACTGCTTACAAAACTCCGTTGGGCATGTCACCGTTTCAGCTTGTTTATGGAAAAGCTTGTCATCTTCCTATGGAGCTAGAGCATAAGGCATATTGGGCAATTCGGAAGTTGAACTTTGATTCGACAGCTGCAGGGGAGAAACGCTTACTCCAAATCAATGAGTTGGACGAATTTCGATTACGGGCATATGAAAACTCGAAGCTGTACAAGGAGAAGATGAAGAAATGGTATGATCATAAGATCATAGAAAGAACATTTGAACCGGGACAAAGGGTTTTACTTTTCAACTCCAGACTTAAACTTTTTCCCGGGAAGCTGAAATCAAGATGGTCAGGACCATTCACAGTGAAGACGGTCTTTCCGCATGGTGTAATTGAAGTGTATGATAAATTCCCGGACCAGTCGTTCAAGGTGAATGGACAGCGTTTGAAACATTACTTTGGGGATGAGGTGGACAGACAGAAAGTCACCTCAATCCTTTCTACGACATGAGATTCAGAGATAGTCAAGCTAATTGACTATAACTTAGCGCTATCTAGGAGGCAACCCAGCGTTTTAATTTTCTGTTTTTCTTTTGTGTATTCAATTATTTTGTTTTTAAAAAAAAGAGTTTTGCAACTAATTTTGGACTTTGGGTTGATTTGTTTGCAGGTAGAAGCTTGAACTCGGCAAAAATTTGGCTAAGTAAAGGCTCAAGTGCCTAAAGTGCTCCAATAAGCACAAAGCTCAGCGCCTGAGGCGCTAACCTTGGGCCAAGCTACTGCATGCTAGCGCCTAAAGTGCTCCAAAGTTCACGAATCCAGTGCCTCAAGCGCTAGCCAAATCGCCGCGATTCTGCATACCAGCGCTCTAGGCGCTCGTCAAGGCCAAAGCACAGCGCTCAAGGCGCTAGAACCGGTACAAGCTACTACAAGTCAGCGCTTAAAGCGCCCATGCCTTCACTAATTACAGCGCTCTAGGCGCTCGGCTGGAATCATTGAAAAAAAAACCTAGATCGGGTCTCATAAGGGGCAACACACACAACAATCAAGTCTTCTTCTTCTCTTAGCCGCCTCAAGTTGCCGCTTTTCTCCATTGATGCCGAATTAAATCTTCCCAACACTAAATCGCATATAAGCTCCATTCAATTCCAATCACTTGGCGGCAAGAGCATAATACCAAGGTTTGCTTTCTCCTTCACCAAGATAAATTGTGAATCTACTACATGGGAGTAAGGTTTTGTGGTGTAAATAAACAATACCGGTAAGAATTCACTTGTGGGTCATTGAGTAATTGGAGATTGATTTGCTTTGTTATGAATTGTTAATTCTTTGGTTAAGCTATTTGATTGTGAACCCAATTGAGTTTGTGTTGGCTCAATTGGGGTTGGGTTAAAGCTTAAATTTTCTATCCATATGTTTGAGAATTGTTGGAGATTACATTGTTGCATGGTTGGGTTACTCTAAGTTTGGGGGAATTAATCACCAAGGGTTTTGAAGAGTTGCCTACCACGTGTTTGACAAATTGCCCCAACGAACTTTTGAGTTGTTTTGGGTTCTTCTTTCTTAGCAAGCATCACAAATTTCAATCTTGGTTATTCATGGCTCCTAAAAGACATAGAGGAGAAAGCTCAGGCTCATCTGCTGTTAAGTATGATAAAAAGAAGTTTGTTAGCCCTCAAGCTTATTATAGGTACAAAAACTGGTCATCATGGAAGTCCCTAATTCCTGAGCGTGGCTTGCTACCCGATGAGCAAGCAGATGGGGAATTGGCTCACATGATACGCACTCGGAATTGGATGGCATTTACAGCACAACCTGAGCCAGTCGCGGTCAATATTGTAAAGGAATTCTATGCCAATGCTAAAGAGGCCAGTGGGAATGTGGTGATGGTTCGTGGTAAGGAAGTAAATGTGGGGCAAAAAGCAATCAACGCGTATTATGGGTTGCAAAAGATCCACAGTGATGGATATACAAAATATATGCAGCAAGATTTGGATTACATTGAGATCATTGCAGCCCTTTGTGAGCCAGGAATGGAATGGAAATTGACTGATCAACAAGAAGCCGTGCACTTCCCTTTATCTAAGCTGAGCCGATATGGAAAAGCTTGGCATGCATTTATTTGTGCTAAGTTGATGTCGTGCCGCCATATGAGTGACGTGATAAATCAGCGGGCGGCTCTATTGTTTTGCATAGCCACAGGAAAGACAGTGGATGTTGGGGAGGTAATTCATGAGTCTATCGTGCACGGGCTTGAGGGTAGCACTACAGGTGGGTTGCCTCATCCATCATTGATTACTGAGTTATGCCGCCACGCGGGGGTACAGTGGGACAAAGATGAGTCAATGCAGGCCCCGTTAGCTCAAATTGATCATGTGTGATGATGCGGTACAAAGTATAGGATGGGGGCATATCACACCCGAGGGGCTTAGGTTTTATTATACCATAGCAGCAGCCGCAGGATCAGCCACCTGTTGAGGATCCGGTTCAGGCCCCTAATTTGGTTGAGACTATCCGTCAAGACCTCAGGCACCACACTAGACGGATAGACTTAGTGGTAGCACAGATTCAGAGGGGATTTGATCGCATGACTCGTCAGCAGAGTCGTCTTGCTCAATGCTAAGCAGAGATTTACGCTTACAACATCAACTGTTCTACAGCTTTGGCAGATATGTTTGGCAGGATGAATCCCTCAGTAGGGCCATTTCAGTTTCCACTAGCTCCTCCTCTCTCTATTTACCCACCACCTGAATCACCTCCTGATGCCGGTGATGCCGATGATGGTGATGATGATGCTGCCGATGGCAGTGATGACGCGTAGCGCTTCATCAGGGGAGTCCTCTGTTTTTCATTTCTTATTATTTATCAATGAGGACATTATTCAGTTCAGTTTGGGGGGTATTTAGTTTTCTGTTTTTGTGCATATAGATTGTTTTATGTCATTGTGTTTATTTATGGTAGTTAGTCATGGTCTGGTAGAGTACATGTTGCATGAAAATTGCATTTTAGGGTGTGTCAAGCATTTTGTTGCATGAATTAGATAACAAATGACATAGTTGAACTAGTTTTGGCCAATGATAAGATTTAAGTGTTAAGTGAAAGATTGCTAATGATTGAAATGTAGTGTTGAGCGATAACTTGAACGGGGAAGTCGATTATGCTTGTCTGAATTTCATGTTAACAAGGATAACAATTAGTCAACTGTTTAATTAATGTGATTCAAATTCTTATATAATCTGCATCTGGTAAGGAACTTGGGATAAAAAGTGATAATATTAGTGAAATATCTATGAAGGCTCTAGTAAGCAAGAAAATAAGTTTGGGGGAGGTCTAAAATAAATAAAAAAAAATGAAAAAAAAAACTTTCTTGGATAGTTTGGTTTCGTGGCCATTTCTACTCGGGTTATTAGATCCATAGGGGTGTCTTGACACCTAGTGCCCTAAAGCCAACTGGTTTGGGAGTCGCTGGTTGAAAGCTTGTTACATGGGTAGTTTTGATAAGCCTAAGGAAACTAGACATTGCACATGCCAAGTAAAAAAAAATTAGATGGAGCGTAAAACGCACTCGTGTAATACTAAAGAATAATATGTCATAATACCCCTTTGGGCTAATTAAATCTTTACATGAGTCAGATTAGTTGTTTCACTAATAGAGATGTGTAAAACTTGAGTTACTTTCTAAGATGTTGATTATGTGAGTAATTTGGGTTATGATTGATTACAACAGTTGATACACACACACATAGCATGAATGATGACAAACGTGGTTTGACTAATCAGTTTGAGTGGGAGCTTTACATTAGATAGTGAGTCAAAATGGATTGTTTTATGGATATTTGAGGCCTGATATGGATTACTATGTTGTTTTAGTTATTTGATACAGTTGCATTTTAGTTAGTTTGCATTTTTCATGTTGGTATTATTGTAGTGCTTGGGGACAAGCAATTGGTTAAGTTTGGGGGTATTTGATGAGTGGGTTTTATACCTACGAATCAGGTCTTATTAAACTTAATTATTGTGGTCTTTAAGTATTTTTAGTATTGTTTTAGTTGTTTTTGTGTTTGTTTATTGTAGGATGGAGCTGGAAGGGCGAAAGAGTCAATTTGGAGCTTAAAGGATTAAAAATTGGATCGATGGCATTTTTGTAATTCCTGTGACATGACCTAGCGCCTAGAGCGCTAGCATTTGAACTACTCTAGCGCCTGAGGCGCTAGTGCACAATTTTTGTTGCTGAGTTGCGGCTGATTGAAAAAGAAAGGAAGCCAATTTGGAAGAGGATTGAAGTTTTATCAATTAGAGAGAGAGGTTAATCCAAGAGGAACTATTAGATTTTCATTCATTATTCTTCTACTATCTCTAGAGAGAATTTTCAATTTACTGTGGATTACTATCGTTTGATTGCTGGATTTCAATGTGGGTTTGAGCTTTACTTTGGATTTTTAATCAACAATTGGGTTTGATCGTTCTATTCCTTCTTCAATTGTTTGCTTATTTTTCCATGAGTTGTTTTGATCCCATAATGGCTTTTAGTTCAATCATGAACTAATTTCCATTATGGGATTCTAATGGATTTTAATATGTAGTTTAGTTATAAGCTTGATTGTTGGATGGTTTTACATATCATAAGAAATCTCTATCATGGTTGTTTTGCATGTATGAATGCTTGATCACCATTCGTTTTCAGTGCTTGTATGGAATTGAAAAATAACATATGAGTATGGATTGTAATCATGATAGCTTGCATATATGATGCTAATTTGGATAGCTTAATATTTTGTGAATCCGATAGAAATATACTGTTTCACCGTAAGAGTCAAAATAAGGGCTTGTGCTTTAAATCAATATAATTGTAATTTCACATAGAAATATAGTGATTTTGGTTATAGTGGTGATTACATGGTGTCTATTGATTATGAATATTATGTAAGTAGGTCATAATACATTGACAAATGGTTATGTCTATATCAGTGGCCTTGGCTACTTTTCTATGATATGTGAACTTTCTAGCATGATGGTAGAAGTTAGATGAACTATTAAATGAAGTTAGAATCCCATTAATTCCAATTTTGATTTGTTTCGTTATTATTTGCATTTTTAGTTGTTAATTGGTTTAGAATTAATTTTGACACCATAATCAAGTCTATTAGTTTAGGCAAATAAATATAGTGACATAACTGATGCATAGTGATTTAGTTTAGCACTTTCTCTGTGGGACGATACTCTACTTCCTCTGTATTACTTGTTGACGCATGTATGCTTGCATGAGTTAGAGCTCTTTTGTTAAAGTCTAAAAAAGAGGCAACAAATAACAACATAAATGAGTCTAACCACGAGAGATTTAAGAGTTATTTCAAAACATGAACAATTTGAACTACTATTTCTACTAACTAGAACAAAATCACTAACTACACTAAATCTATTAAAGCAATAAAGTAACATGATTGGGTTGCCTCCCATCGAGCGCATGGTTTATAGTCGTCAGCCCGACTTTCTCTGCGGTATTAAGCATCAGTTTGATCGAGGGAAGAGAGATAAATCATTGATGCTTGTCGATCCACATCGCCTCCCCAATAATGTTTCAGTCGCTGACCATTGACCTTGAAAGTGCGCTTTGAGTTTGGTTCTTCGACGTCGATTGCTCCGTGGGGGGCTACAGCAGTGACAATGAAAGGACCTGACCATCTAGACTTCAACTTTCCAGGAAATAACCGCAATCTGGAGTTGAACAACAATACTGCCTGTCCCGGTTCGAATTTCCGATTAACTATCCGTTTGTCATGCCACCTCTTGACTTTTTCTTTATACAACTTAGCGTTTTCATAAGCTTGATGACGAAACTCCTCCATCTCATTCAAATAAAGCAACCTTTTCTCGCCCGATGCTTGGAGATCAAAGTTCAATTTCTGAATTGCCCAATATGCATTGTGTTCAAGTTCGACTGGTAAATGACACACTTTTCTGTAAACCATGCGATACGGTGACATTCCAATGGGATTCTTATAGGCCATGCGATACGCCCATACAGCATTGTCTAATTTCATCGCCCAATCCTTATGAGATGGGTTCACCACTTTCTCCAGAATTTGCTTAACTTCACGATTCGACACCTCGGATGATAAGTCGTAGCAATCCTGTGTTTGACTCCATATTTAGCTAACAACTTGGTGAACTGCTTATTGCAAAAATGGGTACCTTCGTCACTGATTATGGCTCTTGGTGTACCGAATCGAGTAAAAATATTTTTCTGCAAGGACCGTAGAACCACTTTGGCATCATTTGTGGGTAATACAGATGCTTCAACCCATTTTGATACATAATCCACAGGCAAAAGTATGTATTGATTGTTGAATGGCGACGGAAATGGCCCCATAAAGTCAATACCCCATACGTCGAAGAGTTCAACTTCAAGGATAGTGTTGAGAGGCATGAAATGCTGTTTCGAAATGTTGCCAACCCTTTAACATCTATCGCACTTTAGAACAAAAAGGTGGGCATCTTTGAACAACGAAGGCCAGAAAAACCCTGATTGCAGCACTTTTGTTGCAGTTCTTTCTCCCCTATAATGTCCTCCATACTCTGACGAATGGCAACGAGTCAATATGCTCTCCATTTCTTCCTGAGGCACACAATGTCGTATCATTTGATTCGCACAAGTTTTGAAGAGAAATGGTTCATCCCAGAGGTATTGCTTGATATCATGGAGAAATTTCTTTCTTTGTTAAGAAGTGAAATCTTGTGGAAGTACGTTACTGACTGGATAGTTCACGTAATCAGCATACCAAGGCTCTTCGGTGGAGATACGAAACAGCTGCTCATCCGGAAATGACTCATTAATTACCACTTCATCTTTTTTCTGAATGTCAGCATTCTCTAACCTCGAAAGATGATCAGCCACCTATTTCTCCGTACCTTTCCTATCTAGAATTTCTAAGTCAAATTCTTGCAACAGGAGGACCCATCGAATCAACCTTGGTTTGGCATCCTTCTTTGCAATCAAGTATATGATGGCTACATGATCAGTGTAGACTATCACCTTGGTTCCGATCAGATATGCTCGAAATTTATCAAAGGCAAATACTACTGCAAGTAACTCTTTTTCTGTAGTGGTGTAATTCAATTGTGCATCAGTGAGTGTCTTACTTGAGTAATAAATGGTGTGAAAAATCTTATCCCTTCGCTGTCCCAACACAGCTCCCACTACATAATCACTTGCATCACACATCAACTCAAAAGGGAACATCTTTCTCAAGGAGTGAACACAATGGTTTTGAAATTTTTGAGAAGTCCTTGATGAATCGACGGTAGAATCCTGCATGTCCGAGAAAACTTCTAATGCCTCTTACAGATGTCGGTGGAGGTAGCTTTTCAATGGTTTCGATCTTTGCTCTATCCACCTCTAAGCCTGCTTCGGACACCTTGTGCCCCAGAATAATCCCTTCTTGCACCATAAAGTGGCATTTTTCCTAGTTAAACACCAGATTTGTCTCCACACAGTGCTTCAACACTAAGATGAGATTGCTAAGACACAGATCAAAACTATCACCGAATATAGAAAAATCATCCATGAATACCTCCAAATTCTGCTCAACCATATCCGAGAAAATAGCCATCATGCATCGCTGAAATGTAGCCAGTGCATTACATAACCCGAAAGACATTCTCCGGAATGCAAACGTTCCATAAGGGCATGTAAAAGTCGTTTTCTCTTGGTCCTCCGGAGCTATTACTATCTGGTTATAACCTGAGTATCCTTCAAGAAGGCAGTAAAACTGATGACCAGACAACCTATCCAACATCTGATCAATAAATGGCAGTGGAAAGTGATCCTTGCGTGTCGCTTTGTTCAACTTGCGATAATCCATACACACTCGCCAACCTGTAACTGTTCTTATAGGAATGAGTTCATTATTTTCGTTTTCAACCACTGTCATTGCCCCCTTTTTAGGCACACACTATACAGGACTTACCCAAGTACTGTCTGAAATTGGATAGATAATACCAGCATCTAACCACTTAATGATTTCCTTCTTCACTACGTCCTTCATGATCGGATTCAATCTTCTTTGTTGCTCAATAACCGGTTTTGCTCCTTCTTCAAGCAGAATTTTGTGCATGCAAAATGACGGACTGATTCCTTTGATGTCTGCTATTGTCCACCCAATTGCTGTTTTATACTCACACAAAACCCTTACTAGTTTTTCTTCTTGAGATTCATTCAAATGAGCAGAAACTATTACTGGTAGCGTGTCAGAGTCTCCCAAGTAAGCATACCTTAGATGAGATGGAAGTGGTTTGAGTTCAAGCATAGGTGGTTCTTCCACTGATGGTTTGGACCTCTTTTCCCCTTCTTTTGGTCGGTCAAGTGTATCAAATTGCCTATTGAATTTCCGAGAAATATGTAACGCGTCTAAAACCTTGACATAATCCCATTCATCAAAATCATCAAGAGTGTCTATCCCAACCAGAGCAGCTTCTAATGGATCTTCACAATAACTTACACTGGTTCGCTCATTCATGATTTCATCTAGCAGGTCTATTCGTAAGCATTCCTCGCCTTCCTTAGGGAATTTCATTGATTTAAACACGCTAAAGGTGACTTCCTAGTCTTGAACTCTCATTGTTAATTCACCTTTTTGTACATCTATCAACTTTCTCCCTGTTGCTAAGAATGGACGACCTAATATGATGGGGATTTCTTTATCCTCTTCGTAATCCAAAATGACGAAGTCAGTCGGGAAGATGAATTTATCAACCTTAACCAAGATATCTTCCACAATACCCCTCGGATATGTCACCGACCTGTCTGCCAACTGCAAACTGATATTTATCGGTTTTGGTGCCTTTAGCCCAAGCTGAGTGTAAACTGATAACGGCATTAAATTGATACTAGCTCCTAAGTCACACAATGCCCTTCCAGAGAACTGGTTACCAATTACACATGGAATATTGAAGCTTCCTGGATCCTTTAGTTTGGGTGGCAATTTGTTCTGCAAAATTGCACTGCATTCCTCGGTTAATGTCACCGTCTTGAATTCTCCTAGTTTTCTCTTCTTTGACAAAACCTCCTTCATGTATTTTGCATAACTAGGCATCTGTTCTAGGGCTTCTACAAATCGTATGTTAATGTGCAGTTTCTTAAAAACATCTAAGAATCTAGAGAATTGCTTATCTAACTTAGCTTTCTGCAATCTTTGAGGGAATGGTACGGGAGGCACTACACTAGCTGGCTTGCGTTCTTTTGACTTTGCCTCCGGACCTGCATCCTTCACCTTTTCTGGTTCGTTCGTCTTACTTTTTGCCGGGGTTACCTTATCTTCATTCTGCACAACTGTTTCTGGGGTAGAATTTCTTTAACCGTATCAGGAAGCTCTTTTCCACTCCTTAAGGTGACAGCCTTATAATGTTCTTTTCCATCCGTTCTTAGGTTAACCTCTGTATCGCTTGGAAGTGCTCCTTGTGGTCGATTGTTCAAGACGTGAGCCAACTGTTCCAGCTGATTTTTTAAGTTCCTAATTGACACTACCTGGCTTTTCACATTCAAATCTACCTGAGTTAACGGCTTATCTTTATCATTCATTCTTTTCTCATACGCTGTGATGAATCTACAACCGGACATACTAATTGATGATAATTCTGATATGGAGGAGAATAGTGGGGATCAAGAAAATACAGCAAAAGAAGGTCTAACCGTGAGTTTCAACGCTGATGTACCGATTTTGTTAGTGCCCCATGTACCTTTTCCACCAAAGCTCAAAGATCCGGGTAGTTTTGCAAAACCGTGTCTACTTGGTAGTCATGTCCTTGGTAAAGCTCTTAATGACATTAGAACTAGGACTGCATTACAACCATGGTGGGATAAGAGAGAAGAGATAGAAGACGAGCCCGTGGTGTTTGACAAGATTCAATGTCCCAATCTAATCACGAACACAACGGAGGAAGCACCTAGCTATTTGACAGTCGTAATTAGGAACCAATCTACAAAAAGCAAACTAGGAGACTTTGAAACAATGGCCCCTACTGCAGCAAAACCTTCAAAAGTTATATTGCTACTAATGGATGGAGGGTTCCTCAATTTTCGAAGGGGAATTGGATAGTAAATGGTGAAGTCAGGCTGACGACTATAAACCAAGCGCTTCTTGGGAGGCAACCCAAGTTTAATTTTTAGTTTTAGTTTTTATTTATTTTATTAGGTTTTGTAGACACCCAAATTTTGCGCTTCGTATACTAACCGTGACAGGAGGGCAAAATCGTCAAATGAACCGGCCTGCGGGAGCGAAGGAGCGGGCACAAGGGCGAGCGCCCGACACCACCGCAATGTTTTGGGCAACCCAAGCTTACGTGACAATAAGGCCGTCCGAGGCAGGCATTCCCGGATGAGGTGGCACGTCTCCCGGAAATTCCCGGACTGCAGAAAACGAGCCTGTCAGCGAAAACCGACATTACGGCACGAAAATCGAGGCGTGGCACGAAAATCGAGAAAGTCAAGCCCGCCAGCCGCGGATAGATCTGCGGCCAAATGAGTGCGCCTTTCTGGAAAGTCAGATCCCAAAAACCGGGCTGAGTGGCGAGCCAGCTGGCCAGCCTATTTAAGCTCAGCCTCGGACAGCATACAGGAGGTTGAAAGAAATTTGGGAAGAAGAAGGATTCAGCACAGCAGCAGCACGGAATTTGAGAGAAAAATAGTAGATTTTGCAACAAAAATAGGAAGAAAAGAGAGAAAAAAGAGAGAAATTTTACTCCTTTAATTTTGATTGTATCAAATATATTTCTCATCCTATTCAAATATCAAGATTTCATCCTACGGAAAAGCTAAAAGAGGTTATTTTCAAATGTCACGAAAAATGGGTTTTACAAAAGAACGAAACGTTTTATTAAACCGTTGTGCATAGGGTGAAAGAGATTCTAGAAGTTGCCCATCATTTGAGTTACGAAAGCAACGTATAGATCTCGATTCCTATTTTGATGAAGGTTTAAAACTCTTGTTTTGCCAAAACGACACCTAATGAAAATTCCATGGCTTTTGACGATTAAAATCAAATCTTTCTCATAAAAAATAAAGCTTTCTCGTATTAAAGGAAAAGACATCCTAAAGCACTCTTCAAAATAAAGCACGTCTCTTTCACAAAATACCCGAAAGAATTTCTTCCATACAGAACTCACCATAACATTCATTCAGGCACACAGACACACACACATACGCACACACATACACATTTTAGGAAATAAAGGATAGGAAAGTATCAAGAGTGCGGTAACCGTGTTTCACGGAAGTCGAGGGGTGCCTAACACCTTCCCCTCACTTAAGCAAGCCCCCGAACTCTATGAATCTCGATTCGCAGACCAATTAATTCGGAGTCACACATGAGCCAGCGAATAAAAAACGAAAATTCGGATGAGTTGGTACATCCATTTCAAATATACTAACTGGCGACTCTGGTTAATTGGCTCATCATAAAACGCGATCTTTCAAAACCCCGTCGACATCAATGCCGACCTTTTCCAAACGTCATCTAAATCAAAAGGCTAAAATTGGAAAAGATTAAGAGAGACGAAAAACCGGCGTCGACAGCTGGCGACTCTGCTGGGGACATTAGAGGGCTTAAGCCGCATTAAAATCGTGATGCTATCCTATCCTTTAAAATTCATAAAATATGTGTGCATGCGATATTTTGATTTTTTACTTTTGTTGTGCGAATGCGTGTTTTGTCGAATAGATGAATGATTTGAATGGAATTGCTTTACGTTTGAGTAATCATTTGCATACGGTGAGGACGATGAATGTGAATGTATGTTGAGAGAGTACCTCCTCCTGAGGCGAACCTGTCGGTTGCTTATTACTGGACTCGAAGGGGCTGCTCCCCGGAGATGGCTCAGGAAACGCACCACCCAAATCCGCTCCAATCGAAAGGGCTCAAACGAGTAGATTGCGAAGATTTGGGGACCTTCATGCCGAAAAGCCCGTGAGAGTAACCCTAGGATAGGTCATCCTCAGATTAACCCAACGCAGGAAAAGTCTCTTCATGCCTTTTTACGTTTATATGTCTAAATGTCATGATCTCATTCAATATTCATATATCCCTTTTCTGTGTCAAAAGAGATTACTAACCTCTGTGAATTGCAGGGAATAGTTGGGGGAGCATAATAAAGCATGTTTAGCATTAATTATTGCATTAAAGGACTACTAACTTTCTGTTTTACAGGGAAAGATTAAAAAACCTAAAAAACACACAAAAAATTTACAGTTTTAGCATGCATCCATGTTTTTCATTTCCCCAGGACTAAACTTCGAACCGTTGTCTCTGTAGGATTGCTCCTCAAACCCGTTCGCAGTCTAAGAAAGCCCAAAACTCTACATCTGAAATGGCCGATATTCCTAACCATGGTTCCATATCTCGGGAAGAGTTTGATGACTTTAAAAGGCAGATGATGGAAATGGCCACAATGCTAAGGGAACAGTTCCTAATTCGACAGGATCCGCCAAACCAAGGACCGCACAATATTCCACCACCGGGGGGCGATCAGAATCCTCCTAAAAATGGTGCAAACCTGTTTAAAGATGACCAACCCCAACTCAAGGACGAGCCAGTCATCCCAAAGGCCGTGCCCATACCCTGCAGGACAGTGATTACTATCCCAGAAGAGGGGGACAATGACGACCTTCGGAGAAAAATGAAACACATGGAGGAGACCATCCAATCTCTAAGGGGCATAGGCTCCCTGGGCAGGGTTAATTATTCGGATCTATGTGTTTTCCCCGGAGCCAGATATCCAGAAAAGTTCAAGGTCCCCGAGTTCGAGAAATACAATGGAAAGGGAGACCCCTATACACACTTGAAAATATACATTGGAGAACTCGGGTCTTATGCCGAAGACGAAGGGCTAAGAATGCAGCTGTTCCAGAAAAGCTTAACAGGGGAGGCAAGAATCTGGTATGCCCGCCTTGACAACGCCCGAATCCACAACTGGGAGGAATTGGCCCATACCTTCTTAACCCAATACAGCTTTCAGGCCCAGATGGCTCTTGCCAGGTACCAAATGACAAAGGTTAAAAAACAGCCTAGGGAATCCTTCAGGGAATATGCACAACGATGGAGGGGCATGGCCGCACAGGTGAACCCCCCGATGAGCGAATCGGAGATGGTAATGACTTTTGTAGACATCCAGGAGGCGCCGTATTATGAGCGGGTCATCTCGGGGATTGGAAGACCCTTTGCTGAAATGATTAAACATGGAGAGATGGTAGACATGGGGTTGAAATCGGGTAAAATCCGGGATCTTACTGCTTTAGAAACTGCTGCCGAGCAAATACAGAATGGAAACTATGGCAGCGCTTCCCGGAGGGTCCAAAAGAAGAAGGAAGAGGATGTTTCCCTCATCCTACAGGGGTCATCCAGGAAAACAGAAAGCCGTCTTCCGGTTCAGGTACAGAGGGTGGGGACATCCCGACAGCCAAACTTCACAGATCAAAGGGCAGAGGGGCGAAGAAGATACGAGGCCTCGCAAAATCGAGTATTCACCCCACTCGGGGAGCCTCTCTAGCGGATTTTGGCGGTATTGATGGCCCAAAAGAAGATAATCAATTTGGCTCCCCCAAGTGACCCGAAAGGAAGGAGATTTGACCCAAGCAAACGGTGCGCCTACCACTCGGGTTCCCCGGGGCATGATACACAAGATTGTTGGACATTGAAACATATAATTCAGAACATGATCGACAATGGGGAAATTGTGGTGGAACAACCAGACTCCCCGAATGTTAAAGCAAATCCCCTGCCAAGACATGATGGGGGGGAGTCAATGTGACGGAGGCAAATGAGGCTGGGGGGCCACCAAGATTGAACTATGTGCAGAAAATTGAGGAAATGATCAACGTGATACATGATCATGGGAGTGCACGGGGAACGCCCATCAGGTTGATAGGGGTAAGTACGAACGGCACGGAGGGACCGGTCAGGTTGACAGCTCCGAGGTCCATCATCCTTACGGCAAGGCCGCAGCTCCCCATCAGTAGTCTGAAGACTGTACCCTGGAATTATGGGGGAATGCCAGAGGAAACGGCCAGTTGTGCTTCCGTGACGACAAAAGGGAACCCCTTATATCTTCCCGGGCGAGTCCTTGAAAGCCAAAAGAGGAAAAATGAGGAGGTTTCCGAGGAAAGGGTCGTCGAATTTTTGAAAAGGATGGATCATCCAGAAACAAGGGGGATCCCGATTTTAAATGAGGAGTCAACCCTAACATCAGTCATGGACTTGGTGTTGTCATCCAGTAAGCATTGTAGAACCCTGACAAAGGTTCTGGAAGAGGCATACGTGCCCAAAGAAATTAGTGAGGAGGGTTTCGGCCAGCTGGTGGGTCACTTGTTGGAAGGCGATGCAATATCCTTTACGGATGAGGACATTCCCAAGGAGGGAAGAGGGCACCGAAAACCGCTACACATTGCGGTAATCTCTTCAGGATATGTCATGAATGGGGTGCTGATCGATGGGGGATCAGCATTGAATATATGTCCTCTCAGTACGCTAAAGAAAATGAACATCAGTTCCACACGCCTCCGAGCCAGTCAGGTGGTGGTTCGGGCTTTTGACGGATCCCGGAGGGATACCATCGGAGAAATAGAATTGCCGTTGGAGATAGGGCCCTGTACTTTTGATATCTCCTTCCAAGTCCTGGACATTACGACAAGCTACAACCTGCTGTTAGGGAGACCGTGGATACACATGGCCGGGGCAGTCCCTTCCACGCTCCACCAACAAATCAAGCTGCTCATCGACGGCCATCTGGTAACAATCTCGGCCGAATGTGATGACCTTCCTCCTCCCAGGAGTGGCCTACCAGTGATCAATGTGGATGAGTCAGCAGCACATGCCAGCTTTCAAGCACTAGAAATTAGCACTCCCCATTATAGATGCCTGGGAGCTCCAGCTGTGAAACCTAGGATCTCTCCGGAACTAACCTTTGTGGCAAAGGAAATGATAAAAATGAACTTCCAGCCTGGACGGGGATTGGGGAAAAGCAATCAGGGAATCATTGAGCCCATCCACCTACCACAGCAGATAGGCAAAGCAGGGTTGGGATACCATGGGGGCGCAGCACGGAGATACCGTCAGGATGCGACTCCGATTCGACTGGCCGGCAGTCCAGTGACCAAAGTCGGCAATGAGCAGGGGATCAGCGGGCCTTTGATTGGGGCAGGGAGTGAAGAATTAATCCCCGCACGTAATAAGTCCGCCCGGAGGGAAAGTTTCCTGCAGGAGGTCGCAAAAGAGTTTGAAACCCAATGCTATATCCCCGGACAATCAACAAGCAGCGAGGAAGGGACGGATGTTGTCCCGCCGCCGGGGGCCCAACGAGTTATGCCTATCATCAATTGGGCGGAGCTAATGATTCCCGATGAGGGTAAGAGAGGGGACTCAGGCGATATAGCCGTAGTCATCGGGGAAGTGTCCGATGTGAAGCCGCCTTTCATTCGGCGCATTTCGCCCGACCTAACAGTCGACAACTGGACCATGAAACCAGTGATATCCAAGCAAGGGTAAAACCCGACATCAGGGTGTTAGACCCCGGAGGACGGGAGAATGAAGGAGTTTATTTTGTTGTTATTTTATTTTTGCATAAATTATGTCGTTTCTTCGTGTTATTTGAAAATGCGATCGTCGTGGAAAGCAACTTATATATGACAAGTATTTTGTTTTATGTCAGGTGTACCAATTTGAGTATTCCTTGCCTAACAAACGATCTTTCAAATTTGAATGGTGATTATGATTTTGACATTGAGCTGGATTTCGATTTGATGGGCATTGAGCAAGACGAGACAGATTACGACGACGCACCTGATGAGATCAAAGGATGGGTCGAAGATAAACCCAAACCCAATTTGGACCAAACCATCACTATAGATATCGGAACCCCTGACAATCCAAAAGAACTCAAGATAGGGACAGACCTTAACCCCAGCCAAAAAGCAGAAATAATTGAGTTACTAAGCCAATATGAGGATGTCTTTGCCTGGTCGCACGAGGATATGATCGGATTGTCCACCGACATTGTGGTGCACCGGTTACCCATCAAGGAGGGTTTCAGGCCTGTCAAGCAGAAACTAAGAAAGTTGAAACCTGAGTGGAGCTTAAAAGTGAAGGAAGAGATCATCAAGCAGTTCAGGGCGGGAATCATTATGGTGTCCACTTACCCGGAATGGCTATCCAATGTGGTCCCAGTGGCTAAACCTGGAGGAAAGGTGAGGGTATGCGTGGACTACAGAGATCTAAACAAGGCCAGTCTCAAGGACAACTTCCCGGTGCCTTTCATACACATCCTGGTGGATAACACAAAAGCCCAGTACGAAATGTACTCTTTTGTGGATTGCTTCGCAGGATATCATCAGATAATGGTGGCGGAGGAAGATCGGGAAAAGACCGCATTCATCACCCCCTGGGGCACTTTTCCTGCTATAGACGACTGGCTTTTGGCCTCACAAACGCGGGGGCTACTTATCAGAGAGCCATGATGGCCTTGTTCCACGATATGATGCACAAGGAGATAGAGGTCTACGTGGACGACATTATTGTGAAATCGAAGGTAGAGTCCGATCATATAACTCATCTCAAAAAGCTATTCGATCGGCTCAGAAAGTATAATTTGAAACTCAATCCAGCCAAGTGTGCTTTCGGAGTACAATCGGGCAAGCTCTTGGGTTTCCTGGTTAGTGATCGGGGCATTGAGTTGGACCCAGCAAAGATTAAGGCCATTGTGGATATGCCAGCACCTCGCACAGAGAAGGAGATAAGGGGATTCCTGGGGAGAATAAACTTCATCAGCCGTTTTATATCTCACTTGACGACTACATGTGAGCCGATTTTTAAATTGTTAAGAAAGGGTGCTTCCCAAGAATGGAATGAGCAGTGTCAGGGGGCTTTTCAGATCATTAAGAAACAACTGACGGAGGCACCAGTGCTGGTACCCCCGAAGGACGGGATCCCTTTGTTTATGTATATATCCGTCAACACCATCGCGATGGGATGTATGTTGGGACAAAAGAATGAAGGAGGTAAAGAGCAGGCCATCTATTACCTTAGCAAAAGATTTAGCCAATGTGAGCAGAATTACACCTCCATCGAAAAGACCTGTTGCGCTCTGGCCTGGGCTACGGGGAGATTACAGCACTACCTCCATGGGCATACGACGTACCTGATATCAAGAATGGATCCCCTGAAATATATTTTCGAAAGGCCCATGCTGAATTGTCAACTATCAAGATGGCAGTTAATTTTACAACAGTTTGACATGGTGTACGTGACCCAGAAGGCCATGAAAGGGCAGGGAATTGCAGATCAGTTGGCAGAAGCCCCGGCAGGAGGGATGGAGCCGTTAGAAACTCCTCTCCCGGGTGAGGATATATTTTGGGTATCGCGCGAAGAGTGTGATGACGAGGGACAATTTTGGAAGCTGTACTTTGATGGTGCCATGAATGCCGAGGGGGCAGGAGCCGGAGCGGTCCTAGTCTCTATCACCGGAGAACAATACCCCGTGGCCGCTAAACTGCATTTCAGCAATTCGAATAATACAGCTGAGTACGAGGGATGTATTTTGGGACTCCGTTTTGCACGCGATATGGGAGTGAAGAGACTGGCGGTGTTTGGGGATTCAGAACTGGTAATCAAGCAGGCGATCGGGGTATACAACACAAAGGAGCTCCGGTTGCTCCCATACCACCGATGTGTTGTCCAATTAATGCAAGAGTTTGAAGATATCGCTTTCCGACATATTCCCCGGGGACGGAATGATTTTGCCGATGCATTGGCAACTCTGGCTTCCTTAATCCATATAATCAAAAGGAAGGACATTCCACAGATTGAGATAGCCGTACAGAATGCCCCGGCATATGAGGAACATGTGGCAGTGTTATCAGACGAGGTGGGGTTGACAAGGCAGCCATGGTATCATGACATCAGGGAATATCTGAGAGATAGATCCATTCCCGACCAGGCAAGTCGAACTGAGAGGATGAGAATTCAAAAAATGGCGATGAAGTTCTACTTAAGTGGGGATTCACTCTACAAGAGGGATGCTGGTTTGGGACTGTTGCAGTGCGTGGATGAGACGCAGGCCCAAAGGATTATGAACGAAATACATGGTGGAGTGTGTGGGCCGCACATGAGTGGACCGATGCTGGCCAAAAAGATTTTGAGAACAGGGCATTATTGGTTGACCTTAAAAGCTGACTGTGATGATCATGTCAAACGGTGCTACCAATGTCAGGCGCACGGTAATGTGATCCATACGCCTCCCAATGAACTGCACTGTATGACCTCCCCGTGGCCATTTTCGATGTGGGGAATGGATGTAATCGGACCAATAGAGCCCAAAGCAAGCAACGGGCATCGATTCATCTTCGTCATGATCGATTATTTCACCAAATGGGTAGAGGCAGCTTCTTTCCCTAAAGTAACTCAGGAGGTCATCGTCAGCTTCATCAGGAATAATGTCATTTGTCGATATGGGCAACCTGAGGTTTTGGTCTCCGACAATGCCAAGAATTTGAATAACGCCCTCATGAAGGGGTTGTGCGACCAGTTTAAGATCAAACACCTCAATTCTATTATTTACCGTCCCAAAATGAATGGGGCAGTGGAGGCTGCCAATAAGAACATCAAGAAGATCATGGCAAAAATGTCTGCTAATCATCGGGGATGGCCAGATCTGTTACCCCTCACCTTGCTAGCCTACCGAACGTCAACGCGTACTTCCACAGGGGCAACCCCTTACGCCTTGGTATATGGAATGGAGGCTGTCCTGCCAGTTGAAGTTGAGATGGCGTCCCTCAGAATAGTGATCGATGCTCAGATAAGCGAGGAGGATTGGATGCAAAGCCGATACGACCAATTGGCCCTAATTGATGAAAGGAGGGTGGCTGCTGTTTGGCACGGCCAGCTATATCAACAGAGGATCTCCCGATCATACGACAAAAGGATCAGGCCTCGGAAATTCAAGGAGAATGACCTGGTGCTAAAGAGAGTCATGTCTTGTCAGGACGAAGCCAAGGGGAAGTTTGCCCCGAATTGGGAAGGACCATTCGTGATTAAGAAAGTGCTATCCGGAGGAGCCCTCATATTGCAAGAAATGGATGGTGAGGTATTTCCACAACCCCTCAATGCTGACTCGGTGAAGCGGTTCTACGCTTAAATCATCAGTTCTTTTTTTCCTTGAGAGCGAACTACGTAGGACCTGATCTCCCAACTTGTGGGGGTACGTAGGCAGCCATCATGGCGCGGTCCGATCCTTTAAAAATAATCCTTTCCCTAACCAAAAACCAATTTTCGATAGCCAGATAAAACCTTCCTACACCCTCAAAACCTTCCCGAAACCAACTGCCTGACCAGTTTCATCCCAAAGTACAGACCTTGACCCAACCAAACAGTTATCCAAAATCTGAGATTCAATCCGATGAAATCAAAAGGTGTGCGGCAATATCTGTCAAATCTCCATCAAGTCTTGAGAAAAGAAAGAAGGCGAAATGTCAAAATCATGGTCAATTGGATAAAATGATGATCCAATGGAAGGCAATGATACGACAAAAGGGGGAAAATGACTAAATTCAAATGCATGTCTATATATATAAGTCGTTTTATTACAAGATTTCTCTTTCAATAACTGATGAAACCAACATAGTCTATGCAGGAAATAAAATAATCTACAAATCTGAAACTAGCTGAAGCAGGATGGACAAGGTGGGGGATAGATCGGAAGCGTCAGCATCTCCTGCAATCTGCTGCCCCATCATATCAATACGATCCAGTAAAGCAGTAGCTCGGCTGACAGTCCCAGAATTAGCATCTATAACTGCCCTGGTCTGAAATACAATGGCGTCTCTGTCAGCAATGGCAGCATCTCTGGCACGAATGGCCTCATCTCTCTCGACAAGGGCGGCATCCCTCTCGGTTTCAGTAGTAATCAAGGCCAGGCGGAGTCGGGAGTCCTCAGTAATCCGACTCGGGGCAGAATCGGCCGAGATGGGATGGTCTGTGGTATCTTCTGGGAGAATCACTCCAGAGTCACCAAAGCCCCCAGTCTGACTCAAACTAGCCGAATCTAAGTCTCCGCGCAACCACTGCACGTAAGCAAATGTCTGGATGTGACAGCTCCCACTATATGCGGCAAGGATCCTGCAATCCCAAAGCTCGTATACCTGTAATAGATCCCTCTCTGTACAGGATGATATAAAGAATCGGTATGCGGTTGTGCTCGCGAAGGGGTGTAAATCCTGTGTCTGATCAAACTGCCCCATAACCGCCAGGGGATGGTAGGTCGTCACGCCCCTCAGCCCAGCAATGGGGATGAAATCCAGGTCGGGCACATGAGTCAAGAAGCTCATGAAGGAGCAATAGCCCGAGTAGACCAATAGGTGAAAGGGATCCTCAATAACAGACAAAAAGGATGTCCAGGAGGCCACATCAGTACAGCTCACGGGACGAAACGAAAACTGCGCGGCTATGTTGTGACTGAAGCAAAACCCTTGGCGGCGGAAGTGGCCGATGGGACTAAGATGACTCATGAACCACACATACAGCAAAGTCGAGCTCCCTCTGAAGGCTCTGCCTCGGAAAGACTGGCAATATGTGGCTGACATGTAGGTATCCGCCAATATCATAGGAAGAATGGTATGATCCTCCCGAAGGGCTCGAACGGCCCAGCCACAATCCGCATATCCAAATGATCGGGTCCTGCAGGCAAATACAAAACTGAAATGACACAGGCCATCAGGACATCCACTCTCAAGGCGCCCCAGCGCTCCTCGGACACGAAAAAATCACCGAAGAAAAGTCGAAAACCGTCAGGTGAGCCAAATCGGTCAATGAAGAACTGAAGGGGAACCATATGGTGCGATGTGATCACCGGCAACAGGACAGCCTTTCGCAAACCAGTGAAAGTCAAGAATTGACGGCGCATGGAACCAACTGTGACCCTAGCACAAGGCCTATCCAGGGGCAGGCCGGTGAAGCGAGCATACTCCTCGAGGGTGGGGGTCAGCTCTACTGTCCCTAACCTAAACACCTGACGGGCAGGGGCCCAATAGCTCAGAAGACCATCCACGAAGCCCGCTGGCGCCTGAAAGGTCAATAAGGACCAAGAATGTCCCAAAAGACCATCTGCGGTAATCCTTTCGGCCGGCAGTAAATTGTCCAACCAGCGGAAGAGGCTGCCAACCAACCCTGTGGGAGGGGCAGAATCCAAACGGACCACGGCATCTGAGGACAACATCTGTAGAAAAATAGTATCAAAAGGACTGTACAGGGGTCATTCTCTATCCATAAATAAAAGAGCATGCATCATACAGTTAATAATAAAACAGGTGAATCCCATAAAATGAAAAAGAAAACTGTGCATAAATAAATAAATGAGTTCAGTACATAGTGCATAAATGAAAAAGAAATCTAAGCAGGTGCCGATACAAAAGGACCTATCCTATCCTGGTCTAAATAAAATCAGTATCATCTATGAAAGCAGGATCCTCGAACTGATCCCCTGGAGTCGTCGAGCTCGGAGGACCAAAGTTCATATCAGGGATGTAGGGATGCGCTGTGGCATCAGATGAACTCGGGCCTGCATCATAACCTGCACCGTCAGGATCGTAGGTGTAAGCCTCCTCCGGGGTCCGGCCCAACCCCCGAATAAACAGCGACAACTGATCTACCTGACGGGTCAATGTGGCGATCTGCTCAGCGTGGGTAGGGGTCCGAACACAGGCAGCCCAATCGGTCATCGTAACCGAGCCTGGAACCATGTCTCCAAGAAAGAAAGTGGCCCGAGTCTGGGGACCGATGGTACGAGGTACCCACCAAGTCCTGAAAGCCTCACTCGTACTGGGGCCTGTGGAAAGCATCCGACTGTCCTCCCCGGCGAGCATGATCTCCGAGGGTTGAGAATCCAGCGGCCAAAAAGTAGTGAAAGAAAGGGAGTGCGGGATGCGGATCTCTCCAGTGACGCATCTGAATGCGCGCTCTCCCAGATACATCACCCAGCCTCCAACACTCTGCAAAGTGAGGCGACGGGTGGAAAGCTCGAACTCCGGGCCGGAAGGATGCCCGTCAGCAAACCCCACAGTTAGATGCTCGGAGAGGTAGGGAATCCAGACGACGTCGGCAGCCGTGATCAACTCCAGCTGAATACGACAATGTGCAAAGCTGCCCGACACGGAGACCTCCTCCAGAGTACTGTGATGCCATCGCCGACCCCGAGGATAAGTGTCCGGGCCCAGAGTAGTGATAGGCCTCAGACATGGCAGCCGCTCGTAAGCCCAGAACTGTGAATAGAAACAAGGCAAGGCATGAGTCACTATCAAATACAGAAAAGAGATGAAAGGAAAAGAAATACAGTAAGAGAGAGGAGGAAGGGACTCACCAGCAGAAAATGGTAGAAACCGAGCCAGGCATCAGTCTGTCCCTCTGAGCGTAGACGCAGACCGTGGAGGAAATAAGCAAAAGTGAATGACCCCCAATCGTAGTCACCAATCCGGCCTACATCTCGAACAGCCCCTACGACGCTGAAGTGGATGGTAGAAGAGTTGTTCCCTAGGAAACAACCCCTTATGATAGTCAGGAACAGGCGCCGTAGTAGGATGTCACGAGTGCCCTGGTCCGCTGGGATGGGCTGTGCGTATAGACCCCCAACGGCATCGACGGCCAAAGCCCCGGACCGGATACTACGGGCCTTGAAGACCCGATCATCAGCAGCGAAGCCTAGCAAAGCTCGAACCTCCACTGGAGTGATATCAAGATCCAGGGGGACACGGGACCCGGTGAACTCTATGCCCGTAATGTACCTCCAATCCCAGGGGGTCAGCACGACCTCGCAGTCAAGAAGATGGAGAGACTGCGTATGGTGGAACCATCGCTCGGATAAAGCCCTCATGTAACCCCAGGGGCACTGACGGGGAATGATAGTGAAGAAATGTCGAAAGCCCCAAGAGTCCACCATCTTCCGGTAATCACTATGCAGGGCCGCGTAAAGAGAGTAAATGTTGAACCAATTACCCCTCGGCTGGGTAAACTCAGGCACCTGTGAAATCACCAATGGGTCAATCCAAATAGAACCGGAAATTGAGAAATCAAGAACAAATGAAAAGCCGAACCGAGGATACCTCATTAGCAACAAGAGATGCCGAGGGATGACGACTGAGATCCCGACCCAATAGATCGGGTATCTGGACAGAAGCGCCAGATAAGGCGCGATGAGTGGGGGGAGCTGATGTGCTGGAAGACGGCTCCTCCACCGCAACCTCCGGAGGAGCAACCTCCTCAACGTCCGGGTGATCAGGACGGATGACAGACTCCGCCAAGCGACGAGCCTGACGGGTACGAGGAGGAATAGGGGCAGTTGCAGCCCTACGACGGCGAACACCCGAAGTCCGAGAGGCGGAGGAGCCACTGGGCGCATCACGATCCATAGCTGGAATAGAACGGGCGAGAAAGAAGGTAAGTTCCCTTTTAAAATTATGTAATGAACATTCTAAATTTCTGGCCTCATCATATGATTAATGCAACATGATGCATGGGTAAAAAAAAAAAAAAAAAAAAAAAAAAAAAATCGGCAGAGTTCCGTTTGTAAAATGGACATCCCATGCATATCCAAACATGTTTTTCAAAGAACTCAAGCCACAACAGATCATAATTGCATTCATATGTGTAAATAAAGCAGGAAAAATGCATGATTTTCTTCCAAAAAGGAGCAAACATATACGTGGGACCGCCTCATGAACATAAAATAGGACCCACACAGTTAATACATAGCATGTGCATATGATAGTACATTACATAGCATTGTAAAGCATACATTTTTATCTCTAAACATGCAAATAGTCAAATGTATAGCAAAACATTGACGAAATTGAAAGGTGACCGGTCAAAGTGTTACCTGTAGCGTGAAGATCAATCCTACCGGAACAGTTTTTGCAGGAAAGTTGAAAAATCGACAAAAGACCCTTGCGAACAAGCAAAAATCGAGAGAAATCTGTGTGAGGGGGAGTTGAAAGTGACAGATCTAGAAGCGGCGAGCCGCATATAAATCCCGATTTTGGCCGCAGATGTATCTGCGGCTGGCCGCAGATCAATCTGCGGCTGGCCGCAGATCCATCCGCGGCTGGCCCTGATGGGTCCCACCTTGCTCCCTTGCAGCCATTTGACGTGTTAAGTGACAAGATGGGTGACCGGCGACGATACCCGGCCCCGACGAGACGATCGACCGGCGACGATAACCGGCGATCATGAGATGGATGTCCGGCGACGATAACCGGCTCCGACAAGATAACCAACCGGCGACGATAACCGGGGGTTACGCGATGGGTGACCGGCGACGATACCCGGCCCCGACGAAACGATCGACCGGCAACGATAACCGGCGATCATGAGATGGATGTCCGGCGACGATAACCGGCTCCGACAAGATAACCAACCGGCGAAGATAACCGGGGGTTACGCGACGGGTGACCGGCGACGATACCCGGCCCCGACGAGACGATCGACCGGCGACGATAACCGGCGATCATGAGATGGATGTCCGGCGACGATAACCGTCTCCGACAAGATAACCAACCGGCGACGATAACCGGGGGTTACGCGATGGGTGACCGGCGACGATACCCGGCCCCGACGAAACGATCGACCGGCGACGATAACCGGCGATCATGAGATGGATGTCCGGCGACGATAACCGGCTCCGACAAGATAACCAACCGGCGACGATAACCGGGGGTTACGCGATGGGTGACCGGCGACGATACCCGGCCCCGACGAGACGATCGATCGACCGGCGACGATAACCGGCGATCATGAGATGGATGTCCGGCGACGATAACCGGCTCCGACAAGATAACCAACCGGCGACGATAACCGGGGGTTACGCGACGGGTGACCGGCGACGATACCCGGCCCCGACGAGACGATCGACCGGCGACGATAACCGGCGATCATGAGATGGATGTCCGGCGACGATAACCGGCTCCGACAAGATAACCAACCGGCGACGATAACCGGGGGTTACGCGATGGGTGACCGGCGACGATACCCGGCCCCGACGAGACGATCGACCGGCGACGATAACCGGCGATCATGAGATGGATGTCCGGCGACGATAACCGGCTCCGACAAGATAACCAACCGGCGACGATAACCGGGGGTTACGAGATGGGTGACCGGCGACGATACCCGGCCCCGACGAGACGATCGACCGGCGACGATAACCGGCGATCATGAGATGGATGTCCGGCGACGATAACCGGCTCCGACAAGATAACCAACCGGCGACGATACCCGGCCCCGAACGAGACGATAGAGTGAACCCAGCGGCTAACAAACACGGTCAGGGGATTGAAACACCGACACTCTTGCGGATGTTTTTGCATGCATTATATCATGTGTTGCATTGTAAGCTACATATGTTGCATCATGTATGTATTGTCATTCTTATGCACTGTCATTCATGCATCGTGTGTCTACTTCTTTATCATGTTCATTTCATTTAACATTTCATAAACATGATAAAGAGGGGCAGCTGTAGACACCCAAATTTTGCGCTTCGTATACTAACCGTGACAGGAGGGCAAAATCGTCAAATGAACCGGCCTGCGGGAGCGAAGGAGCGGGCACAAGGGCGAGCGCCCGACACCACCGCAATGTTTTGGGCAACCCAAGCTTACGTGACAATAAGGCCGTCCGAGGCAGGCATTCCCGGATGAGGTGGCACGTCTCCCGGAAATTCCCGGACTGCAGAAAACGAGCCTGTCAGCGAAAACCGACCTTACGGCACGAAAATCGAGGCGTGCCACGAAAATCGAGAAAGTCAAGCCCGCCAGCCGCGGATAGATCTGCGGCCAAATGAGTGCGCCTTTCTGGAAAGTCAGATCCCGAAAATCGGGCTGAGTGGCGAGCCAGCTGGCCAGCCGCAGATCCATCTGCGGCCAGCCGTAGATAGATCTGCGGCTGGCTCTGGCCAGCCTATTTAAGCTCAGCCTCGGACAGCATACAGGAGGTTGAAAGAAATTTGGGAAGAAGAAGGATTCAGCACAGCAGCAGCACGGAATTTGAGAGAAAAATAGTAGATTTTGCAACAAAAATAGGAAGAAAAGAGAGAAAAAAGAGAGAAATTTTACTCCTTTAATTTTGATTGTATCAAATATATTTCTCATCCTATTCAAATATCAAGATTTCATCCCTTTGAGACCATTTTGCAAGGTAAAAAAATTCTTTTGTTATAACAATTCATATCATATGACTTGCTTAGATGGGATGTAGTTTTCATGTATATTGTTGAACAATCATGGATTAGGGATTATTGGTGAGGGTTCCATTGGAATAAGATTCTTCCTAATAATCCGATGATATCTAATTGATGAAATTTTCTAGCTTATTTATGGGTATATATTAGGCGTAGTTTGATTGATTGTATTTTTAGGATGTGTTAGGCAACCTACGCTGTTGTTATTGTAGTATTCATTTTGTGAGTATGTAGTAATCATGGTTGTGAGCCTAGGAAAGCGACCCCGTGGTTCAAATCCGATGATGGATGTTTTGGTGTATGTAATAGATTCAAGATGCTTGTTTTGTAATATGTAACTGTCGGGCCTTAAAACGACGCTAAGGCGAGAATCGGGTTTAAGGCCCCGTATTAGTGGAATATGTGATTGTTGGCGTTCGGGGATATTTTGATGGCTTACATGCCCATGGATAGCCCCGACGCATGTTTATACTTGATTAGATTTTGAGGCGCCAAAAGGATTTCAAAAAGATTGAACGATAAGGATCTTTTCTAAAAAAAAATCAATCAAAGTAGGATATTAGCATCACGAGGCTAAAAATTGGGGAAACGCTAACGAAAGTCGATTCCTATCCTACGGAAAAGCTAAAAGAGGTTATTTTCAAATGTCACGAAAAATGGGTTTTACAAAAGAACGAAACGTTTTATTAAACCGTTGTGCATAGGGTGAAAGAGATTCTAGAAGTTGCCCATCATTTGAGTTACGAAAGCAACGTATAGATCTCGATTCCTATTTTGATGAAGGTTTAAAACTCTTGTTTTGCCAAAACGACACCTAATGAAAATTCCATGGCTTTTGACGATTAAAATCAAATCTTTCTCATAAAAAATAAAGCTTTCTCGTATTAAAGCCGAAAAGACATCCTAAAGCACTCTTCAAAATAAAGCACGTCTCTTTCACAAAATACCCGAAAGAATTTCTTCCATACAGAACTCACCATAACATTCATTCAGGCACACAGACACACACACATACGCACACACATACACATTTTAGGAAATAAAGGATAGGAAAGTATCAAGATTGCGGTAACCGTGTTTCACGGAAGTCGAGGGGTGCCTAACACCTTCCCCTCACTTAAGCAAGCCCCTGAACTCTATGAATCTCGATTCGCAGACCAATTAATTCGGAGTCACACATGAGCCAGCGAATAAAAAACGAAAATTCGGATGAGTTGGTACATCCATTTCAAATATACCAACTGGCGACTCTGGTTAATTGGCTCATCATAAAACGCGATCTTTCAAAACCCCGTCGACATCAATGCCGACCTTTTCCAAACGTCATCTAAATCAAAAGGCTAAAATTGGAAAAGATTAAGAGAGACGAAAACCCGGTGTCGACAACGAACACAACGGAGGAAGCACCTAGCTATTTGACAGTCGTAATTAGGAACCAATCTACAAAAAGCAAACTAGGAGACTTTGAAACAATGGCCCCTACTGCAGCAAAACCTTCAAAAGTTATATTGCTACTAATGGATGGAGGGTTCCTCAATTTTCGAAGGGGAATTGGATAGTAAATGGTGAAGTCAGGCTGACGACTATAAACCAAGCGCTTCTTGGGAGGCAACCCAAGTTTAATTTTTAGTTTTAGTTTTTATTTATTTTATTAGGTTTCATAGTAGTTAATAAATTTGCTTCTAATGTATTTACAGGTTATTCGAGTCCAATTCAAGTGCAATGCCTTATTCATTCCGATGTGCCTAACCTATTCTTCAGACCTAGCAGACATAGGAGGAAGATTGCTATATTTTCAGGGAAGTCCTTTGCTTTACTTTTTTCTATTTTAGCCATTGAGGACAATGTCTGGTTTAAGTTTGGGGGTGTAGTCTTGTTTTGTGTTATTTATTTTAGTTTATTAAGGTTGCATGTTAGTTAGTATGTTTTTAGGATAGGTGAGCAATGGTTTGATTTGAATTTGATTATGGCCAATGATAAGAAAAAAATGGATTACTTTTTTTTAACTCTTGTGAAGTTGAGAAACATGCTTAGTTTATATTTTGACTTATGAGTTGGGTTTACACTATTTGTTATCTTTTTGAACTTCAAAGCACATATCCATCTGTTTAGCTAGTTGTGTCTTAAGGAAAAAAAATTTTTTTGTTAAATGCTTGTAAAAGATATCATTGAAACTTTAAAATCTTATTTGAGCATCATTCAAAGCGAAATTTAGGCATTAACATAAGTTTGGGGGAAATCTTGGGTTATTGAAAATTTTGAAAATTATGAAACCTTCCTGAGTTAAAATGATGAATCGTGTGGTGGGTTGAGATGGAGCGTAAAACGCACTCACCCATAAACACATGCACGAGAAGGAGCGTAAAACGCACTCGTGCGAGAGAAAACGGGATGGAGCGTAAAACGCACTCGTTCAATGAGAAGTGAGATGGAGCGTAAAACACACTCACTAAAAAGAAAAAAAAGGGAAAAGAAAAATTATGTTTTGAATTACTTGGGAAGGGTTCAAGTGTGCTTAAATGTATGAAATATCCTTTTGATCATCTAAATTTTATGTTTTGCCTTTATTAGCGGAGATTGATGTGAAAGCAGCTTTTTAGAGTTGATTTAAAAATCTTTTATGAGTATTTGATTATATGATCTAGTGTGAGTCATGGCTAGTTGAACATTTGGATGCACACATACGCACTTAAAGGATCATGAGTAGTTGTGGAACTGATAATTAGGTTGAAATTTTAGGCTTTGCATGTTTTCAGAAATTATTCTTGAGTTAACATTAAAAGAAATCTTTGAGGCTATTATGCAAATTTGTATTGAGTCATTGCTCGAGTCGTGTGAGTTGTTATTTAGAATTAGTTGTTATAGTTGTTGTTTTTAGTGTTTGCTTGAGGACAAGCAAAGATTTAAGTTTGGGGGTATTTGATGAGTGGGTTTTACATCTATGAATTGAGTACGTTTGGCTTGAAAATTTGTGAGTTCTTAAGTATTTTAAGTTAGTATTAGGTATTTATAGTGTTTTTATGTTATTTTGTAGGAATGAGCAAGGAAACGCAATTCGAACATCTTTTGGAGTACAACATGCGAGCAAATGCGAGAAGGGAAGATTGTAGGGCTTTTAACATTAAAATGGATGCATGTTCTTGGTTTGAAACTTGGATTTCATTGTAGATTTACTTCTTAGCTTTCCGGAACATCTTGAATCGTCCCAATCGGAGTTCGGATGCGAGAGTTATGACATTTTTATCAATAGAGATCAAAGTTTGGAGTTGCCATTTACATAGCAGCTACTTGAAGCCCAATTTAGACCTTGATCCAGATAGAATCTCTCAATGCTCAAAGAATGAAAGTTGTAGATCTCGTCGAGAGCTTCGATTTGATAGGTGGCAGGCCTCGTAACTCCTCCCGGATCAAAAGTTATGGCCATTTTACCAAGTGATGTTGCAGCAGAAATTGGACTAGCGCGGCCGCGCCAGTTTCTAGTTCATTTTGGGCGCGGCCGCGCCCAACACCAGAGAGGGGTCGCGGCCAGACTTAGTTTTGACGCGTTTTTGCATGTTTTTGACTCCAAATTGGATTGAGTTTCCTCCTAAGCTTGGGATTTGACTTATAACCTATAAATACATGATGTGAGGCATAGAATAAGAGAGATCTTGCTACTTTTTGCTAACCCTAGTTTAGAGATTTTGCTACTTTTTGCTAACCCTAGTTTGGAAGAAAGAGAGGGAGGCTTGAAGCAATTGAGCAAGCAAGAAGGATTCATCACAAGAGCTGAAGGAGAGACTCAAGGATTGCAATTACAGATTCTATTCTCTTCCCTAATCTCTTATTTTGTATTCTTGAATGCTTTATCAATTGTGGATTATGGATTTTAATTCAATTATGAACTAATTTCTTTTTAAGATTACAATGGATCTTATTGCGTAGCTTTTATTGTTATGCTTCCTTATTAATTATTATTGATTATTATCGGATTGTCTTTTATGATTTGTGATTAATTGCTTAATTGTCTGATGAACAATTACCGTGGTAATCTATATGAACTCGAGAGATGGATTATAGATTTAGACCTAATCATAATAGCATGTGATTGTGTATTCTGCTGTCGATGGAATTCATCATTTGTGTTTAGGATAGAGATATACCTATACGCCGCATGTAATCTGAAAGAGAATATGTGCTTTAAATGTTTTTTAATTATAATTCACATAGAGATATAGTGAATTAGTTAACTAGGGTGTTCATCTTAATTCTATCTTTTGTGGATTTAAGTTGATTCGTTTATGATACATCGAGAGATGATTATAAATATTGATGAGTTCTTGATTAACAATCCGGAATAATTAATATAATTTAATAGGAAGTGTATTAATTCAAGTGAAACATTAAGGAAAATTGTAATCTTAAGCCTTTTTATCTGAATTCAATTCTTGGTAGTTAGTAATTAGTTAGTTTTGTACTTTGTTTTCAAAATTGAAAATCTTTTATCGAATTGTTTAAATAAAATTAATTTGATTATGAGTTAGTATTTGGTAATTATTATTAAATAATTCTCTGTGGGTTTGACACTCTCTTATCACTTTATTACTTGTTGACCGTGTACACTTGCACGTATTTATTGATTGCTAAATCGACAAACATTATTGCTCCAAGAGAAACCCGGATGATTCTTCCACCCCGGATTATAAGTATTCTGATATGGTTGTTGCGGTCTGTTATAACTCCCCAAATACAGTACCGATTTCGGATTAATGGCACAATACTCCGTCGGATGTGCACCTGCACATAGCTCACACACATAGGCTACTTGCTGGACTTTCGATTTTGCCAAAGCTTCAATATTCTTAGATATGGCTGCCATCTGAGCTGTTAGTACCTGACCGCATCTACTTCCAATACTCCAGCTACCTTTTGTTGATTCATTCTGGAAGTCGGCCATTGATAGTTATTTGCAGTCATAGTCTCTAACAAAGTGAAAGCTTCCTCAAAATTTTTATCCATAAGTGCTCCTCCCGCAGCTGCATCAATACATGTTCGAGTTGAAAGTAGTATGCACACAAGCCAATAATATTTGATATGATGTAGCATATACTTTGTAATCTTATTCGGTTATTAAAGGCATTTTATATTATCTACATAGTGCTGTTATATTAAATGTGATAAACCCATAGTTTTGAGCAATGCTTTTAGAATCATGATGGTGATCATGCTAATGAGATCTAAATTCTAGATAGCTCACAAACTAAAATCGTTCCTAATCGTTGGATTACTAAAACGGGGATTAGTGAATCCGGATAGATTAGTACATACGTTGCTTGCTCTTAAGAAGAGGATGATTGATCTCATAATCATTTGTGTGGAGACATTAAAGCAAGTATGTAGGTGCTTATTGGAGAATAAGTTCACTGAACGTGGCTCGCTAAGGAATACCTAATGGAGTTTTACTTGCCTGTCAATAGGAATTCCTCTAGTGATAGTAGTACAAGTGATCCTTGGACTTGAGATCATCATAGTATCTTGTGTATGATGAGTTATACTTTGACATGTCCCTTAAGACCTTTAGGGTATAATAAAGGGTATGATTGGGTATAATAAGTTGTACATGGAGATAGGTGAATGATCAACAAAGAATCTACAACGTCTAGTAAAAGATGTGAATGTCCTATGTGATTCGATAAATGACAACTCAGTAGTCCTTGGCCAAGGCAGAATGAAATTAGAAAAGAGTTTCTAATTTGCATTATTTAGAGTTGTGCATTTGAAAATCGAAATACATATAATTAAATAAAATAAGACTTGACAGTAATTCCATGTCTTATATTTAATTGTGACATTATATGGTAGAAGGATTGAATTATACAGTAACTATGTACTGAAAGGTTCTTTTATGATTAATGTTGAAATCTATATTATCTGAAAAGTCGTTGATCGCTAAGGGGGCTTACCCTTATTGTAGAATAAATATTATTTATTTAAATGAATTAAATAGTTTAATTTATTTATTTAAATAAGATTAGAATTGTTCTAATTGATTTATTCACAACCGGTTTAATATGGAGAACCTAAAGGGTCACACCGCAAAAAGAAAAATATTTATTTAAGAAGTAAATTGCATAATTGTAATAATAAGTTAAGTGTATTTAATTTAGTCTATGTAGATAGAATAAATTAAATAGCTTAATATTTATTATTTAATATTTTAGAAATATTAAATATAAATTAATAAGAGTAGTCTTATTATTATTATTACTATTACTATTATTTAATTCCTAATAGGGATTGGGAATTAATTAATAGAAGTACTCTCACATGAATTTCTGATTGGATTAGGAGTTTAATTTAATTAAAGGAGTTTAACTAGAATAGAAACCTTAATCCTAAATAGTTTAGGGAAGGGTTTTCCTACATCTATAAATAAGAGAAGTCTTATCATAGATTAGGGTTACACACTCTTGCATAAGAATTGTGGAGAGTACTTACAATTTCTATAGAGATAGAAACTAGGGTTTTGTCAACACCCATCTTCTTGAACAAGTATTATTCCTTGGTGGATCACCTCTAGAGGCCAAACACTTGGGTGGCTAACGTTGATGAAAGGAAGGAATTTAATCGGTGAAATTCAAGGAGAACGCGAAGGAATTGGAGGTGAGCTTGTACCTGAGGAAGCTAGAATTCTACAAGGGTATAATTCTTATTCTCCATCTCTTTCGTTTAATTAATAATTGTGCATAAAGAAAGATCATGGCGATGGTTTGTATAAAATTTTAAAATCTGATTTTATTGCGCTTCCGCTTTATTTATGTAATTTGATTACATGTTCGCGTTATACAAACCTAACAGTGGTATCAGAGCCAAATTTTATGCGAATTATTAATTGTTTTAATTCTGTATATACATTGATATGTGTTTATAACAATTTAATTGGGCATAATTGTTGTGTAAAATTATTTTATTTTTTTTTATTTTTTTATTTTTGTAAATTAAAATAAAGAAGTTTATTTTGATTTTGAATTTGATTAAAAATAAAGGAGTTTATTTTTATTCAAAAAAAATTGGATAAATTAAAATAAAGAAGTTTATTTTGATTTGGAATTTAATTAAAAATAAAGGAGTTTATTTTATTCAAAATTGGATAAATTAAAATAAAAGAGTTTATTTTGATTTGGAATATGATTAAGATGAAGAAGTTTATTTTAATTGAAATTGGATTTCATGATAACTAATTGGAGTTGGAATTGGATTCCATGATAACTAATTGGAGTTGAAATTGGATTTTATACTAACTAATATTGCCCATTAAATGATATCAATGCATATATGGAATGGTTTTATTATTCATGGGATGAATGTTATTTATTGATACATATAGAGATATGTATGATAATAAATAGGGATTGATTATAGACTATTGACCAATGTGTGATTGGATTTATTTTAGTGGATGCTTGAATGTATGGGTTTTTATAAATAGGGTTTGCGTACCTCGTCTTCTCTAATTTTTTCTTAATGTAAATTCTATCTCCCTCCTATGTACTTCCCCTTGACTGCTGATCAAGGTTTCTATTTATTGTAAATAATTTTTGTAATAAGACTAGTTAGAATTAATTTTGAAGAATTGGAGACAAAGGAGCAAGGAGCGCTTAAAGACCCGTTTGTAATAGAGCCCGGGTTTAAATGTAATAGTTATATTTAAATTTAATTCTTGCACCCTAGGTTTGACCTTTTGGTTCACTTGGTGGCTCTAGTGAACCAAACTAGAATAAAAGTCCATAATCAATCCGGGTAGAATATAGTATTCTATATGTGCATGCTTACTAAATATATTATATATTATCCAATATGCTTCGCATGTAAAGTAATATGACGCGTATTTTATATATATATGTGCATTCACGCTAAACAAGATGAGACAAATAATAATTACAAACCTCTCAAAGAAATTATATTAAGTCCTAAACGTTCAAAGATATTTGGAATATCGAACGTCGCCTTCTAGCATGGTAAAGCGATAGAGTATTAAATATTTAATATGAGTTTGTTGTGTCACACAAGGCAAGTATTAAATATTTAAGATGTTGTTTTATCACATTTGATGCTTATAAATAAACTGAACGATGATGTTTTGTTGTGTCACACAAGGACAGTGTTTTTCTTTCGAATATATGGAAGTGCTAGTGTGACACCCCCAAATCCGGGTACTTAATTTCCACAGATTTGGTGTTCACTATCTCATTCATTCACATCTAACTACCCATAATTAAGAACAACTAAATAAACTTAAAGAAACATCTTCCCAAAATGGGTTACATCACCAAACTGTTAAACAATCAAATCCCAGGTTATCTTAACCTTAATACATCAATGCGGAATTAAACATAATTTTAATTAAGTCTTGTTACATATAAACATCAAACAAACAATAAATCTTCTGCTACTTCGGCATCTTGCCCTTGCCTTTACTCGTGGACGGCTCGTCCGGCTTTTCTGTCTTAGCTGCAATGTTTAATGCAAGAGTGAGCAAACAATTGCTCACAAGTACAATAACAATAATATTTAAATGAAATGGATTTCAACTGAGGAATAACAGTTTTCTGAATCTCAATCAATAAATGATCAAAGTCTAAAAGCTCGTTAGAATGCTCGATTCAAGAAAGAATAGATTTCAATTTTTAGAAATTATATTTGAGGGACACAAGACCTCAAACTATGTCCTAGGTTAACAAGTATTTCTACTGTAACCTTTAACAGTCATATAGACTATGGACCATCATCTCGTACTCAGGGGGATCAGCCCTTTGTACAATATATTTTGCACAAACATTTTAACGTTGTCGCGTAAGTAATCCCCTATATTAGGGTTGTTCATCTCAGTTTATCGTCTAAATCCGTACCAAAAGGAACTTGGCTTGGAACAAGTATAGATAATATTCTAAGTCTTTGAAATCGCTCATCAACTAAGGACTAGCTGAATCAATAAGGGTTTGCTAGTCTAATTTATCAATAAAGTTTGTTCAATAGAAACTATACTCGAAATTTGAATAACATACAATGATTGGAATAAAGCTTAAGTACGTAACATGATAGTAACCTTGCTTGAATATCAATAAGCTAAGGTCAATAAGCTTGCTCAATATAAATAAACTTGCTTTGAATAAATTAACAAGTTAAAAGGGAAGAACAACTTGCTTAATATAATAATGGAGTTCAGAAACTTGCCTCGTATGTAGCTTTCCTAATTACAAACCACGTACAATAAACAACCTACAGATTCCGTTTGTATTGCAACAAAAACAATTAGTTGCAATACTCACGTACATTAATATTCCAATCCTCGCCTCAATTTTCCAATTAACTACTAATTATCAACTCTATTTCAGAAGCTACAAGCTTTATTACAACAATGTTACACTCGAAACTTATCTTTAAGTTAAGGTATATTATCTAGTATTTAATCATCATCAAACATCATTTAGAATCCATATTAACATCTTAATATTCACTTACCACGTTAATTTAAGTTTAATCCTGCGTAAAATAATATATCACACCTACCAAAAAAAGAAAACAAAATAAAATTTATTATCTTTTTTTTTTTTTCAGCAGTGATTCTCGTCGGGGCGGAAAATTTCTAAACGAAAATCTCGCCGGGGCGTGGTTTCCTTAACAAATTTCTCACCGGGGCGAGACTTCGCCGGGGCAAAGTTTAACAACTCATTTTTCTCGCCGGGGCGAGACACCCGGCAGTCGTCTCCTCCAGTTCGCGAACAGTGAAAACTTAGGCCAAATTTGGCCAAATTTTCCGAATTCTACCATCCAATACACAAATTAAATATATCCAGACATCAAATATGCTAGAAAACAATTACCCAACATGTTTTCTAAACATTTTAATCATTCTATCACATAAACAACCAATTTAAACCCAAGAATTTCACTGTTAAACAATTTATTCAAGTTTTGACCATTTTCATGAAATCAAGCTCTGTAAATTCATTTTTCAACCAATTAAAACCATTCTTCTTGCATTATTCTTGTTTTTCATCATATAACCATAAGCAATTATTAACTTACCGATTAATAACCAATTAAAGCATCAATTTTCATACACATAAACCATTCATGAAATAAAGCTCTGTAAAACTAAGAACTCAATTCTAAAGCATGGTTTCATGAATTAATACCTCTACATTGACTATTAATCATCATATAATCATCTAACACATGATTACTACCAATTACACCAAGTAATTCATGTTTTAAGCAAGTAAATAATATACAGAGAACTAAAAATAAAATACAGTAAAGAGTTTATACCTTCTATTTGCTTTGATTAATAAGGTTAACCTCCTTTGGTTTGAATTTTTTCCTCCAAAACCCAAACTATTCTTCTCAATTCTCTCTTCTCACAACTCTCAAGCTCTCTCTTGTTTTCTCTGTATTTCTCTTTTCTCTTTGAACTCTGTTTTTTCTCTTCTTTCTTTTCTTTTTACAACTGACGTAGTTTTTAAAAAATATAAATTGATAACTTAATAAACAAATAATAACGTATAATCTAAATTTAATCCATCAGTTAAAAAAATTCAAAAGCCTCTAAGGCTTGTTTGGTTAAATTAAAATAGAATAATCCATTATTTCCAACCAAAGGTCATAAGCCCTTGTTTGGAAAAACTAAATTAAAATAACCCATTATTTCCAAACAAAGGTCATAGGGCCTTGTTTGGTAAAACTGAATTAAACACTTTCTCATTTATTTTAACAAATCATTATCATATAGTTTCAAATGTCACACTTCTAATTTAATTAAACTTATTATTAAATAAAGTCAATTAAACCTTACTAATTAATAATTCTATTTCACCAATAACAATAACACCAATTGAATTATATTATTCAAATAAATTATTTATTCAAATAAACATTTTCATCATCTAATTTAATTATTAAATTAAATTAGAATAAACATAACAAATCACATTCAAATAACATTTAACATTATTAAACTTAACATATACCCATTCCACAAAACTTAATAAATTATTTATTTAGCTCAATAAATTAATAAAAATATTTATATAATTCAATAAATATTTTTATTCAATCACAAAAATTGCATTCGTTACAGCTAGGTTGGACTTAACTTAAATAATTTTGATTCGGATGTGTCACACTTGATCAAAATAATCTAAGAGGCAAAATACAAGGAATTACATAGTGATGTAATTGACAATAGTTGTCTACCTATTTATTTATATATAGTTTGTTGTGTCACACAAGGCTATATACATTTGAAATAGAATCCTTATTCTCACTAGCAAATCTTTAATTAGATTTGCCGAACTATATATATTGAGGGTAATATAGTTTGATGAAAAAGTGAGAGATACCAATTTAAAATAAAGACCTAATTTATTTTGGTAATTAATTAAATGAATGTATGCTAAAATGTTGTTAAATTATAAATTCATTTTACAGAATTTTACAATGTCTAATTCACTTTCACTACATAGCATATTAGATGCTAATTAACCGGACCAAATTACACGGACTGGTTAAGGAATCTGAGAATAGTTCTCAAGGCTGAAAAGCTATCTTATATCCTTAATATGTCTATCCCTGCAATAGTTGTAGACAATGCCTCTAAGGAAGAGATTGCTACTTTTAGAAAGTGGCAAGATGATGCACAGTTGGCTCAATGCATCATGCTTGCATCCATGAGTAACGAGCTTCAGCGTCAGGATGAAACTATGGATGCTCTTACTGTACTCCTGCACCTTCAAGGAGTTGAATGGTGAGGAAAGTAGGACTGCTAGATATTAGATATCTAAAGAGCTCTTCCAATCTAGAATAACCGATGGCACTACAGTATAGACAAATGTCCTAAAAATGATCAATCTGATTGAATAATTGGGACAACTGGGTTTTGTATTGGATGAAGAGTTGATCCAAGATGTGATCTTGCAATCACTCCCGGACTTTGTCTCACAATTTGTTGTGAATTTTTCACGTGAACAAGCTATATGTCAACCTGCATGAGTTGCTTAAACACGTTGAAAACTGTAAAGAGTCACTTTCTAACCAAGAAAGACCAAGTCTTACTAGTAGATGATTCTTCCAGAAAGCAGAAGAGGGCCAAAGGATCTTCCTAAAAGAAGAACAATTCAAAGAAGGTATAAGGAAAGGCAATAACTAAGGACACTAAGAACAAAACTGATGCAGATAGCAAAAGAGTTTGCTTCCACTGCAATAAGGCTGGATATTGGAAAGGAAACTGTAAGGAGCATCTTGCAGAGGCTAACCAGAAGAAGCTTAGTGAAGCTTCGGTTACAGATATAGGTTTGTTCAAAATTGAAATAAATCTTTCTATAAGTCAAGGTTCTACTTGGGTATTGGATACCAGCTATAGTTCTCACGTATGCAATCCAATACAAAGACTAAGCGGAAGTAGAAAGCTAAACAAAGAGTAAGTAATCTTACGTGCGGAGAATGGAGTAATGGTTGCTACATTAGCCATAAGAACTTATAGTTTAGCGTTGCCTACGGGCAAGTCTGTTAAGTTAATAAGTTGTTATTATGTTTCAGTTCTCTTAAAAAATATTATTACTTCCGTTGTTGGACAAGGAAGGTTCTGGTATTATATTTAAGAATAATTGTTGTTCTATTTATAATGATAATGTTTTGTTTGAAACTGGAAGATCATTTGATGGACTTTGTAAACTTGACTTACACGAAAAATAATTTTGCAAATTGAACAAACTAGTAAAAGAAAAGGAAATGATCATTCAAAGAGTTGAATATATGTATTTGATGAAATACAAGTCTGAATCATTTGAAAGGTTCAAATAATTTAGAAGTAAAACAAATTGACAAAGTATTAAGATTCTTTGATCAGATCGAGGAAGGAATACTTGTGCAAAAAGTTTCTAGATCATCTCAAAATGGAATTTTTCTCATAATGGACGTTTCACGATATGCAATAATTGATTGGTGTATCTAAAAAGGAAAAATTGTACCATGTATAACATGGTGCGGTCCATAATGATTTTTACCGACATTCCAGAATGCTTCTGGGGTTATGCCCTAGAAACGGCTGCATATCTACAAAATAAGGTAACCTCAAAATTCGGCCCCAAGACTCTATAAAAGTTATGGATAGGGAGGATTCCTAGTCTTAAGTATGTTAAGATAAGGGGTTGTCCAACTTATGTGAAAAGGTTTCAAAAGATAAGTTTGGGACAAAATTTGACAAGTGCAGAGTTCTGGGATATCCTAAAGAAAGTTTAGGGCATTATTACTATAATCCTATACGCTGCCTTCTTGGATAAAGATATTTATCATTGAAGGAGCTAGTGGGAGGGTAATAGATCTTGAAAGAGTTCAAGAACCACAAAGTACTACAAGTCAAACTGAGGAACTTATAGATAGACCTATTGTACCACAACCGAATCGTAAATCTGGAAGAGTACCGAAGATACCTAGGAGGTATGGATTCATCATAGAGGATGATGATCCAGTTATATACGATGAGGCTATAAGTATAAGACACTCTGAGAAATGGCAGATGGCCATAAAATCTGAAATGGACTCCATGTATGAGAACCAAGTATAGACTCTGGTTACTCCACCGAAAGGCATAGTGTCTAGAGGGTGTAAATGGGTTTTTAAAGAGAAAGACTAAGGCAAATGGCAAGGTGGAAACCTATAAGACCATACCTGTTTAAAAGGTTTCAAATAAAGTCAAGGAGTTGACTGTAATAAAATCTTATTACCGAGTAATGCTCAAGTCCATTTGGATTTTGCTTGTGATTGCAACTTATTACAAAATCTAGCAAAATGGATGTGTAGACGTCCTTCCTCAATGAAGACTTGAGGAGAATGTATGTATGATACAACAAGAGGAATTTGTTTCAAAGGTTGAAGTAAATCGTGTTTTAAGCTACAATGATCCATTTATGGATTGAAGCAAGCTTCTTAAAGATGGAGCGTTCATTTTGATGAGATAATCAAAAGAGTTTGATTTTATCAAAAACGAGAATGAACCTAGTGTGTACAAAAGGGTCAGTGGGAGCACTGTGACATTCCTAGTATTATATGTTGAATATTACTGATAAGGAATGACACCCCAATGCTACAATCAGTAAAGATAAAATTGTCTAAACATTCCTCCACGAATAACTTGGGAGGAGCATCCTATAAATTGGGGATATAAATCTATATAGATAGATTTAAAAGGATGTTCGGCTTAACCCAATGAACGTATATTCATTCGATGCTCAAGGCGTTTAGCATGGCAAACTCCAAGAGAGGTCTCATGATGATGAGCCATGGAGTGAATCTCTATAAAATTGTCTCCAATTTAAAGAGAGATCGCATGAGTTACTATCATGTATGCAATGAATATACAAGACCTGATGTTGATTAGTCATATTCTGGAGAAGATCACTATAAGACAGTGATAAACATCTTAAGTACTTAACCGGTATTGAAGATGTGATCATGATTCATGGTATGTCTGAATTAAAACAAGAGGGCTAAACAGACTCAAGTTTTTCAGACTGGCTAAGATGATAACAAATCCATTTTAGGGTAAATTGTTACCTTGAATGGTGGTGCAGTGAATTGGAAAGGTTCCAAAATAGCAAACATTTGCTGATTTAGTGACAAAGACAAAGTATATAGCTGTAAGTGAAGCTGCAAGTTGATTGTTTGGATGAAAAGTTCATCACAGAACTAGGAATAGTTCCTAAGTCTCATCTTGGATTCAAACATGTGTTGCGGCACTTTCATTTGATTAGAGGAATCATTGAAAGAAGAAAAGTCACTATAGAGATAGTGGACTCTCAAGAACAACATTGCATATCCATTTACTAAAGCTTTATCCAACCGGCAGGATGATCGTCACTTAGAGAAGAAGGGTATTAGATACCATGACGATTGGCTTTAGTGCAAGTGGGAGATTGAAAGTAGTATGCACACAAGCCAATCATATTTGATATGATGTAGCATACACTTTGTAATCTTATTCGGTTATTAAAGGCATTTTATATTATCTACATAGTGCTGTTATATTAAATGTGATAAACCCATAGTTTTGAGCAATGCTTTTAAAATCATGATGGTGATCATGCTAATGAGATCTAAATTCTAGATAGCTCACAAACTAAAATCGTTCCTAATCGTTGGATTACTAAAAAGGGGATTAGTGAATCCGGATAGATTAGTACATACGTTGCTTGCTCTTAAGAAGAGGATGATTGATCTCATAATCATTTGTATGGAGACACTAAAGCAAGTATGTAGGTGCTTATTGGAGAATAAGTTCACTGAACGTGGCTCGCTAAGGAATACCTAATGGAGTTTTACACACCTGTCAATAGGAATTCCTCTAGTGATAGTAGTACAAGTGATCCTTGGACTTGAGATCATCATAGTATCTTGTGTATGATGAGTTATACTTTGACATGTCACTTAAGACCTTTAGGGTATAACAAAGGGTATGATTGGGTATAATAAGTTGTACATGGAGATAGGTGAATGATCAACAAAGAATCTACAACGTCTAGTAAAAGATGTGAATGTCCTATGTGATTCGATAAATGACAACTCAATAGTCCTTGGCCAAGGCAGAATGAAATTAGAAAAGAGTTTCTAATTTGCATTATTTAGAGTTGTGCATTTGAGAATCGAAATACATATAATTAAATAAAATAAGACTTGATAGTAATTCCATGTCTTATATTTAATTGTGACATTGTATGGTAGAAGGATTGAATTGTACAGTAACTATGTACTGAAAGGTTCTTTTATGATTAATGTTGAAATCTATATTATCTGAAAAGTCGTTGATCGCTAAGGGGGCTTACCCTTATTGTAGAATAAATATTATTTATTTAAATGAATTAAATAGTTTAATTTATTTATTTAAATAAGATTAGAATTGTTCTAATTGATTTATTCACAACCGGTTTAATATGGAGAACCTAAAGGGTCACACCGCAAAAAGGAAAATATTTATTTAAGAAGTAAATGACATAATTGTAATAATAAGTTAAATGTATTTAATTTAGTCTATGTAGATAGAATAAATTAAATAGCTTAATATTTATTATTTAATATTTTAGAAATATTAAATATAAATTAATAAGAGTAGTCTTATTATTATTATTACTATTACTATTATTTAATTCCTAATAGGGATTGGGAATTAATTAATAGAAGTACTCTCACATGAATTCCTAATTGGATTAGGAGTTTAATTTAATTAAAGGAGTTGAACTAGAATAGAAACCCTAATCCTAAATAGTTTAGGGAAGGGTTTTCCTACATCTGTAAATAAGAGAAGTCTTATCATAGATTAGGGTTACACACTGTTGCATAAAAATTCTGGAGAGTACTTATAATTTTTATAGAGATAGAAACTAGGGTTTTGCCAACACCCATCTTCTTGAACAAGTATTATTCCTTGGTGGATCACCTCTAGAGGCCAAACACTTGGGTGGCTAACGTTGATCAAAGGAAGGAATTTAATCGGTGGAATTCAAGGAGAACGCGAAGGAATTGGAGGTGAACTTGTACCTGAGGAAGCTAGAATTGTACAAGGGTATAATTCTTATTCTCCAACTCTTTCATTTAATTAATAATTGTGCATAAAGAAAGATCATGGTGATGGTTTGTATAAAATTTTAAAATCTGATTTTATTGCGCTTCCGCTTTATTTATGTAATTTGATTGCATGTTCGCGTTATACAAACCTAACACGAGTGTCACTATTCAACCCATTGTAGAATGTCTGAACTTGTAGCCACTTGGGTAGCCCATGATGTGGACATTTTCTCAATAACTCCTTAAACCTTTCCCAAGCCTCGTATAGTGACTCTCTATGCTGTTGCCCAAATGTAGAAATCTCGTTTCTCAACTTAGCCGACTTAGCTGGCGGGAAGAATTTCGCTAGGAATTTCTGAGCTAGATCATCCCAAGTTGTGATGGATCCTGGCGGAAGTGAATGCAACAAACTCTTTGCTTTATCTCTTAGTGTGAACGGAAACAGACGTAATCTCACTGCATCATCTGTCATATTGGGATATTTGAATGTATCACATATCTCTAAAAAGCTAACCAAGTGTTCATTCGGATCGTCGTTAGCTAATCCCCCAAACTGTACCGCATTCTGAAGCATATGAATTGTTCCCGGCTTGATCTCGAAGGAATTAACGGTGATAACTGGTCTCGTGATGCTTGATTTGATCTCGTCTATCTTAGGCATAGCATAATCCCTCAATGATTTCTGTTCTTCGTTAGCCATATTCTCTTTCTCAATTGTTTCCCGAAAAAATTTTCTCAACTGACGTAGCTTTTTCTCAAGATGATCCTCACACTGCACGAGTTTCGGTTGTTTTGATCGCGTTTGCATAAACGAATCAAAAGACACCTGAAACAAAAACAAAAGAAAAATAAGTTTGCTTAATTAGAACAGACTTAATTAAACTGATATTGAAAATTATAAACACAAATAACTCCCCGGCAACACGCCAAAAACTTGTTACCCGATTTCACAATCAACAATTACGTGCAAGTATACACGATCAACAAGTAATAAAGTGATAAGAACAAGTGTCGAACCCATAGGAATTATTATGCTTAATATCTCCAACTGTCAATTTAGATTATGGCTATTCTATTAAACAATCACAATTTGAATATTGATTGAAACTAATTAAATTAACACTAGCACTAACAATAATCACAAAGGTTGAAATTCAGATTTAAAAAGATTAAGACTACAATATCCCCAATTATATATCATAAACCAATCTATCTACACATTCCAATTATTCACTTCAATGGAGTTGTTAACAGAAATTCAATTATATTTATAAGCCCTTTTCCAAGTGATCAAATAAATCTATCTAATCCAATTAACTCTGCGATATTCCTATGCAAAACTAATGGATTAAATTCATTAAGCTTTAATCTCCAGTTGTTACATACAGCAAAGAGATATCCCTATTCACTTCACAATCCTAATTATTCAACACATGCAAATAATTAAGTATACATGCTATCTCATCCAGTTCCAACCCTAGATTGCATCTCCCGAATTCACCTAGAATATTCCGCTAATTGTCGGCCAAACAATTTAATCAATAAGCATAGAATAAGATAGACAACTCAAACTGATTGAATAACTAGAATTAAATAGATAATTAATTCATAAATGTAACTGGTTCAATTGTAGCCTTAATTAAAGGTTTAGTTCATACTGACAATAAAAACTAAAAATCCAAAATAAGTCATCATAATTAATTACAAATCAGAGATAAAAGATTAAAAGAAAACTTAATGTAGTCTCTAGTCCTCCAATCTGAATTCCTCACGATGTTTGACTTGATCTTCAATCTCCTTGCTCAGCTCTGAAAATTCAATCTTCGTCTCCCTCTTATCCAATGTGTTATCTCTTATTTATATCCTCATAAGCCTCCTCATCAGAATGGTAGATAGAATCCTTGTTAGCTTCAACCTTTTTAAATAACTGAATGCTGACAAATCTTTTAAATTCACTCAGCCGCATTCTCGCCCCGACGAGAAACTCTTCACAAAACTCCTCGCCCCGGCGAGAAAATTAGACCATGACTTCTCGCCCCGGCGAGGTTGCCCTGCACCCAGCTACTTTATCTTCTTCTAACCTGCAGCTAGCCTCAACCTACAAAAGCAATGCAAAAACAAATAAAAAGATACTAAAAACACTTAAAGACTGTAAAGAATTAAGCCAAAGACGTATCAAACTCGTAGGTTAAAACCTACTCATCAAGTGTGTTGAGCACAAGCTTGCACAATCCTAGCTCCATTTCCATTGGTTAAAACTTTTATTTTTGATTTATTTCCTTACTAATTAAACTTAGATTTTTGTTAATCATGTTTATAATGTTAATTATGTTTAGTAATACCTTAATTAAGCTGATATATTATAATTAAGGTTTAACATTTCATAATTTATAGTTTAGATAACCTAATTAGAATTAGGGTTTCATAATTAGGGTTCAGGATTTCCCAATTCATGAATTAGGGTTTCCCAATTCATGAATTAGGGTTTAACCTTCAATTAGGGTTTTAATCTATGTTAAATAATTCCTAATTAATGTTATGATTTATTACTTAGAATCTAATTATTTCAATTAAGATTCTTGTGTAATAGTTAGAGTTTTGATTTATCAATTCGGATAACTTTTACCAATTAGTGTTTTCTAATTAGGGTTTCTAATTCAGTTTATCATTTTAAACCCTATTTAACTTATTTTAGATTTTTATCAGTTAATATAATATTATATTAACTTCGAAGCACGACAAATCACTTCGTCATTTCCAAGCACGACACAACAGCTTACCAAAATAATTTGCCGAGACGTTTCTCGGTGAAATCTTCGGAAGCACGACAAATCATTTTGTTTGTGTAAGCACGACTAACCAGATGCGAAAAATTTTTTATTTTACCTAATTCTTTGATAAAATATACAATCACATAACACAAAGTTGGAACAAGAAATTTTATTTAATAAACACTTAATTTACATATACAAATCTTATTATGGTTGGGAATATTACAGGTTGCAAAAGGTTTCAAACAAAGACAAGGAGTTGACTATAATGAAACCTTCTCACCAGTAGCTATGCTCAAATCCATTCAGATTTTACTTGCAATTGCAGCTTATTATGACTACGAAATCTGGCAAATGGACGTGAAAACGGCCTTCCTTAATGGTAAACTTGAGGAGAATGTATATTTGATACAGTCAGATGGTTTTATTTCAACGGTTGGAATAAATCAAGTTTGTAAGCTACAACAATCTATCTATAGATTGAAGCAAGCTTCTCGAAGATGGAACTGTTAGGTTTGTATATAGCGCGAACATGCAATCAAATTACATAAAAAGTGCGGAAGCGCGATAAAACGGATTTTAAAATTTTTATACAAACCATCACCAAGATCAATCTATGTGCTCAATTAACGATATAAACGAAAGAGATAGAGATTAAGAAATTATACCGTCGTAGAACCGTGCATCCTCGGGTATAAGTTGAACTCTAATTCCTTCGCGTTCTCCTTGAATTTCACGGATGAGATTCCTTCCTTTGATCAACGTTAGCCACCCAAGTGTTTGGCCTCTAGAGGTGATCCACCAAGGAAGAATAGGTATTCAAGAAGTTGGGTATTGGCAAAACCTAGTTTCTATCTCTATAGAATTTATAAGTACTCTCCACAATCTAATGCAAGAGTGTGTAACCCTAATCTATGATAAGACTCCTCTTATTTATAGATGTAGGAATAACCCTTTCCCTAAACTATTTAGGATTAGGGTTTCTATTATAATTAAACTCCTTTAATTAATTATGCTCCTAATCCAATTAGGAATTTATGGGAGAGTACTCCTATTAATTAATTCCCAATCCCAATTAGGAATTAAATAATAGTAATAGTAATAATAATAATAATAAGACTCCTCTTATTAATTTATATTTAATATTTCTGAAATATTAAATAATAAATATTAAGCTATTTAATTTATTCTATCCCCATAGATTAAATTAAATGCACTTAACTTATTATTACAATTATGCCATTTACTTCTTAAATAAATATTTTCCTTTTGCGGTGTGACCCTTTAGGTTCTCCATATTAAACTGGTTGTGAATAAATCAATTAGAACTGTAACGAATGCAATTTTTGTGATTGAATAAAAATATTTATTGAATTATATAAATATTTTTATTAATTTATTGAGCTAAATAAATAATTTATTAAATTTTTGTAAAATGGGTATATGTTAAGTTTAATAATGTTAAATGTTATTTGAATGTAATTTGTTATGTTTATTCTAATTTAATTTAATAATTAAATTAGATGATGAATAGGTTTATTTGAATAAATGATTTATTTGAATAATATAATTCATTTGGTGTTATTGTTATTGGTTAAATAAGTTATTAATTTAGTTAATAAGGTTTAATTGAATTTATTTAATAATAACTTCAATTAAATTAGAAGTGTGACATTTTAAAACTATATGTTATGGTGATTTATTAAAATAAATGAGAAAGTGTTTAATTCAGTTTTACCAAACAAGGCCCTATGACTTTTGTTTTGAAATAATGGATTATTTTATTTGTGTTTTACCAAACAAGGCCTTAAGACCTTTAGTTAGAATAATGGGTTATTTTATTTTGTAATTGCCAAACATAGCCTTATGGCTTTTGAAATTTTAAACTGATAGATTAAATTTAGATTATACGTTATTATATTAATTATCAGTTTTTATTTTTTATCAGTTTTATTTTTCTAAACTACGTCAGTTAAGAAAGAAAAGAAAGAAGAGCAAAGAACAGAGTATTGAGAGAGTTAGAATTGAGAGAACTCTGTGAATTTGAGAGTTGAGAGAAAAGAGATAAATTGTGAGAAAAGCTTGGAGATTGGAGTAAGAATTCAAGCAAGGAAGTTTAATCAAATTTTCTAAACAATTGAAGATATAATCATTTTTAAGTTCTTTTCTGTATTTCATTATTTTAGTTCTCTATATAAAATTTACTCGCTTAAAACATGAATTACTTGGTGTATTTGATAGTAATCATGTGTTAGATGATTACATGATGAATAATAATTAATTTAGAAGTATTAATTCATGAAGACATGCTTTAGAAATTAGTTCTTAGTTTTACAGAGCTTTATTTCATGTATGGCATATTTGTATGAAAATTGATGATTCAATTTGGTTATTAATCGGTGAATTAATAATTGTTTATGATTGTATGATGAAAAACAAGAATAATGCAAGAAGAATGGTTTTAATTGGTTGAAAGATGAAGTTACAGTGTTTAATTTCATGAAAATGGCCAAAACTTGAATAAATTGTTTAACAGTGAATTTTTGGTTTTAAATTGGTTGATTATGTGTTTTATAATGGTTAAATTAGTTAGAAACATGTTGGTTATTTGTTTTCTAGCATATTTGATGTCTGGGTATATTTAGTTTGTGTACTGGATGATAAAATTTGGAAAATTTGGCCTAAGTTTTCACTGTTCGCGAACAGTAGGAGACGACTGCCGGGTGTCTCGCCCCGGTGAGAAAAATGAGCTGGTAATCTTCGCCCCGGCGAGAATTTTGTTAATGAAAAAGCTCGCCCCGGCAAGATATTTGTTCAGTAAATCCTCGCCTCGGCGAGGGATGTAACGCCCCAAAATCTCTACACGCCCCTGTAGCAGATCTGGTGCTCACGTGGAACTATACAACTATAAATATTCAATAAAATATGACTTCTATCTATCCAAGGTTCACAGTATCCCATAACAGATAATAATTCTCGTCAGAACGTTATCCGTGTTTGGATACCCTCACTTGGATGTACAGATTCATATCTTATGGATATCTCTTTCATATCGATATTCCCTATCTATCTGACATTCACAGTATTAATGATAAGATTATCCATAGAACTGAGGAGCGCATTCCGGTAAAGATGGCACCTTACCGGCGCTCATTAAGTGTAACCCCAGAGCTTATAGGACTCTCAACATCATTTAAATACCCTCATTCAGATGTATAGTTCATATAGACACTGTATTTAACTTAGTACAACTATTCTAAAGAATTTAAAGATCAGAGTATAACGCATTCTATAACATAAAGGATCATAATATATTACATAACATTTTGTTCGGTTACATCATTCGTTATACTAAGTTATTACAATAACAAGTCTTTAAAAAGACTTAAAATATACAACAACAGAAATAAAATTTAATAATTATGACTTTTCCCCTTTTTGGTCCCATACGTGCAAGGGATATCATCTAAAGCTGCAAAAAAGATATGCGCAAGAATGAGCTACAAATGCTCAGCAAGTTCATTTGAATATGTAAACACCATGTGTTTGATTTGAAAGATGTCAATGATGTATACTGAGGGTTCTGTACATGAACCATATATTTCATTTAGTTCTATCAGTCTTTAATGACTTAGAACCATTTGAGTTTTGGATATCTGGTAGGTGATCAGCCTCACCAATATCCTAGGAGTATGCATATCATCCTACCAATTTATGTTGATATATTATCAACTGTTCGTCACCTTATATTAAGGGAATTTCGTCACCTTATTTTAAGGGAAAATTTCGGGTTCACCTTACATCAAGGTGTTCCATTTCTCATTATCAGATGTCGTACCAAACAATTTGGCTTGACACAACAATTTAAGCTCGAACAAGCAATATATGAATAATAATTCATTTCTTAAGTTATGCTGAACAAGAAGCAATAACTTCACAATAATTGATAGCAAGATGTATAATACTTGCTTAATATAAATTGAGAAAGGTTAGGACACTTGCCTTAGCGTAGCTCACTATAATTTTAGTACAATCGGTCAACGCACGTAGTCTACGTATACCAATAATAAGCGTTAGCACGTATATAAACATGTACCACGCTAAACTAAACAAGTTTCATTAAGGTTCGACGTTGATTCGATATCTCGGTCGTATCCTTAATGGCTAAACACATAGATTGTTTGATAAAACTTCATGTGGAAGTCTAATTATTAGTCTAAATAATTTAATTATTATTTCTAACATTTTTAGAAGCTTGGTATTATTTTTAAATAATTTTACAAGCTTAGGAATATTTTTAAATGATTTAATTATCATTTAGAATAATTTTAAAACATTTAATATGTTATTTAAATAATTTATTTATCTATTAGAATATTTTTATATATTTAAAATATTATTTAAATGATTTATTTATCATATATAATATTTTTAGAAAGATAGAATATTATTTAAATGATTTATTTTATCATTAATAATATTCTTAGAATTTATTTTATCATTATAATAATTTAATTATTACTTATAATAATTTTCAAAACTTAATTTGATATTTAAATGATTTAATTATCATTTAAAGTAATTTTTTTTATATTTAATATATTATTTAAATGATTTATTTATCATTAATAATATTTAAATATTTAATATTTTATTTAATTATTATATATAATAATTTTATTTACCTTAATATCATTTTTAAATAATTAATATAATTATTTAATAATTTAATACCATTAAAATAATTATTAAATGATTTATCATAATTATTATTTAATATTTAATTAAATTAAATAATAATTCAGAATATATAAAAATATTAAAAATAATTTTTTTATAATTAAAAATGAATTTTCGGATTTATTTATTAATTATTAATAATTATTTAATATTTATTTATTATTTTATAATTTATTTAATTAATTTTTATTTTATTTTTATTAAAAATCCGTCGCTAAAGGGCTTTAGCGACGGTCTGCTTATTTTTCTTAGTTTCTGGGTTTTCACATGCATTTCGTCGCTAAAGGTGTTCTTCATGAAGAACACCTGGTCAACGCTGGTCAGCCTACTTTGATCTCAAATTTCTCCTTGATGCTTAAAGGTTTGTGTTTGATTCTTATTTGTTGTTATAGCCAACATGGCAGTGTACAACGACATAACAAATTCCATCTTAAAATATATTATAACATGCTCTAAATTTGATGGTCAAACCACCGGGTTCAAACTGTTCTTGAGTTTCTGGGTTACCCAGAAAGAAACTCAATCAGTCATGGTCAGTCAACATTGTTTGACCATGAATAACTTTGATTTTGTGTTTGATAAATGTGTTTTTATGTTACCAGATTGTACTCTACCTAGCATAGAACAAGTTTAAACCAATAAACTACACAAAACATGTCATCTAGATCAATTCTGGGCAGCATGAACTTCTGACAAACCTTGTCAGAGTTCTTCATAAGTTTCTGGGTTACCCAGAAACGTTCAAAATCAGATCGGTCAAAGGACTTTGACCACTTATACCTTCTTACTGTGAAATAATTTTGGAGTTCTATCAATTGGATATTAAAGCTAACATGGCATACTATAGATTCATGCTTTAAAACACATCAAACGACCATTTTAAACCGACCAAAAGATCTGACAAAGTAGCTTGTCAGACTGTTCTTGACTGCCAAGAACAGTTTGAGTATTTGGCTTGATTTTCATATCTAGATGTTATGTAAACATGTTTTGACCGCCCAGATCACTTATTAACACACTAACAAGTATTCCTGAACATCTAAAACACAAAAATTTTCCAGGCTTGAAGATCAAACATAAATTAGGGTTTTGTGCACCTTTTTCTTCAAATTTTGATTTCTGGCTTCTGATTCTGAGCTTGTGATTGCTAGGGTTTGTTTAGGCTGGATATGTGAGTGTATAAGCTTTAAAATTTCGTAGGTTTAAGGCTCAGCATCTCATTCTATTTATAGCAACTTGAATTAGGGTTTCCTAGGGTTTAATTCCAAATCTTGCCACCAAAAATATCTTCCTACTTAACTTGTGCTGCTTATCATCTGGTGTGATTCACCTACTTGTGCTGGAGTGTGCCAAGCACAAGCTTGCACACTCCTAGCTTCATTTTCATTGGCTAGGATTTTAATTTTCATTTATTTACTTACTAATTAATTCTAGATTTTTGTTAATCATGATTAGTATGTTAATTTAGGTTTAGTAATACCTTAATTAAGATATTATATCATAATTAAGATTTATAACTCCATAATTTAGTGTTCTTGAATCAAATTAGGGCTTTAGGGTTTCTAATTAGGGTTTAGAGTTTCTAATCCTATAATTAGGGTTTCAATCTTTCGTTTAGGGTTTAATTTAATCTTAATAATTCATAATTAATATTATGATTCATCATTTAAATCTTAATTACATCAATTAAGATTATTGTACAATAATTAGGGTTTTAATTGATCAATTCGGACAATTATTACCAATTAGGGTTTTCAAATTAGGGTTTCTATTTACGCATAACATTTTAAACCCTATTTAACTTATTTTAAAATTTTATCATTTAATATAATATTATATTAATGTCGAAGCACGACAAAGCACTTCGTCAATTCCAAGTACGACACAGCAGCTTACAAAACTAATTTACCGAAACGTTTCTTGGTGAATTCGCCGGAAGCACGACAAATCATTTTGTCCGATTAAGCACGACACAGCTACTTGGCGAAAAAAAATTTTATTTGACCTAATTGTTTAATAAAATACGCAATCACATAATACTAAGTCAGAACAAGAAATTTCATTTATTAAACACATAATTTACATATACAAATCTTATTAGGGTTCGGAATATTACATTCACCCCCACTAATAAGAATTTCGTCCTCGAAATTTACAGTGCAGTCTATGAAAATAAATGTGGGTAGTTATCTCGCATTTTACTCTCGAGCTCCCACGTAGCTTCCTCGATATTCTGATTTCTCCAGATAACCTTAACCGAAGGTATCTTTTTATTTCGCAATTGCTGTTCTTTCCTATCCACAATTTCAATAGAAATTTCTTCATACGATAAATCCTTCTCGATTTGAATGGGCTCATAATCAATAACGTGTTTATAATCAGGTTTGTACGGTCGTAACACGGACACATGAAACACGTTATGAATATGTTCTAGTTCAGGAGGTAGGGCTACCTCATAGGCTACCTCACCTATTCTCCTCAATATTTGAAATGGCCCAATAAATCTCGGACTCAATTTGCCCTTCTTGCCGAAACGTATTTTTTCCTTCCACGGAGATACTTTTAAGAACACGTGACTACCGACTTCAAAATCTTGTAACTTCTTGTGTTGATCAGCATATTTCTTCTGTCGATCTTGTGACGCTTGTAATCTTCCCCGTATAATTTGAACTACCTCCGTGGTTTGTTGCACTATTTCGGTTCCTAGCATTTGCCGTTCCCCAACCTCGTCCCAACATAAAGGTGTCCTACATTTTCTTCCATACAAGGCTTCAAAAGGTGGCATTCCTATACTGGCATGGTAACTATTATTATAGGCAAATACTACTAAAGGTAATTAATCTTGCCAACTTTCCTTGAAATCCATGTTGCGAGTTTGCAACATGTCCTCTAGTGTTTAAATCGTTCTCTCACTTTGACCGTTTGTTTGTGGTGACAAATTGTTCTTAATCTCAACTAGGTTCCTAAGTGTTTCTGGAAACTTGTCTAAAAGTTCAGAGTAAATTAGGGATTTTGGTCTGATACTATATAAACAGGGACTCCATGTCTAAAAATAATTTCATTGATGTACAGTTCGGCTAACTGGTCTAGACTGAAGTTGATTTTGATGATTAAGAAAATGAGCTAACTTGGTAAGACGATCTACAATTTCCCAAATGGTATTATGACCTTTCGGTGTATTTGGAAGACCTACTACGAAGTCCATGGTAATATGCTCCCATTTTCACTTAGGAATTTCTAAGGGTTGTAATAATCCACTTGGTTTCTGATGTTCAGCTTTAACCCTTTGACACGTTAAACATTTACTTACCCATTCCGCTATCTCTCTTTTCATGTTAGACCACCAAAAATGTGGAATTAAATCCTTGTACATTTTTATACTACCTGGATGTACGACGAACTTAAAACTATGGACTTCCTTCAATATTTCATCTTTTTAATTCTTGTACTGAGGGTAACTGAATTCTATCCACGTACCTCAGAATCTCTTCCTTTTCTATTCTGAATTTGTTATTCTTTTTATAAGTTATTTCGGTCTTATACTTCTGACACTCTCTACCTCTTGTAGTTCTTTGACTCTATCTAATAAAGTCGAACTATTCTCTATGACGACTAACTTATGTGTAGAGTTAACTGGAATTATTATTTCGATCTCAAGTTTATTAAACTCTTTTATCAGTACTTCGTTATTAGTCATCACATTTAACTTCTCTTGGTTCTTCCTACTTAATGCGTCTGCTACGACGTTGGCTTTCCCTGGATGATATAAGATTTCACAATCAAAATCTTTTATCAATTCTAGCCATCTCCTTTGTCTCATATTTAACTCCTTCTGTGTGAAAATATATTTCAGACTCTTGTGATCTGTGTATATCTCATACTTCTCCCCGTACAAGTAATGCCTCCAAATTTTCAGGGCGAATACTACGGCAGCTAACTCAAGATCATGCGTAGGATACCTCTTCTCATAATCTTTGAGTTGTCTTGATGCATATGCAATCACCTTCCCATGTTGCATTAACACACACCCTAATCCCTTGTGTGATGCATCACTATAAACAACGAGGCCTCATGTATCATCTGGTAAAGATAACACTGGTGCCATACTTAACCGTTTCTTCAACTCTTGGAAGCTTTCTTCACATTTGTCTGTCCAGACGTACTTCACCGTCTTTCGAGTCAAATTGGTTAGCGGGGTTGCTATTTTTGAAAAATCTTGTATAAAACGCCGATAGTACCCTGCTAAACCGAGAAAACTTCTTACTTCTGTTGGAGTTGTTGGTTGTTCCCAATTCACAACCGCTTCTATCTTGGCTGGGTCTACCGCTATTCCATTCTTGTCAATTACATGACCCAAGAACTGGACTCGTTCCAACCAGAATTCACATTTGGAAAACTTTGCATAAAGTTGTTCCTTGCGTAATATCTCCAATACGCTTCTTAAGTGTTCAGCATGCTCCTCTTTTGTTCTCGAGTATACTAAAATATCATCGATGAACACTACTACAAATTTGTCCAAGCATGGTTTAAACACTATGTTCATTAAGTCCATAAATGCTGCCGGCGCATTTGTTAATCCAAAAGACATCACAAGAAACTCATAATGTCCGTAGCGTGTCCTAAACGCTGTCTTCGACACATCTTCTTTTCTTACCTTTAATTGATGATAACCCGATCGTAGGTCGATCTTCGAAAAGTATTCGGCCCCTTTCAACTGGTCAAACAAATCATCAATTCGTGGTAAAGGATATTTGTTCTTTATTATTAACTTCTTTAATTCTTTATAATCAATACACAACCTTAATGTTCCATCCTTCTTCTTTACAAACAACACCGGTGCTCCCCAAGGTGAAACACTTGGTTGTATGTACTTTTTGTCTAAGAGTTCTTGTAGCTGCACAAGTAACTCCTTCAACTCTACAGGTGCCATTCTGTACTGTGCCTTGGAAACTGATGTCATACCCGGCGCTAGATCAATCACAAATTCGATCTCCCTGTCTGGAGGTAAATCGGGTAAGTCATCTGGAAATACATCCGGAAATTCTCTATCTATAGGTATTTGTTCTAGCTTTACTCCTTCTTTTCGAGTATCTACTATATATGCCAAATAGCCTGTACAACCTTTCCTAAGCAATCTCTCTGCCTGCATTACTGTCAAACATCGAGATCGTTTAGGTGAACAACCACCGTTGAACACTACCTTTGACTTCGACACAGTCAATAGGTTTACACGCTTTCGATGGTAGTCAATCATTGTATTATGATTAACCAACCAATCCCTGCCTAAGATTATAACGAATTCCCCTAGCTGTATAGGAATGAGGTTCACAAGAAACTTATGTCTCTTAATTTCTATATTATAATTTCTATATGGTTTTACCGGGAATTTATCTCTTTATTTGCAATTTTTACGTTTACTTCTCTATTTTCTGCCTCTACTAATGTCTATGGTCTTCTTTCAAGCGGCGTTAAGTTATATAAGTAAGAAAACTAGTATAATTACAAGTATGGAATGCACATAATGTTCAAACATAATTTGTATATTCATACAGAAGGTTTACATATTCGGCTAGTAGTTTATATAAGTACTACTAGCATTCCCAAACCAGTTTCGCAAAACTTGGGTAAAGTAGTTTAGATACTACTATTTACATACACACTTTGGTGACCAGATTTATCTAAAGCTTAATCTTACGATATTCATCACACAACATACTGGATACCACCCACCTATTGATGTCGTATCCAGTCTTTTCATTCTCTACGGGATAATCCGCTACTCGCTTATCCAGATCCACAAGTGTTTCACGAAATTCTTTATTAGTCATATCAAGCCTTGCTTGGATTTGATATCTTTCTCTTTCCTTTCTTGACAACAATGCCTGAAGTCGGATATTCAATCGTCCTTCATTCTCCAACCTTTCTTCCACATATGTTACCCTATTGTTCAAGGTATGTATTTCTATCTGGGCTTGTTCTAGTAGGTTTTCCTCCTCTGGGTTTCCTTCTTCTAATTCTTCTACAGATTGATTTTGAACTTCTGATATATCCCTCCATATTATTGGTTCTTCCTCATCTTCTCCTTCGTCTATAATCTGAACCTCTGTAGCGTCCTCATTAGGTTCTGTCGCTTCGGCGTCATGGAATTCCAAGTTATTTTGAACTTCTTGTCCTTCAGGATCACTGCCCTGCTCAAACTCTATCACCTGTGAACCTATCTCCCTTGAACTATCTTCCCAATCTGGGTCTGCCATCCTACAAAAGAATTTTACTTGTTTAGCATTATGATGAAGCAAGTTTACACAAAATATAAGGCTTTTAAGGTTATCTTATGTGTATTAAGTATTTTACGGACTCAAAGATTATATCCTAAGGTATTTCCCAACTACCTTAGAGCTATAATCTACAGCTCTGATACCATCTTGTAACGCCCCCAAATCTCTACACGCCCCTGTAGCAGATCTGGTGCTCACGTGGAACTATACAACTATAAATATTCAATAAAATATGACTTCTATCTATCCAAGGTTCACAGTATCCCAAAACAGATAATAATTCTCGTCAGAACGTTATCCGTGTTTGAATACCCTCACTTGGATGTACAGATTCATATCTTATGGATATCTCTTTCATATCGATATTCCCTATCTATCTGACATTCACAGTATTAATGATAAGATTATCCATAGAACTGAGGGGCGCATTCCGGTAAAGATGGCACCTTACCGGCGCTCATTAAGTGTAACCCCAGAGCTTATAGGACTCTCAACATCATTTAAATACACTCATTCAGATGTATAGTTCATATAGACGCTGTATTTAACTTAGTACAACTATTCTAAAGAATTTAAAGATCAGAGTATAACGCATTCTATAACATAAAGGATCATAATATATTACATAACATTTTGTTCGGTTACATCATTCGTTATACTAAGTTATTACAATAACAAGTCTTTAAAAAGACTTAAAATATACAACAATAAACATTAAAGCTAATAAGCATGGCTTTTCCCCTTGTTAGTCCCAGACGTGCCAGGGATATCATTTATAGCTGCAAAAGAAGATATGCGCAAGAATGAGCTACAAATGCTCAGCAAGTTCATTTAAATATGTAAACACCATGTGTTTGATTTGAAAGATGTCAATGATGTATACTGAGGGTTTTGTACATGAACCATATATTTCATTTAGTTCTATCAATCTTTGATGACTTAGAACCATTTGAGTTTTGGATATCTGGTAGGTGATCAGCCTCACCAATATCCTAGGAGTATGCATATCATCCTACCAATTTATGTTGATATATTATCAACTGTTCGTCACCTTATATTAAGGGAATTTCGTCACCTTATTTTAAAGGAAAATTTCGGGTTCACCTTACATCAAGGTGTTCCATTTCTCAGTATCAGATGTCGTACCAAACAATTTGGCTTGACACAACAATTTAAGCTCGAACAAGCAATATATGAATAATAATTCATTTCTTAAGTTATGCTGAACAAGAAGCAATAACTTCACAATAATTGATAGCAAGATGTATAATACTTGCTTAATATAAATTGAGAAAGGTTAGGACACTTGCCTTAGCGTAGCTCACTATAATTTTAGTACAATCGGTCAACGCACGTAGTCTACGTATACCAATAATAAGCGTTAGCACGTATATAAACATGTACCACGCTAAACTAAACAAGTTTCATTAAGGTTCGACGTTGATTCGATATCTCGGTCGTATCCTTAATGGCTAAACACATAGATTGTTTGATAAAACTTCATGTGGAAGTCTAATTATTAGTCTAAATAATTTAATTATTATTTCTAACATTTTTAGAAGCTTGGTATTATTTTTAAATAATTTTACAAGCTTAGGAATATTTTTAAATGATTTAATTATCATTTAGAATAATTTTAAAACATTTAATATGTTATTTAAATAATTTATTTATCATTTAGAATATTTTTAGATATTTAAAATATTATTTAAATGATTTATTTATCATTTATAATATTTTTAGAAAGATAGAATATTATTTAAATGATTTATTTTATCATTAATAATATTCTTAGAATTTATTTTATCATTATAATAATTTAATTATTACTTATAATAATTTTCAAAACTTAATTAGATATTTAAATGATTTAATTATCATTTAAAGTAATTTTTTTTATATTTAATATATTATTTAAATGATTTATTTATCATTAATAATATTTAAATATTTAATATTTTAATTAATTATTATATATAATAATTTTATTTACCTTAATATCATTTTTAAATAATTAATATAATTATTTAATAATTTAATACCATTAAAATAATTATTAAATGATTTATCATAATTATTATTTAATATTTAATTAAATTAAATAATAATTCAGAATATATAAAAATCTTAAAAGTAATTTTTTTATAATTAAAAATGAATTTTCGGATTTATTTATTAATTATTAATAATTATTTAATATTTATTTATTATTTTATAATTTATTTAATTAATTTTTATTTTAGTTTTATTAAAAATCCGTCGCTAAAGGGCTTTAGCGATGGTCTGCTTAGTTTTTCTTAGTTTCTGGGTTTTCACATGCATTTCGTCGCTAAAGGTGTTCTTCATGAAGAACACCTGGTCAACGCTGGTCAGCCTACTTTGATCTCAAATTTTTCCTTGATGCTTAAAAGTTTGTGTTTGATTCTTGTTTGTTGTTATAGCCAACATGGCACTGTACAACGACATAACAAATTCCATCTTAAAATATATTATAACATGCTCTAAATTTGATGGTCAAACCACCGGGTTCAAACTGTTCTTGAGTTTCTGGGTTACCCAGAAACTCAAGCAGTCATTGTCAGTCAACATGGTTTGACCATGAATAACTTTGATTCTGTGTTTGATAAATGTGTTTTTATGTTACCAGATTGTACTCTACCTAGCATAGAACAAGTCTAAACCAATAAACTACACAAAACATGTCATCTAGATCAATTCTGGGCAGCATGAACTTCTGACAAACCTTGTCAGAGTTCTTCATAAGTTTCTGGGTTACCCAGAAACGTGCAAAATCAGATCGGTCAAAGGACTTTGACCACTTATACTGTAACGTCCAGGAATTTTCGAAACATTGTATCAAATTATTTTGATAAATAAAATTCATCTTATATAATTTTATGAATTTAATTGGACTCATGTAAGAATTATATTTAATTATATAATTATATGGTCCAATAATTTTCTTACATTAAGGGGCCCATTAATAGTGCGATTTAAATTAATGGGTTAACTCCCAAGATTTTATTTGGAAGAAATTGGAAGAAGATTAATAAACAAATTTATTTTATTATTACCGGATTAAAATAATTCAAATAAGGAATTATTGGTGAAATAAATTTTTATTAATTAATTGAATTACTTAATTCAAATTAAATATTAAGAGCACAATAACTTCAAGTTGGGCTAGTTACTTTTATTTCAATAGACCCAAATTCCTATTAAGCCAGCCCAATTTTATTTTATTTTTCCTAATTGGGCCACCTTCCTATTGATCTGATCCAACTCCATTTTTTTTGATGAGCCCATTCCTTTTATTTGGTCGGATCCATCTTTTCCATGTCGGGTCGACCCATTCTATACCATTCCAGCTAACGGGTTGAGGTTGGCCACGGGTTGTATCCGTTTCCCCTCAAATCTCAGATAACTGGTAGATGCAATTGGGAAGGGTTTCAAAGAAGCCAGAAATCGAATTGGGAAAGAAACCAAATCCCAAACCCTTGACCAAACGGGGTCAGTTAGCAACGGGAAGAAGGATTAGGGGTAGGCCTAGCCGAAGCAATCGATTGAAACCCACACCCTCCATCAGTCAATCAGTGACGAGAGACGGAGGAAGGCGCCGGCGGTTGCACGAGTCGAGCAGCGGAAAAAGTGGGAAAACCTCGAGCGACCGGACGTTCGTCGTTCGAACCAACGGGTCCTGAGTGACCGGCGATTTAACCGGTGCGGCACGCGTGGCTCAATGGTCCTGTCGGCAAATCATGGATGGCGTGGAAAGGTATTGACAGCCATCTCCCTTCTGACCGATGGTCTCTGAGCAACCCTTTGAGGTAATACCCAGCCAATTTGGGTAAAATTCCCTCTATAAATTAGAATTCCCCAAACCCCCATAGCTGTCGAATTCCTGTTTGTAAATCCAATTAGGAAGAAACATATATATATATATATATATACTCATTAGAGGTTGCTGCAAGGAGGGGAAAATTAATTAGTGAATGACCGACTGGGTGGTGTATGGTGGGAGAAGAAGAAGAACAACTAGCCGATCGAACCCAATGTACAACACTGGGTTATTTGAAGTACTGTGATAAGTTTTATTTTGAAAATTTTTCCTTCCTCTGTAGCTGGTTGTGATTGAACCGTATTGTGTTGCCAACTGTGTTGGTTTATAACAATGTATTGGTTGTATCATATACTGTGATGGGTGTAATATACATCGTTTTGGGGATTTCATTATACTGTTTTGTTTGGATTTGAACGCATGAGGATATATTCTGTTATTCTTGTTGAGATTGTATTATAGTTGTTGGGTCTAAAACCTGTTATGAGTTGTTAATATCCTTGTTCGGTTCAATTTGGGAAAACCTGGTAATATGATTAGTTCATTTTCTTCCTCTTTTGATTTGGGATTGTGTTGTTCCTCTGTTTTTGGGACTGTACTATTGTGAGATTTACACATATAGTAGCATTGTATTGTGTTGATTCCTTTAGTTAAGAAACTGGTATTGGAATACCTTGTCTGTGGTTTGGTTTTAATCTGGGGAAATCTATATTGAGTTGTCTAAATTTTTCAATTTATGTTAGTATGTGTTAAACATTGTGCTGGGATGGATCGAAAATTTATTAAGCAGGAATGAGGTGATAACTATTTATTAGTTATCACTAAAACTAAGAGGTATTTAATTACTGTTAAAATTAATTAAGTAATTATCAATAATAATGAATAAAGATAATAAATATTTAATTATTATAATAATTAAAATATGCATAAAGTTAATAAAATAATTATTTATTATTTATTAATAAATAATAAATAAAGATGATAAATATTTAATTATTATTTAATAATAATAATAATTACATATGCATCAAGTTAATAAAATAATTATTTATTATTTATTAATAAATAATAAATAAAGATGATAAATATTTAATTATTATTTAATAATAATAATAATTAAATATGCATAAAGTTAATAAAATAATTATTTATTATTTATTAATAGATAATAAATATTTAATTATTATTTAATAATAATAATAATTAAATATAAATAAAGTTAACAAAATAATTATTTATTACTTATTAATAAATAATAAATAAAGGTACTAAGTATTTAATTATTATTTAATAATAATAATAATTAAGTATAAATGAAGTTACGAAATAATAAGGATGGTAAGTACTTAATCATCAATGAAATGATGATTAAGTATGAGGGAGATTAATAAGTTAATTATTGTTGGGCCTTAATAAATAAAGATAATAAACACTTAGCGATTAATAATATTTAATAATAATTAAGTGTGTGTAAATTTATACCTTAATTAATGTTGAATAAAGAACAAGTATAATAATTACTAAATTACCCCTAAGGTAATGGTAATTAAGAGTAAAACAACTAAATAATTGATCAATGGTTTTCCGTTATCTTTAAACCAAAATAAATTTATTTTATAAGGATTGTTAAACCATACCTAGATACAATTAAAGGTAATAAATTGAGTATTCAAATGATAGTGACCATGATTAATTATTATCTGTTTAAATAAATAGCATAAGTAAGTGTATCAGTATACAGTGACGCGATGCTAATGGATAAACCAACTCTACCAACTGATAGGTTATCCAAGGTCAAGTAATTAAAGCTAAGATTTAATTGTAGCTGAGCAAACAGGCAAGTTCCTAACCCTAAACTTCTTTCATTTTTTTTGCAAGTTCTTCTCACTCAATTTTTGCATTGAGCAATCTTTTAAACCTTATGCATTGTTTTAATTCGTGCAAAAAGGTATATATTGTTGCAAGTTATTCTTTAAGCTTGAATCTTATTTCCGAGCACGCTTTAAGTGGTCTAATTACTTTTAAAATTATTCCACATCTGTATATTTATTGACATTCGCACTCGCGCATTTGATTTCATATAATTATTTAAATTCAGAAATTTTGAACTACTCATGGTTAACTCTGAACCCTTGTTCGGTCAGGCAAGTATGAATTTATAAAAGCTATCCGAACCAATCAATGGTAAGGATTCTTAGACTGTATGAACACCCCTTTATTTATAGGGGAGTACCCCACGTACCGTATATAAGGTACAAACAGCAGAATTAAATGTTATGCATATACATAGGGTACGCGAGGCTGATCCCCTCAAGTACGTTATTCTGTAGCCAGTAACTAGAGGGTCAACCAGCTATTGACTCCTTTGGAAGTTATCGTTCAAAGTCTATTTGACTATCAATTGTTCTAAAAGCAATTATTGTTCTTGCTTCTGATTCTTTTCTAATGTTGAAATTCCTTTAATATCCCTTCATCATGATATATCTTTATTGTTGCACTTTAAACTTGCTGGGCAAACTCGTTGCTCATTCTTGCTATATCATGACTTCATTGCAGCTAAACCTGAGACGTCAGGGAAGAACAAAGGGAAAGAGAAGATGAAATGATAGACTTCTCGTAGCAAACTTTAGATTCATGTGTTAGTTAATTACTGTTAATGTAATTTAAACCCTGATAGCTATTTAGGGTATGGATTGTGTAAATGTTTAAGGTTAATCGTATTCTGGGACTAGTAACACCTTGTAATGAACAACGTATGTTTATTTCATCCGCATTTTAGATACCATATGTTGTTATAGGTGGATGTTTATGTTGGATCGTGATGACCGGATCCGGGTATTTGGAGACCCGAATTTGGGGGCGTCACAGGTTGGTATCAGAGCTGTAGGTTATAAACTTTAGGATCGCGAAACCTAGGTTATAACCTTCATAGTAAACTCGTATCGAGCATTAGGAGATAAATCGAGGAGATTTATCATATGTGGTTTTGATGAATTGGGGAATTCATCGAGTCGAGTAGTACCCAATGAAATATAATTTCATTTCTTCAATGAATATATTTTATTGCTGTACTAATGTTAGTTTTTGTGTGTTTGTAGGATGGCTGCCGTAGGGGAGACCAGTGGAGCCCGTGAGGAGGAGGAGGTATTTATAGACATACCGGTAGTGGCGGAGCAGCTGGTGGGCTATGCTCCTATTGCCCCGGGATTGTTACAGGAGGAGTCCGAGTCGGAGGAGGACTACCAGAGGGAGCTACCAGAGCCGGTGGTAGGTGGAGTCATGAGGTCGGGCAGTCAGGATCCAGAGGCTGAGGAGGAGGACCCCGAGACCGAGGGGGAGGAGCCACCTGCGGATGTTGATGGCATGGGGTCCACTGCCGATGATATTATCGAGGGGCTGACTAGCAGAAATGAGGAGCTGGAGGCTCGGATTGCTCATTTGGAGGAGCAAAACCAGACCCATCAGTTTATGGAGGACCAGTACAGAGACTTAGCCTACCAGCTCGAGCATGACTTAGGGGTGGCTAAGGTACAGCTGCAGGGCTACGAGTCCTCAGCACAGCAGGTCGGACCACTGCTACATCAGCTAGTGGCCCGAAATGCTGAGTTGAGAGAGAGGTTGGAGCAGAGGGATCTGCAGATCGCCCACCTGAGGGCGAAACAGGAGGCCATGAAGTTCGAGATTGGGCTAGAAGTTGCTAAGAATGTCCTAGTGAGGGACGCCTGGGTCAGAGCAGCAAGTAGAGTTGATCTATTGGAGGACCGGTTAGAGGCTGGGGCGGTGAGGATCGAGACCCTAGGATATGCCCTAGATGCAGCCTACAGGAGGCCCCGGACTGAGATAGGGGAGTCCAGTCGCTCTGTTCGTCTCAGGGTCGGGGATGGAGCATTCTCTAGTCAGCAGGCTCGGATCCGTCGTGATGAGCAGTGATTTGATGGAGCAGTTAATTTTCTTTAGTACAGTCAGTCCCACTTTTTGTCATATTAGGGACATACTTATGTTGTCTTGTGAAGTTTTATATCTGTATCTATGCTTGGGGTAGCAGTTAAACCCCAACTTTTGTGATCTTTAGGGATGAAAGATTAGGATTCCCCACTTTTGTCTAGGGGGAAAGGTTATTGATGGATAGGGCACACAGTGGCGCATTTAGAGCAGTATGCCACAGGTTTAGTCTTTTAACAAAACAGTGGTATATGAATATAAATGCAAATGTTTCACTTAAATCAAATGTGTTGATAGATATTTTGCCCTTGATTGCTTATTTTAATAACATGTCATGTAAAATATAAATCTATAGGTAAAAGTCATCAGTTTCCTCATTCAAACCATGCCGAGAGGAAGGCCACGTAACCAACGAGTTGAGGAATCAGAGAGCGAAGTTGGAAATCAATCCAACCCAATGAGGATGTTCGCCGAAATGCTGGCAGAAGCCATGCAATCAAGGCCGCCACAGGGAGGGGCCCAAGCAGCGGCCGAGCCAGTGCATCATCTGGCAAATTTCAAGGATTTCAAATTGGTCGGACCACCCGAGTTCAAGGGAACTCTTAACCCAATAGAAGCACAGACCTGGATAGAAGAGATAGAGAAGGTCTTTGAGGTGGCAAGGGTGGCAGAGGAACAGAAAACGAGTTTTGCTACCTTCATGTTAAAAGGCGAGGCAAACTACTGGTGGAAGGCCAACAGAGGCCGAGTGGAAGAAGGCACTGTCGCTTGGGATCGTTTTAAGGAAATGTTCTTGGAAAATTACTTTCCAGAGAGCATGAAGCAAGAGATGGAAATCAAGTTCCTGGAACTAAAACAAGGGAACATGTCTGTGGCGAAGTACGCAGCTAAGTTCAATGAGTTGGCACGGTTTGCAACTCACCAGGTCAGCACCGAGGAAAGGAAAGCTCGTAGGTTTGAGCAAGGGTTGAAACCATGGTTATACCGTTCGGTTGCGGTACTAAAAATCAAGACATTTACAGAGTTGATGGAGAGGGCAATCATTGCAGAGGGTGGCAGTGAGGCCCTGGCTAAGTATAATCAGGAAAAGAAGAAGGGTCATGAAGACCAGAAGTCAGGAAGCAGCGGGGGCAGCAACCCCAATAAGCGCAAATGGAATGAAAGCCAATCACTCGGGAGTAATAAACCCGGAGGAAACCAGTCTGGAGGGGAGGCGAAGAAGCCAGGCAGGTGCAGTAATTGTGGCAAGAACCACATGGGAGAATGCATGAAGGGAAAGAGTGTTTGTTACCGGTGTGGGCAACCGGGACACATGGCTCCCCAATGTCAGAATAAGCCAAAGGGGGGATGTTTTTCATGTGGAGCACTCGACCACCAAATGAGGGATTGTCCGAAGAAGAAGGGTGACGCCGGGAGTGGCAACAGGAACAACAACAGCGAAAACAATAACCGGCTGAGCTATGGGGCACCAGCCAGTCAAGCTAACAGGCCGACAGCCCGCACGTTCAACATGACTATCCAGGATGCAATGGAATCCAAGGACGTGGTGTCAGGTATCATCCCAATCAATGATATAAATGCATATGTGTTATTTGATTCGGGTGCTACTTGCTCTTTCGTTTTCGAAGAATTTGCTAGTCAATTAAAGTTACCTTGTGAAAAGTTAGAACACCCTATGAACGTAGAAGTAGCAAACAAAGAAATTGTCCCCGTAGAATACATTCATAGAAATTGTTGTGTTGAATTGCGAGGATTTAAGCTCAATGTGGATTTGATACCAATTCGACTGGGAGAGTTTGTTGTAATCCTGGGAATGGATTGACTATCAACCCACGGAGCAGTTATTGACTGTAAGGAAAAGTGTGTACACCTGAAGACTCCTAATAAGTCGAAGGTAGTATTTTACGGCAGTAAGTCACCAAGACAATCTTGTTGTCTTACTATGATGCAGACGAGAAGATTACTTAAGAAAGGTTGCGTGTGTTATTTGGCCTATGTGGTCGATACTCGTCAAGTCGGGGATGAGATGAGTCAAATACCAGTCGTGAGAGATTTCACCGATGTCTTTCCCGATGAACTTCCGGGACTGCCGTCGGATAGGGAAACCGAGTTCGTGATCGATTTGGCACCGGGAACCGCACCAATATCTAAGCCGCCGTATCGAATGGCACCTGTAGAAATGAAAGAGTTGATGGTGCAACTGCAGGAATTGTTAGATAAAGGATATATCAGACCGAGTGTGTCCCCATGGGGAGCGCCAGTTCTGTTTGTAAAGAAGAAAGATGGTTCTATGCGACTTTGTATCGACTACCGAGAGTTGAACAAAGTTACGATTAAGAATAGGTATCCACTTCCTAGGATTGACGACCTATTTGATCAACTTAAGGGAGCGAAATACTTTTCAAAAATCGACTTGAGAACAGGCTATCATCAGCTGAAGGTGAGGCAAGAAGATATCCCGAAGACTGCATTCAGAACTCGTTACGGGCACTTCGAGTTTCTGGTAATGTCTTTTGGATTGACGAATGCACCAGCAGCATTCATGGATATGATGAACAGAGTGTTCAAGCAGTACTTTGACAAGTTCGTAGTTGTATTCATCGATGACATCTTGGTGTATTCAGAAACAGAGGAGGAGCATGCTGAACATTTAAAGATTGTATTAGAAGCTCTCAGGAGGGAGAAATTGTATGCAAAGTTTTCTAAGTGTGAGTTTTGGTTGTAGAGAGTGCAGTTTCTGGGTCATGTCATAGACAAGAATGGTGTTTCGGTGGACCCAGCAAAAGTAGAAGCAGTTATCAACTGGGAACAGCCGAAGACGCCAACAGAGATCCGGAGTTTCTTGGGATTAGCGGGATACTATCGAAGGTTCATACAGGATTTTTCCAAGATAGCATCGCCATTGACCAATCTCACCAGGAAAACAGTTAAATTTGTTTGGTCGGAGAAATGTGAGGAAAGTTTCATGGAGTTGAAAAAGAGACTTAGCCAAGCACCAGTGTGAACCTTACCGGACAACATTGGGGGTTTCGTAGTGTATAGCGATGCATCACACAAGGGTCTTGGCTGTGTACTGATGCAACACGGCAAGGTCGTGGCGTACGCATCGCGTCAGCTGAAGGATTATGAGAAGGGTTATCCGACTCACGACCTGGAGTTAGCCGCGGTGGTGTTTGCCTTGAAGATTTGGAGGCACTACCTATACAGGGAGAAGTGCGAGATATATACGGATCACAAAAGTCTGAAATATATCTTCACTCAAAAGGAGCTGAACATGAGGCAGCGCCGATGGTTAGAATTGATTACGGACTACGACTGTGAAATTCTGTACCATCCGGGCAAGGCAAATGTAGTGGCTGATGCCTTGAGTAGAAAAGGCAAGGTGAAATTGATGCAGCTGACAGTCCAGGAGGAATTGATACGGGACTTCGAACGCCTGGAACTGGAGGTTAAGTATCCGATGGAGATGGACGAAAAGGTGTTCGCCGTGACGGTAGGTCCAACTCTACTGGATAAGATACAAGAGGCTCAAGAATTTGACGAGGAATGCATTGACATTAAGAAACAGTTATCGGAGGGAAAAGCATCGAAGTATAAGGTTGACAGCACAGGATTGCTGAGATTCGAGGGAAGGATCTGGATACCCTACGTACCAGACTTAAGGGAAGAGATTTTGCAGGAGGCCCATAATACAAGATTTTCGGTACATCCGGGTAGCACCAAGATGTATCAAGATCTTCGTCAACATTATTGGTGGCCGCATTTGAAAGGGGAAGTTGCAGAGTTCGTCAGCCGGTGTTTAACTTGTCAACGGATCAAGGCTGAGCACCAACGGCCGAGCGGATTATTGCAACCCTTAGAGATTCCAGAATAGAAGTGGGAGCACATTACTATGGATTTTGTGGTAGGACTCCTAACAACACAAAAGGGTCTAGACGCCATCTGGGTGATCGTAGATCGGTTGACCAAGTCTGCCCACTTTCTACCGATCAAGATCAGGTACAAATTGGAACAGTTGGCGAAACTTTACGTGAAGGAAATAGTATCACGACATGGAGTGCCGGTATCTATCGTGTCTGACAGAGATCCGCGCTTCACGTCAAATTTTTGGAGAAGTCTACAGGAAAGACTGGGAACACAGTTAAGAATGAGTACGGCATATCACCCTCAGACTGATGGTCAGAGTGAGCGAACAATTCAGACTCTGAAGGATATGCTCCGAACAGTGGTGATGGACTTAAGTGGCAGCTGGGACGATCATTTGCCACTAGTAGAGTTCGCCTACAACAATAGTTACCATGCTAGCATTGGTATGCCACCATACGAAGCATTATACGGAAGAAAGTGTCGAACACCGTTGTGTTGGGATGAAGTTGGTGAACGGAGGTTGTTGGGACCAGAATTGGTACAACAAACCGTGGAAATTATCAAAGTAATAAGACAGCGGTTAGTAGCAGCCCAGGATCGTCAGAAGAAGTATGCCGACTTACATCGTCAAAAACGAGATTTTGAAGTTGGTAGCTTTGTGTTTCTGAAGGTATCTGATGAGTGTGTTTTATACACACAATTTGGGTACTTTTGACCTTGATAATTTGTAAGTCTTTGGGTACTTTATGTGGTTTTATGGTGTTTTTATCTTATTTTTAGATATTGTGGTTTTATATTGGTTATACATGTTTAGTATTGTTTTTTATGCATTTTCATTGTGTTTGTAGGAATTAAAATAAAGACCGCTCAGATCATTGTTCATAATGACATCATGCCCGTGTTTGGTTATCCGTGGTTGGCGTGTTTTATTTTGGAAATTTGTGTTTGGCGACGCTCGGTATGAAAGTTGATGACATTTGCGCTTTAGGTGTGCACGGCGTCGACCAAGTCACAAGAGTGTTGACATAGGCACCAGCTACAGCAGACCAGCGGGGCCTCGCCACAAACCAGCGAGGCCTTGCCAAGGCATCCAAGGAGTTTCACCAGACCAGCGGGGCCTCGCCACAAACCAGCGAGGCCTTGCCAAGGCATCCAAGGAGTTGCACCAGACCAGCGGGGCCTCGCCACAAACCAGCGAGGCCTTGCCAAGGCATCCAGGGAGTTGCACCAGACCAGCGGGGCCTCGCCAGGAAGCAGCAAGGCCTCGCCAGAGCATACAGGGAGTTGCAGCAAGCCAGCGAGGCCTCGCCACAAACCAGCGGGGCTGCGCCAATTCGCGCTGAGTGCGATCTGTGCGGGTTTTTTTTTGGGTCAAAATCTGAGTAGAGGCTAGGGTTTTCATGAGAACATTATAAATAGAACATGTAGCCTCCATTTTAGAGAGACTTGGACAGACTTAGATTATCTTAGACTTCAAAAATCAGATTTAGAGAGAGAGAGAGAGGAGGCTTGGAGCAAAAAGAGGGAGGCCATGGCCTTTGGCCATGGTTCTTCCAAAGCTTGGAGGAGCTTCAATGGAGGTGCTTCAATGGAGTTTCATCCAACAACAATGGGGAAGCCATCCTTTATCTTTCTTTATCTTTTTCTCTATGTAATTAGTTTTTAATCTAAGATTGTAATTGAACCCATTGCTTATTTGAGTTGATTTCTCTTCCTTTGATTATTGCTACTCATATGAATTGGTTATCATAACCTATGCTTATAGATTAATTGCTTGGCTAGTAATTACCTTGGGAACCTATATGAACTTGACAAACGGATTATAGTGTTGAGACATAGTTATGATATCATGTGAAAGTTAAAGATTATTGTGGGTGATTAATTGAGATTTAGTGACATGTGTCTTGTTGATTATCCTCAATGATAGGTAACTTGATTGTATTTAGGATAGACATATACCTAGATACCATGTGCAACCAATTGAGAATCTATTCTTAATGACTTCCTTTGTGAAAGTTGGTAATTGAAAGGGTGGTTGATGAGATTTAGTGACATGTGTCTTGTTAGTTATTCTTGAAATTGGTCTCTTGATAGTGTGTAGGATAGACATATACCTACATGCCGCATTAGGAAGATTCGTAATTGACCATCGACAGAGGCTCTTACGTAATTGTGATTTCTCGGATGTCAATTCTATGTGGTTAATTGATCTTAAAGGAGAGTTAAGAGATTCGAACAAAGCATTGCACGCCAAGTGTTTGACAAAATGCTTGAATGGGGAAAATTGTAATCTTAGACCTTTATCTATTTAATTATCTTATTTATATATGCCATGTAATTTACATGTAACCTTTATCTATTTCTTGAATCAAAGAGTTTGATTTAGATCGAGGCGATATTGAGTTAGTACTTGGGCATACATTAGAGTTAATTCCCTGTGGGTTCGACAACTCTCTCTTATCACTTTATTACTTGTTGACCGCGTATACTTGCGCGTTTTTTTCGGTTGCGAAATCGACCAACAAGTTTTTGGCGCCGTTGCCGGGGAATTATTCTTCTAATGTTTTTCCAATATTAATTTCAATTGATTTTATCTTAATTTAAACTTGTATTTATGTTTTAAATAAAGTCGGGTCGAGGACTATAAACCAAACGCTTCTTGGGAGGCAACCCAAGTCTATTGTTTTGCTTTTGTTTGATTGCATTTTAATTTCTTTAGTCAACTGTCTTTTAGGTGCCGATTATCGTACAAAATAAAATACGCTCCCACCTTTGAGGACTTGAAAGATTATATCAATGGCACTCGACACGTTCTCAGGGAAGTCTTCTATTTTAATTCTTCCTATTTCAGACATTGAGGACAATGTCAAGTTTAAGTTTGGGGGTAGTATCTAGTATTTGTGTGTTTTTAATTTAGTATTTGTGTTTTTAATTTAGTATTTGTGTGGTTTCAGTTATTTTTCAAAAAAAAAAAAATTTCTTTTTAGAATGTGTCTCTTGAGCATTGTTTTAATATGATTTGAACTATAATTCATGGTCAATGATAATAGCTTGATTGAATAGATTCTAATTCACGGAAAATGGCCATATGTTGCTTAGTCGTTGTGCTTAATTTTTTTGTTGGGTATTGCTTTGCTTATGAGTCCTTCCACTTTTTTCGCACTTACCTATGTGTATTGAGCTAGTCATATGCTTAGAGAAGGCTTTTATAACCGAATGCTTGTGGAAAATATCTATAAACTCTAGTACTCGTTTAAACATCACTCGAAGCAGGGTATCCAAATTTGTTGTGTTGGATTTGTTGGTCATGTGGTGAGTTGAGATGGAGCGTAAAACGCACTCACTCATGGACACATGCCTAGGGGAGATAGAGCATAAAACGCACTCTCTTATTTTTGTGACAAAAGAAAGAAAATGTTGTATTGCAAATCTTGTAGGGGGTTGAGATAGAGCGTAAAACGCACTCGCCCATATGAGCGTGCTTAAGGTTGAGATGGAGCATAAAATGCACTCACCTAGAGCCCTTGAGTCTCAAAATTTTTGGAATTGTGATTTGTATACCTTTGTATTGAGTGATGTGTTAAGCATGTTGTTTTGGGGTTTATTTTGATTATTTCATAAGGTAATATGGTAGCATAAGTTCATCCGAGCTTGGTTGGTTTAGTGCTATTGGGTACTCACACACACACATGGAAGGGGCCTAAAGCAAGATATGACTAGCTAATTGATATTTTAGACTTGCAACGTTTTGGCTATTTTCTTGAGTTCCATGTGTTGATGCCTTTGAGACCATTGTCGGCTTATTAATTCATTGCTCAAGTTAGGTTGTATTAGAAGCGTGTCAATTGTGTAGTTTAGGTTTGTTTTGCTTGAGGACAAGCAAAGATTTAAGTTTGGGGGTATTTGATGAGTGTGTTTTATTACACACAATTTGGGTACTTTTGACCTTGATAATTTGTAAGTCTTTGGGTACTTTATGTGGTTTTATGGTGTTTTTATCTTATTTTTAGATATTGTGGTTTTATATTGGTTATACATGTTTAGTATTGTTTTTTATGCATTTTCATTGTGTTTGTAGGAATTAAAATAAAGACCGCTCAGATCATTGTTCATAATGACATCATGCCCGTGTTTGGTTATCCGTGGTTGGCGTGTTTTATTTTGGAAATTTGTGTTTGGCGACGCTCGGTATGAAAGTTGATGACATTTGCGCTTTAGGTGTGCACGGCGTCGACCAAGTCACAAGAGTGTTGACATAGGCACCAGCTACAGCAGACCAGCGGGGCCTCGCCACAAACCAGCGAGGCCTTGCCAAGGCATCCAAGGAGTTGCACCAGACCAGCGGGGCCTCGCCACAAACCAGCGAGGCCTTGCCAAGGCATCCAGGGAGTTGCACCAGACCAGCGGGGCCTCGCCAGGAAGCAGCAAGGCCTCGCCAGAGCATACAGGGAGTTGCAGCAAGCCAGCGAGGCCTCGCCACAAACCAGCGGGGCTGCGCCAATTCGCGCTGAGTGCGATCTGTGCGGGTTTTTTGGGTCAAAATCTGAGTAGAGGCTAGGGTTTTCATGAGAACATTATAAATAGAACATGTAGCCTCCATTTTAGAGAGACTTGGACAGACTTAGATTATCTTAGACTTCAAAAATCAGATTTAGAGAGAGAGAAAGAGGAGGCTTGGAGCAAAAAGAGGGAGGCCATGGCCTTTGGCCATGGTTCTTCCAAAGCTTGGAGGAGCTTCAATGGAGGTGCTTCAATGGAGTTTCATCCAACAACAATGGGGAAGCCATCCTTTATCTTTCTTTATCTTTTTCTCTATGTAATTAGTTTTTAATCTAAGATTGTAATTGAACCCATTGCTTATTTGAGTTGATTTCTCTTCCTTTGATTATTGCTACTCATATGAATTGGTTATCATAACCTATGCTTATAGATTAATTGCTTGGCTAGTAATTACCTTGGGAAACCTATATGAACTTGACAAACGGATTATAGTGTTGAGACATAGTTATGATATCATGTGAAAGTTAAAGATTATTGTGGGTGATTAATTGAGATTTAGTGACATGTGTCTTGTTGATTATCCTCAATGATAGGTAACTTGATTGTATTTAGGATAGACATATACCTAGATACCATGTGCAACCAATTGAGAATCTATTCTTAATGACTTCCTTTGTGAAAGTTGGTAATTGAAAGGGTGGTTGATGAGATTTAGTGACATGTGTCTTGTTAGTTATTCTTGAAATTGGTCTCTTGATAGTGTGTAGGATAGACATATACCTACATGCCGCATTAGGAAGATTCGTAATTGACCATCGACAGAGGCTCTTACGTAATTGTGATTTCTCGGATGTCAATTCTATGTGGTTAATTGATCTTAAAGGAGAGTTAAGAGATTCGAACAAAGCATTGCACGCCAAGTGTTTGACAAAATGCTTGAATGGGGAAAATTGTAATCTTAGACCTTTATCTATTTAATTATCTTATTTATATATGCCATGTAATTTACATGTAACCTTTATCTATTTCTTGAATCAAAGAGTTTGATTTAGATCGAGGCGATATTGAGTTAGTACTTGGGCATACATTAGAGTTAATTCCCTGTGGGTTCGACAACTCCTCTCTTATCACTTTATTACTTGTTGACCGCGTATACTTGCGCGTTTTTTTTCGGTTGCGAAATCGACCAACAAGTTTTTTGGCGCCGGTTGCCGGGGAATTATTCTTCTAATGTTTTTCCAATATTAATTTCAAATTGATTTTATCTTAATTTAAACTTGTATTTATGTTTTAAATAAAGTCGGGTCGAGGACTATAAACCAAACGCTTCTTGGGAGGCAACCCAAGTCTATTGTTTTGCTTTTGTTTGATTGCATTTTAATTTCTTTAGTCAACTGTCTTTTAGGTGCCGATTATCGTACAAAATAAAATACGCTCCCACCTTTGAGGACTTGAAAGATTATATCAATGGCACTCGACACGTTCTCAGGGAAGTCTTCTATTTTAATTCTTCCTATTTCAGACATTGAGGACAATGTCAAGTTTAAGTTTGGGGGTAGTATCTAGTATTTGTGTGTTTTTAATTTAGTATTTGTGTTTTTAATTTAGTATTTGTGTGGTTTCAGTTATTTTTCAAAAAAAAAAAAATTCTCTGGAGAAATCACGCGGTGGAAGAGGCCACGTGGGAACTCGAAGAGAAAATGAGAGCGAATCACCCCCAGTTATTTGAGTAACCTTAGGTTGAAATTCCGAGGACGGAATTTTTATAAGGGGGAGAGGATGTAATGTCCAGGAATTTTCGAAACATTGTATCAAATTATTTTGATAAATAAAATTCATCTTATATAATTTTATGAATTTAATTGGACTCATGTAAGAATTATATTTAATTATATAATTATATGGTCCAATAATTTTCTTACATTAAGGGGCCCATTAATAGTGCGATTTAAATTAATGGGTTAACTCCCAAGATTTTATTTGGAAGAAATTGGAAGAAGATTAATAAACAAATTTATTTTATTATTACCGGATTAAAATAATTCAAATAAGGAATTATTGGTGAAATAAATTTTTATTAATTAATTGAATTACTTAATTCAAATTAAATATTAAGAGCACAATAACTTCAAGTTGGGCTAGTTACTTTTATTTCAATAGACCCAAATTCCTATTAAGCCAGCCCAATTTTATTTTATTTTTCCTAATTGGGCCACCTTCCTATTGATCTGATCCAACTCCATTTTTTTTGATGAGCCCATTCCTTTTATTTGGTCGGATCCATCTTTTCCACGTCGGGTCGACCCATTCTATACCATTCCAGCTAACGGGTTGAGGTTGGCCACGGGTTGTATCCGTTTCCCCTTAAATCTCAGATAACTGGTAGATGCAATTGGGAAGGGTTTCAAAGAAGCCAAAAATCGAATTGGGAAAGAAACCAAATCCCAAACCCTTGACCAAACGGGGTCAGTTAGCAACGGGAAGAAGGATTAGGGGTAGGCCTAGCCGAAGCAATCGATTGAAACCCACACCCTCCATCAGTCAATCAGTGACGAGAGACGGAGGAAGGCGCCGGCGGTTGCACGAGTCGAGCAGCGGAAAAAGTGGGAAAACCTCGAGCGACCGGACGTTCGTCGTTCGAACCAACGGGTCCTGAGTGACCGGCGATTTGACCGGTGCGGCACGCGTGGCTCAATGGTCCTGTCGGCAAATCATGGATGGCGTGGAAAGGTATTGACAGCCATCTCCCTTCTGACCGATGGTCTCTGAGCAACCCTTTGAGGTAATACCCAGCCAATTTGGGTAAAATTCCCTCTATAAATTAGAATTCCCCAAACCCCCATAGCTGTCGAATTCCTGTTTGTAAATCCAATTAGGAAGAAACATATATATATATATATATATATATATATATATACTCATTAGAGGTTGCTGCAAGGAGGGGAAAATTAATTAGTGAATGACCGACTGGGTGGTGTATGCTGGGAGAAGAAGAAAAACAACTAGCCGATCGAACCCAAGGTACAACACTGGGTTATTTGAAGTACTGTGATAAGTTTTATTTTGAAAATTTTTCCTTCCTCTATAGTTGGTTGTGATTGAACCGTATTGTGTTGCCAACTGTGTTGGTTTATAACAATGTATTGGTTGTATCATATACTGTGATGGGTGTAATATACATCGTTTTGGGGATTTCATTATACTGTTTTGTTTGGATTTGAACGCATGAGGATATATTCTGTTGTTCTTGTTGAGATTGTATTATAGTTGTTGGGTCTAAAACCTGTTATGAGTTGTTAATATCCTTGTTCGGTTCAATTTGGGAAAACCTGGTAATATGATTAGTTCATTTTATTCCTCTTTTGATTTGGGATTGTGTTGTTCCTCTGTTTTAGGGACTGTACTATTGTGAGATTTACACATATAGTAGCATTGTATTGTGTTGATTCCTTCAGTTAAGAAACTGGTATTGGAATACCTTGTCTGTGGTTTGGTTTTAATCTGGGGAAATCTATACTGAGTTGTCTAAATTTTTCAATTTATGTTAGTATGTGTTAAACATTGTGCTGGGATGGATCGAAAATTTATTAAGCAGGAATGAGGTGATAACTATTTATTAGTTATCACTAAAACTAAGAGGTATTTAATTACTGTTAAAATTAATTAAGTAATTATCAATAATAATGAATAAAGATAATAAATATTTAATTATTATAATAATTAAAATATGCATAAAGTTAATAAAATAATTATTTATTATTTATTAATAAATAATAAATAAAGATGATAAATATTTAATTATTATTTAATAATAATAATAATTACATATGCATCAAGTTAATAAAATAATTATTTATTATTTATTAATAAATAATAAATAAAGATGATAAATATTTAATTATTATTTAATAATAATAATAATTAAATATGCATAAAGTTAATAAAATAATTATTTATTATTTATTAATAAATAATAAATAAAGATGATAAATATTTAATTATTATTTAATAATAATAATAATAATTAAATATGCATAAAGTTAATAAAATAATTATTTATTATTTATTAATAAATAATAAATAAAGATGATAAATATTTAATTATTATTTAATAATAACAATTAAATATGCATAAAGTTAATAAAATAATTATTTATTATTTATTAATAAATAATAAATAAAGATGATAAATATTTAATTATTATTTAATAATAATAATAATTAAATATGCATAAAGTTAATAAAATAATTATTTATTATTTATTAATAGATAATAAATATTTAATTATTATTTAATAATAATAATAATTAAATATGAATAAAGTTAACAAAATAATTATTTATTACTTATTAATAAATAATAAATAAAGGTACTAAGTATTTAATTATTATTTAATAATAATAATAATTAAGTATAAATGAAGTTACGAAATAATAAGGATGGTATGTACTTAATCATCAATGAAATGATGATTAAGTATGAGGGAGATTAATAAGTTAATTATTGTTGGGCCTTAATAAATAAAGATAATAAACACTTAGCGATTAATAATATTTAATAATAATTAAGTGTGTGTAAATTTATACCTTAATTAATGTTGAATAAAGAACAAGTATAATAATTACTAAATTACCCCTAAGGTAATGGTAATTAAGAGTAAAACAACTAAATAATTGATCAATGGTTTTCCGTTATCTTTAAACCAAAATAAATTTATTTTATAAGGATTGTTAAACCATACCTAGATACAATTAAAGGTAATAAATTGAGTATTCAAATGATAGTGACCATGATTAATTATTATCTGTTTAAATAAATAGCATAAGTGAGTGTATCAGTATACAGTTACGCGATGCTAATGGATAAACCAACTCTACCAACTGATAGGTTATCCAAGGTCAAGTAATTAAAGCTAAGATTTAATTGTAGCTGAGCAAACAGGCAAGTTCCTAACCCTAAACTTCTTTCATTTTTTTTGCAAGTTCTTCTCACTCAATTTTTGCATTGAGCAAGCTTTTAAACCTTATGCATTGTTTTAATTTATGCAAAAAGGTATATATTGTTGCAAGTTATTCTTTAAGCTTGAATCTTATTTCCGAGCACGCTTTAAGTGGTCTAATTACTTTTAAAATTATTCCACATCTGTATATTTATTGACATTCGCACTCGAGCATTTGATTTCATATAATTATTTAAATTCAGAAATTTTGAACTACTCATGGTTAAGTCTGAACCCTTGTTCGGTCAGGCAAGTATGAATTTATAAAAGCTATCCGAACCAATCAATGGTAAGGATTCTTAGACTGTATGAACACCCCTTTATTTATAGGGGAGAACCCCACGTACCGTATATAAGGTACAAACAGCAGAATTAAATGTTATTCATATACATAGGGTACGCGAGGCTGATCCCCTCAAGTACGTTATTCTGTAGCCAGTAACCAGAGGGTCAACCAGCTATTGACTCCTTTGGAAGTTATCGTTCAAAGTCTATTTGACTATCAATTGTTCTAAAAGCAATTATTGTTCTTGCTTCTGATTCTTTTCTAATGTTGAAATTCCTTTAATATCCCTTCATCATGATATATCTTTATTGTTGCACTTTAAACTTGCTGGGCAAACTCGTTGCTCATTTTTGCTATATCATGACTTCATTGCAGCTAAACCCGAGACGTCAGGGAAGAACAAATGGAAAGAAAAGATGAAATGATAGACTTCTCGTAGCAGACTTTAGATTCATGTGTTAGTTAATTACTGTTAATGTAATTTAAACCCTGATAGCTATTTAGGGTATGGATTGTGTAAATGTTTAAGGTTAATCGTATTCTGGGACTAGTAACACCTTGTAATGAACAACGTATGTTTATTTCATTCCGCATTTTAGATATCATATGTTGTTATAGGTGGATGTTTATGTTGGATCGTGATGACCGGATCCGGGTATTTGGAGACCCGAATTTGGGGGCGTCACATATACCTTCTTACTGTGAAATAATTTTGGAGTTCTATCAATTGGATATTAAAGCTAACATGGCATACTATAGATTCATGCTTTAAAACACATCAAACGACCATTTTAAACCGAACAAAAGATCTGACAAAGTAGCTTGTCAGACTGTTCTTGACTGCCAAGAACAGTTTGAGTATTTGACTTGATTTTCATATCTAGATGTTATGTAAACATGTTTTGACCGCCCAGATCACTTATTAACACACTAACAAGTATTCCTAAACATCTAAAACACAAAATTTTTCCAGGCTTGAAGATCAAACATAAATTAGGGTTTTGTGCACCTTTTTCTTCAAATTTTGATTTCTGGCTTCTGATTCTGAGCTTGTGATTGCTAGGGTTTGTTTAGGCTGGATATGTGAGTGTATAAGCTTTAAAATTTCGTAGGTTTAAGGCTCAGCATCTCATTCTATTTATAGCAACTTGAATTAGGGTTTCCTAGGGTTTAATTCCAAATCTTGCCACCAAAAATATCTTCCTACTTAACTTGTGCTGCTTATCATCTGGTCTGATTCACCTACTTGTGCTGGAGTGTGCCAAGCACAAGCTTGCACACTCCTAGCTTCATTTTCATTGGCTAGGATTTTAATTTTCATTTATTTACTTACTAATTAATTCTAGATTTTTGTTAATCATGATTAGTATGTTAATTTAGGTTTAGTAATACCTTAATTAAGATATTATATCATAATTAAGATTTATAACTCCATAATTTAGTGTTCTTGAATCAAATTAGGGCTTTAGGGTTTCTAATTAGGGTTTAGAGTTTCTAATCCTATAATTAGGGTTTCAATCTTTCGTTTAGAGTTTAATTTAATCTTAATAATTCATAATTAATATTATGATTCATCATTTAAATCTTAATTACATCAATTAAGATTATTGTACAATAATTAGGGTTTTAATTGATCAATTCGGACAATTATTACCAATTAGGGTTTTCAAATTAGGGTTTCTATTTCCGCATAACATTTTAAACCCTATTTAACTTATTTTAAAATTTTATCATTTAATATAATATTATATTAATGTCGAAGCACGACAAAGCACTTCGTCAATTCCAAGTACGACACAGCAGCTTACAAAACTAATTTACCGAAACGCTTCTTGGTGAATTCGCAGGAAGCACGACAAATCATTTTGTCCGATTAAGCACGACACAACTACTTGGCGAATTTTTTTTTTATTTGACCTAATTGTTTAATAAAATACGCAATCACATAATACTAAGTCAGAACAAGAAATTTCATTTATTAAACACATAATTTATATATACAAATCTTATTAGGGTTCGGAATATTACAAGGGAACAGTACTAGAATTTTTTTTAATTTTTATTTTCTTTGTGCTTTTATTATGATAAACAAGTTTAAAACTTATATTAATGTATTAAGTGACTAAAGAGTTGCCAAGATAGTTGTTAAACTAGTACTTGTTGACTATGGTATACTAAATGAGATGTTATAATAAAATGAGATAGAGAGCAAGCCTAGAATGCTTTTAGACTTGTGACTAATTATGTTACCATCTTATAATTAAATGTATAGGTTATTTAATGATCGTGAGATATTTAATTTGTAATCTACGCTTGAGGCAAGTTCCTTATCTCAACTTATTACTTTTATGTTGAGCAAGTTTTCCTTTCTTAAATTTGAAAATTATTTATAGCAAGTTGTTCTTCTCTTTTAACTTGTTAATTTATTCAAGACAAGTTTATTTATATTGAGCAAGCTTATTGACCTTAGCTTTTTGATAATCAAGCAAGGTTATTATCATGATTATATACTTAAGCTTTATTCCAATCATTGTTGTTATTCAAACTTCGAGTATAGTTTCTATTGAACAAACTCTATTGAATTAGATTAGCAAACCCTTATTGATTCAGCTAGTCCTTAGTTGATGAGCTTTTCAAAGACTTAGAATGTTTTCTATACTTGTTCCAAGCCAATTTCCTTTTTGGTATGGATTCAGACGATAAACAGAGATGAACAACCCTAATGTAGGGGATTACTTACGCGACAGCGTTAAAATGTTTGTGCACAATACATTGTACAAAGGGCTGATCCCCCTGAGTACGAGATGTTGGTCCATAGTCTATATGACTGTTAAAGGTTGTGGTAGTAATACCTGTTAACCTAGGACATAGTTCGAGGTCTTGTGACCCTCAGATACAATTTCTAAATCTTGAATTCTATTTTTTTGAAATCAAGCATTCTAACGAGCTTTTAAACTTTGATCATTTATTGATTGAGATTCAGAAAACTATTATTCCGCAGTTGAGATCCATTTTATTTAAATATTATTGTTATCGTACTTGTGAGCACTTGTTTGCTCACTCTTGCACTAATCATTGCAGCTAAGGCTGAGAAGTCGGACGAGCCGTCCACGAGCAAAGGCAAGGGCAAGATGCATAAATAGCTAAAGACCTGCTATTTACTTGATGTTTGATTGTAATAAGACTTATTTAAAAATTATGTTTTATTCTGCATTTGATGTATTAAGGTTAAGATAACCTGGGATTTGAATGTTTAATAGTTTGGTGATGTAACCCATTTTGGGAAGATATTTCTTTAAGTTTATTTTAATTGTTCTTGATTATGGGTAGTTAGATGTGAATGAATGAGATAGTGAACACCAAATCTGTGGAAATTAAGTACCTGGATTTGGGGGTGTCACAAGAACAATTCTAATTTTATTTAAATAAATAAATTAAACTATTTAATTTATTTACATAAATAATATTTATTCTACAATAAGGATAAGCCCCCTTAGCGATCAACGACTTTCCAGCTAATATAGATTTCAACATTAATCACAAAAGAACCTTTCAGTGAATAGTTACCGTACAATTCAATCCTTCTATCATACAATGTTCCAATTAAATATAAGACATGGATTTACTGTCAAGTCTTATTTTATTTAATTATATGTATTTCGATTTCCAAATGCACAACTCTAAATAATGCAAATTAGAAACCCTTTCTAATTTCATTCTGCCTTGGCCAAGGACTATTGAGTTGTCATTTATCGAATCACATAGAACATTCACATCTTTTACTAGACGTGGTAGATTCTTTGTTGATCATTCACCTATCTCCATGCACAACTTATTATATCCAATCATACCCTTTGATATACCCCAAAGGTGTTAAGGGACATGTCAAAGTATAACTCATCGTACACAAGATACTATGATGATCTTAAGTCCAAAGATCACTTGTACTACTATCACTAGAGGAATTCCTATTGACAGGCGAGTAAAACTCCATTAGGTATCCTTAGCGAGCCATGTTCAGTGAACTTATTCTCCAATAAGCACCTACATACTTGCTTTAGTGTCTCCACACAAATGATTATAAGATCAATCATCCTCTTCCTAAAAGCAAACAACGTATGTACTAATCTATCCGGATTCACTAATCCCCTATTTAGTAATCCAACGATTAGGAACGATTTTAGTTTATGAGCTATCTAGAATTTAGATCTCATTAGCATGATCACCATCATGATTCTAAAAGCATTGCTCAAAACTATGGGTTTATCACATTTAATATAACAGCACCATGTAGATAATATAAAATGCCTTTTAAGAAAATCAATTCTTTTATTAATAAATGATTAAGATTACAAAGTATATGTTACATCATATCAAATATGATTGGCTTGTGTGCATACTACTTTCAGGAACATCCATTTTGATGAGATAATAAAAGGTTTGATTTTATCAAAAATGAGGATGAACCTTGTGTGTACAAGAAGGTTAGTGGGAGCGTTGTTTCATTCCTAGTATTATATGTAGATGATATATTACTGATAGTGAATGATATTCATATGCTATAGTCGATCAAAATTTGGTTATCTAAACACTTCTCCATGAAAGACTTGGGTGAAGGATCCTATATTTTGGGGATAAAGATCTATAGACACAGATCTAAAAGGATGTTTGGCTTGACCCAAGGAAAGTACATTGACTCGATGCTAAAGAAGTTTAGCATGGAAGATTCCAAGAGAGGTCTCATACCGATGAGCCATGGAATACATCTCTGCAAGAAACAGGCCCCAAAGACACCTGAGGAGAGAGACCATATGAGTAAGATTCCTTATGCTTCAATAATAGGATCTATCATGTACGGTATGATATGTACTAGACCAAATGTCACTCATGCACTTAGTGTAACAAGCAGATATAAGTCGAATCCAGGAGAAGAGCACTAGATGATAGTGAAAAACATCCTAAAATACTTAAAAAGAACTAAGGATGTATTTCTTGTCTATGGTGGATCTGAATTGAAACTAGAGGGCTATACAGACTCAAGTGTTCAAACGGACCAAAATGACAGTAAATCCGTTTCAGGGTATGTGTTTACCTTAAACGGTAGCACAGTGTGCTGGAAAAGTTCCAAGCAGCAAATAGTTGTTAATTCAGTGACAGAGGCAGAGTACATAGCTGCAAGTGAAGCTGTAAATGAAGCTGTTTGGATGAAAAAGTTCATAACTGAATTTGGAGTGGTTCCTAGCATTAGAGAAGCCGTACCTTTATTCTGTGACAACACTGGAGCTGTTGCGTAGGCTAAGGAACCCAGGTCTCGTCAGAAATCCAAACACGTGTTGCAGCAGTTTCATTTGATTAGAGAGATCATATAAAGAGGAGATGTCACCCTGGAGCGTGTAAACTCTCAAGACAACATTGCAGATCCATTTACTAAATCTTTAACTCAACAACAGTTTGATCGTCACTTAGAGAAAATGGGTATTAGATACCATGGCGATTGCCTTTAGTACAAGTGAGAGATTGAAAGTAGTATGAACACAAGCCAATTATATTTCATATGATGTAGCATATATTTTATAATCTTATTCATTTATTAATAAAAGTATTAAAGGCATTTTACTTTATCTATATGGTGTTGTTATTTAATATGTGATAAACCCATAGTTTTAAGCAATGCTTTTAGAATCATGATGGTGATCATGCTAATGAGATCTAAATTCCTAAAAAGCTTAAATTTAAAATCGTTCCTGATCGTTGGATTACTAAAAGGGGATTAGTGAATCCGGATAGATTAGTACATACGTTGCTTGCTCTTAGAAAGAGGATGATTGATCTCATAATCATTTGTGTGGAGACACTAAAGCAAGTATATAAGTGCTTATTAGAGAATAAGTTCATTGAACGTGGCTTGCTAAGGAATACCTAATGGCGTTTTACTCGCCTGTCAATAGGAATTTCTCAAGTGATAGTAGTACAAGTGATCCTTGGACTTGAGATCGTCATAGTATCTTGTGTATGATGAATTATACTTTGATATGTCCCTTAAGACCTTTTGTGACGCCCCAAAATAGGTCCACACAACCCATTTTGAGTCGCCAATAACATCTTACAAAATACAAATACAAATACGAATCTTCCCATTTACAACTGATAATTGTCGTGCAAAATACGACAACACACATACTGTGACTTTCAAAACAAATACAACTTAAGCTCTCAATACACTTATTGCCACACTAATAATAATATATTGAGATATTTCTATTGTCTTGGACCATCACTTCATTCCCTGGCTAGTCCCCGCTACACTATCTTTTCCTGAGGAGAACAATGGAACAAAAAGGAAAAGGGTGAGGACAAATAGCCCAGTAAGAAATATCATGACCAAGATAATGAAGAATAAAAATTATCTTTAGTCTTCAACAATAATAAATCAGAGATTTAAAGATATTATAATTGTTCAACAACAACAACTGCGGCGGAACGAACAATCCATTAGAAGAGTCAAGTAGATTATAATATCTACCATCTTCTATAAGTTAAAGGATCACCACCAATATTTTATCCCTGTAACACCAAGCAATAGTTCATGTTTATGAACATCCAAATCAACAGTTTATATTCAATAGCCTCTCTTTGCACTATGTGCCAAAGATATTTATTTGTAACATCACCGGTCATGATCATGCCAAACGCCAGTTCATCTTTGCACTACGGGCCAAAGAGAACTTTCACCATACGCCTTTGTTTGTAACACCAAAAGTCATGATTATACCAATACACAGTTTGGTCAAAATCATGTCACGCCAGTTCATCTTTGCACTACGGGCCAAAGAGAACTATTACCACAATTTAAGTATCAGGATGAGGATGATGACAATGATACATTGAGATTAAGGATAAGAAAAGATTTATAATTTAATCAGTATCAAAGATTGACCAAATTACCAACGTGATGATTAAATTGTGGAGTCAAATTCAAGAATGATATTCAAGAAATTATTTCATGATTCAACTATAATGTATGAAACGAAATAGAAAGATTCAAGTGGAAAGATATTAGATGAAGCACAAATTATTAAGGATATTCTACTAATTTTCAGGGATTTTCACCATTTAAAAATAAGGTTTTGGAAACAAACAAAGATTTCTTATCATAAATGGAGAAATATGAAAGAAAAAGATATCCCTTAAAGAGTACAAAAGAAATGATATTTTGTATGAGTATAAAAGAATATACGAACTGCAAATGGATTTTCACCCGTCATGCGATAATCCGCGTAGACAGATTATTTCCACAAAAGATTAATAAGTAATGAATACAAAGGGTTATTCACCAGGCATGTGTCAATCCGCACGGACATGTTATACCCACAGATTAATAAGGAATAAATGCAAAGGGATATTCACCAAGTACGACACTCCGTACATACAGGTTATTCTCATAGAGTAATAAGGAATGAATAAAAAAGGATATTCACCAGGCATGCGTCATTCTGCGCGGACAGGTTATCCCCACAAATTAATACAGAATGAATAACAACCTTTATGAGTATAATATCACTTACGAACATGAAAGCAAATGATATTATATATGAGTATAAAAGAAATGATATTCCCTACCTTAGTTAACAAGTGACTAGATGTTACTTTCTATGAAGTTTACTAACTTCGGATACTACTAGTATTCTCACAAATACTCACAATATCCTACACACTTAGAGAACTTAAGAAATTTAGAGAGAGAGAGAGAGGAAGTATAGGCACTGAAGGAGTGAAAATTTCTTAAGCTAACCCTCCCTATTTATAGGAAAATCAAGGTGAGGGCATTTTAGTCTTTTCTCTAATTTTTCTTGGTTTATTACACTTATACCCTTGGCATATTCTTTTAATATACTTTATACCATAGTATATTCTTAGAATATGCTTTCACTTAGGTTTTTAACCCTAAGGTAAAATAAAAACTGAATTAACTATTTACTGACGATAATTTACTATTGAATGACATGTGAGTCCCACAAAAAAAAATAAAATCTGAAGAAATTAGTACAAGAAAAATAAATTGTGGGTCCCACCGATTAAATAGTTGTGGGTCCCACGGAAATATAAGATAACTTACAATAATTATTCACTATTAATATTATAGACTTATAATATTAACAACCAGATCATTCCCAGGAAAAAGTGGGCCTTCCGTATAAATGACGCGCAATTAAATAACCTTTTTTCTTGACAGAATTTCTAGACATTGTCAATAATGCTAAAATATCATATCAAATAATATGAGTTATAGTGTTATGACAAATAATAAAAAGTATTATGCAGATGCTACTGTAATAATTATTGAATCAAAATACTGTACAATAGCTACTTTATCAATTATCGAATCAATAATATAAAATACTGTGCAACACGTGTGCTTGTGAAATACTGTGTATTACTGTGGAATAACGCATTTTACTATTCTTTTTATTACCAGGTATTTCAACAGTTGCAGGTGATAATACTGTTGACGAATACTATCGTTTTCAGTATCTAATAATGAGGCCCACTATCGTTGACAATATTGTCATTTCGACGTCGTCGTACGGTACCGAATATAATATTCCCCGACAGAAAGAATATTTCCCGACAAAAGAAATATTTCCCGACATACTGTTTATCAGATAATTTGTATATAACACCCTTAACTATCATTTATAACAATTAAGCACTTCACTATTTAGAAAAATAATCATAAAGAAAATAATAAACTTTTGTTTCATAAAGTCGGGATCTTACAGCTTCAGGGTATATCAAAGGGTATGATTGCGTATAATAAGTTATACATAGAGATAGGTGAATGATCAACAAAGAATCTACTACATATAGTAAAAGATGAGAATGACCTATGTGATTCAATAAATGACAATTTAGTAGTCCTTGGCCAAGGCAGAATGAAATTAGAAAAAAGTTTCTAATTTGCATTATTTAGAGTTGTGCATTTGGGAATCAAAATACATATCTGTATAATAAAACAGGACCCAATTTGAATCTTTTTTTAATATAAGCAGAAGTACGGTTTAGATTTCATCTCAATTTTTTCAACTTAATCTAAAGGCTCACATTTTATCTCATACCAAAAAATTCTCCCCTAAATTTCTCTCTCTTCCTTCTCTTTCTCTCTCCTATACTCCTCCTTTTCTCTCTCCTCTTTCTTATTTTTTCCACCTTCTCTCTTTCTCTCTCCTCATATTCTTACTCTTCTTTTTCTTTCTCTCTCCTCTTCCTAAATTTCTCTTCCCTTCTTCTTTCATTTACTTAATTAATTGTTATTTTAATATTTTATTTTAAATTGTAATAATTTTTTAGAGTGTATATATATGCATACATTTAAAATATATAATACATAAAAAAAACATCAATGGTAAGGAAACAAAATTAAAAACATGATCATAACTTACTTATAAAAAAAACAATTACAAAATAACTATAAAATCAAAAAATTAAATATATTCTTTTTCTTTTTTCTAGATAAGAAACAAATAAAAAAGATTGCCAACTGGTATCACTTTTAATCTTAATCTTTTCTCTCTATTTTAACAATGGATTTGGATGTTATTGATTTTTAAAAAATCTAAGTTTCGTTTTATGTATAACGTTTGATTTGTCAACATATTTTTTGTTTGTCTAATTTAATACTACTTATTTTTTTTATAGTGTGATTCTGTGTATACAATTGAATTACTGATGAACTATGATTTTTATTTTTTTTACCAATTTTGTAGTTAAGAGTTTTAGTTTCTTAATCTTAATGTTGCTTTGTAAGTATCGATCAATATTGAAATCTCAACCTTTTCCAGTAGTTTGAAGCATATTTTGATCTTTTTTATAGCATACCATTCAAGTTGTTAAATTTAATATGCTATTGATCGAGTATATTATTATAGAACAATGTGTTGAATGCAACTGTTGTTATGGTGTTTTATTTTTGCATCAAACAAAATATTTATTATTATTATAATGTTGATAAATGGATGGGTAGATAGTTCTGTTAATGCAACACTTTATTATCATGTTACCTCACGTTACTATATATATAAAGTGAAAAACGATACGATATACGTTAAATCAACAAAATAATAATTAATTCTTTATGAGTTTATAAAGTTAACTACTTATACATGACTATGATGATTTTGGGTATGAAATGATAGTTGTTTTGGTGGTTTGGATATGTATTGATGATTGTAAGTTTTGTAGACAATTTTAAGATTTTTCTGGATATCTATTGTTAAAGAAACTCTGCCGAAATTTTTTGAAATTAGTAGCGACTAGCTTGATGTTTTGGTGGTTGGATATGTATTGATGATTGAGTATGTATTATTTATTGTGGTCGTATGGTGAATTATGATAATTGTTATGTTTGATTGTAAATTATTTTAGGTTGCAAAGAGTCTTTAGATAATGTAATATTTTTCGAATTTTAATCTAATTTTTCGTTACTCCGTGCCTGAAGGCACGGGCAATTACTAGTAATTAAATAAAATAAGACTTGACAGTAATTTCATGTCTTATATTTAATTAGGATATTGTATGGTAGAAGGATTGAATTGTGTGGTAACTATTTACTGAAAGGTTCTTTTGTGATTAATGGTAAAATCTATATTATCTGAAAAGTCGTTGATCGCTAAAGGGGCTTACCCTTATTGTACAATAAATGTTATTTATTTAAATGAATTAAATAGTTTAATTTATTTATTTAAATAAGATTAAAAATGTTCTAATTGATTTATTCACAATCGGTTTAATATGGAGGACCTAAAAGGTCACACCGCAAAAGGACAATATTTATTTAAGAAGTAAATGGCATAATTGTAATAATAAGTTAAGTGTATTTAATTTAATCTATGGAGATAGAATAAATTAAATAGCTTAATATTTATTATTTAATATTTTAGAAATATTAAATATAAATTAACAAGAGGAGTCTTATTATTATTACTATTATTATTATTATTTAATTCCTAAAAGCATTTGGGAATTAATTAATAAAAGTACTCTCATAAATTCTTAATTAGATTAAGAGTTTAATTAATTAAAAGATTTTAATTAAAATAATTAAATTAATCCTAAATAGTTTAGGAGGGTTACCTATATCTATAAATAAGAGAAGTCTTGTAACGGACGATTTAATTGCGTTATGATTCTGGGGACGGAATCCTTTTAAGGAGGGAAAGATGTAACGAATGCAAATTGTGTGATTGAATAAAAATATTTATTGAGTTATATAAATATTTTTATTAATTTATTGAGCTAAATAAATAATTTATTAAGTTTTTGTGGAATGGGTATATGTTAAGTTTAATAATGTTAAATGTTATTTGAATGTGATTTGTTATGATTATTCTAATTTAATTTAATAATTAAATTAGATGATGAAAAGGTTTATTTGAATAAATGATTTATTTGAAAAATATAATTCATTTGGTGTTATTGTTATTGATTAAATAAATTTATTATTTAAGTTAGTAAGGTTTAATTGAATTTATTTAATAATAAGTTCAATTAAATTAGAAGTGTGACATTTTAAACTATATGTTATAATGGTTTATTAAAATAAATGAGAAAGTGTTTAATTCAGTTTTACCAAACAAGGCCCTATGACCTTTGTTTGGAAATAATGGGTTATTTTAATTTTGTTTTACCAAACAAGGCCTTAAGACCTTTAGTTAGAATAATAGATTATTTTAATTAGTTTTGCCAAACAAGCCTTGTGGCTTTTGAAATTTTATAACTGATGATACATTATTATTATATTAAGTATCAGTTTTTATTTGTTTTTTTTATTTTCATCAGTTTTATTTTTTTTAAAGTACGTCAGTTAAGAAAAAAAAGAAAGAGGAGAAAGAACAGAGTTCAAAGAGAAAAGAAAAATACAGAGAAAACAAGAGAGAGCTTGAGAGTTGTGAGAAGAGAGAATTGAGAGGTTTGTGAATTGAGAAAGAGAAGGAAGGGAAGTGCTAAACTAAGGAATTATATACATAGCTTGAAGGTATAATTCTTATTAGTTTTATTTTTCATTATATTCTTATTATTTTACTTCTCTGTATATGATTTTTATTTCACTGTATATGAATTTATATGCTAAATACATGAATTACTTGGTTATAATTGTTAGTAAGCATGTATTAGAGATTATGTGATGATTGTAAACTAGTTTGAAGAATTAATTCACGAAAACATACTTTAGAATTGAGTTCTTAGTTTTACAGAGCTTTATTTCATGTATGACATATTTGTATGAAAATTGATGATTCAATTTGGTTATTAATCAGTGATTTAATAATTGTTTATGATTATGTGATGAAAAACAAGAATAATGCAAGAAGAATAGTTTTAATTGGTTGACAAATGAATTTACAGAGTTTAATTTCATGAGAATGGTTAAAACTTGAATATTTGGTTTTAACAGAGAATTTTTGATTTAAATTAGTTGTTTATGTGTTAGAATGATTAAAATGTTTAGAAAACATGTTGGGTAAATGTTTTGTATCATATATGATGTCTGGGTATATTTAATTTGTTTACTGGATGGTAGAATTCGGAAAATTTGGCCAAATTTGGTCTAAGTTTTCACTGGTTCGCGAGCTGGGGAAGACAACTGTCGAGTCTCTCGCCCCGGCGAGAGAAATGTGTTGATTTTCTTCGCCCCGGCGAGAGTTTTGTTAACAAAATCTTCGCCCCGGTGAGACTCTCGCCCCGGCGAGATTTTGTTATGCTTTTTCCCGCCCCGGCGATGGAACAGTAAAAATATATATATATATTTTATTAATCTATTTTATGGTTCTTGCTATTTGTTAAGACCCATAATAATGTATTAAATAATTAATGAAATTCCAAGATAATTGAAACTTGTTGATTATGGTTTGCTAAATGAGATATTATAATAAAATGGGATAGAAAGCAAGCCTAGAATGCTTTTAGTCTTGTGACTAATTTTGTTACCATCTTATAATTAAATGTATAGGTTGTTTAAGGATCGTGAGATATTTAATTTGTAATCTACGCTTGAGGCAAATTCCTTATCTCAATTTATTACTTTTACGATGAGCAAGTTGTACTTTCCTTTTAACTTGCTAATTTATTCAATGCAAGTTTATTTATATTGAGCGAGCTTATGGACCTTAGCTTATTAATATTCAAGCAAGGTTACAATCATATTACGTACTTAAGCTTTATTCCAATTATTGTTTATTATTCAAATTTCGAGTATAGTTTCTATTGAACAAACTCTATTGATGAATTAGACTAGCAAACCTTTATTGATTCAGTTAGTCCTTGATTGATGAGCGATTTCAAAGACTTAGAATATTTTCTATACTCGTTCCAAGCCAAGTTCCTTTTGGCACGGATTCAGACAATAAACTGAGATGAACAACCCTAATATAGGGGATTACTTACGCGACAGCGTTAAAATGTTTGTGCACAATACATTGTACAAAGGGCTGATCCCCCTGAGTACGAGATGTTGGTCCATAGTCTATATGACTGTTAAAGGTTACAATAGAAATACTTGTTAACCTAGGACATAGTTCGAGGTCTTGTGACCCTTTTCTAAATCTTGAAATCTATTTTTCCTTGAATCAAATATTCTAACGAGCTTTTAGACTTTGATCATTTATTGACTGAGATTCAGAAAATTATTATCCCTCAGTTGAAATCCATTTCATTTAAATATTATTGCTATCGTACTTGTGAGCAATTGTTTGCTCACTCTTGCACTAATCATTGCAGCTAAGCCAGAAAAGCAGGACGAGCCGTCCACGAGTAAAGGCAAGGGCAAGATGTCAAAGTAGCAAGAGATTTATTATCCACTTGATGTTTATATGTAACAAGACTTGTTTAAAATTATGTTTTATTCCGCATTGATGTATTAAGGTTAAGATAACCTGGGATTTGATTGTTTAATAGTTTGGTGATGTAACCCATTTTGGGAAGATGTTTCTTTAAGTTTATTTAATTGTTCTTAATTATGGGTAGATAGATGTGAATGAATGAGATAGTGAACACCAAATCTGTGGGAATTAGGTACCTGGATTTGGGGGTGTCACAAGTCTTATCATAGATTAGGGTGACACACACACTTCCATTAGAATTGTGGAGAGTACTTGCAATTTCTATAGAGATAGAAACTAGGGTTTTACCAACACCCATCTTCTTGAATACCTATTCTTTCTTGGTGGATCACCTCTAGAGGCCAAACACTTGGGTGGATAACGTTAATCAAAAGAAGGAATCTAACCGGTGGATTTTAAGGAGAACACGAAGGACTAAGAGTTGAACTTGTACCCGAGGAAGCTTTGATCTACGATGGTATAATTCTTATTCTCTTTCTCTTTCGTTTATATCGTTAATTGAGCACATAGATTGATCATGGTGATGGTTTGTGTATTGACCACGATTTTCCAAATATTATTATTAGGATCAATAATTCAACTCTTTTGCTTATTATTATTTTTCTAAACCCATAAATGATTTGTGTGACGCCCCCAAATTCGGGTCTCCAAATACCAGGATCCGGTCATCACGATCAACTACAAACATTCACCTCTAACAACATATGATAACTAAAATGCGGAATATAATAAACATACGTTGTTCATTACAATGGTGTTACTAGTCCCAGATTATTACCCTTAGTCGTCTCTAATATGGGTTAAAAGTCCTTATTTATTATTTATAAGATAAATAATAAATTTATTCCGGTCCAGTGACAACAGAAAACAATTGATCACTTATTTGGTTTTGCTATTAATTACCATTCACCCTTGAGTAATTATTATGCCTTGTTCCTTATTCAACATTAATTCGATATTAGCCCTATCCATACTTAATTATTATCATTGTTAATAAAATAATAATTAAGTTCTTATTACCTTCGTTTATTACTCCATAATACTTCACTTTATTCATACTTAATTTTAATATTATTTAATTAATAATTAAATATTTATTATTTGTATTTATTATTCATTGATAAATAATAAATAATTATTTTATTAACTTTATTCATATTTAATTATATAAAAAAAATCAAATATTTATTATCTTTATTTATTATTTATTGGATAAATAATAAGTAATTAGTCCATAATTAAATAATAATTACTAATAATTAATTATTTTATTATTTGCTCTATAATAACCAATTTTTGCATAACACGATTATTAGTAGAATCATAGTCTTGTTCCCTTATAGGCAAGCTATACTCCAGCAAAACAATCCCTGTAATCTTAATTTAAACTGTCCAGACCATTACTCATAGTACATGAAAGATTTACACCCCATTATACAGAATGAGTGGGATTTAAGCAATGTGCTTTGACTACTCCCTTTAATATCGACTGGAACATTTGATTTTGTAATATATGTTGCTGGCAGGACCACCAATACAAAAGAGAAATCAAAAACCTGGTTTAGGCATGAAATCAAACACACACCAGGCATTCTAAGCCACAGTATCATTATCCACCATCACGCTACCGAACCATTTTGGTTTTTTTGATTACAGATTCCCAGTAAAAAACACAATACAAATTAATATCATATATATACTATAACCAACACATAACAATTGGCTGCTTGAACCTATAAGGTTCACCAACACAGGTTTCCTAACAAGCTTATCACGGTACTATAACCGAACCCAATATCACATTACCAGATTTTTCCAAATCAAAACAAACCCACAATTGACAGTACCAATTTGATTACGAAAGAGGGGAATTTATTCAAAGCCAATTAAGAACTATCACAGTGGTACAAATCAACACAACACAATATTATTGTATGTTTAAATCCCAAAATAGTACAGTCCCAAACAGGGGAACCATACAATCCAAATCACAGAAGAAGGAAAATGAACTAACTAAATCATTACATCTCATATACCTTCCTGCCGACCGATTTGATTGTCGCCTTCTTCTCCCAAAATAATCGACGAATCCAGCGGGCATTCGAACTCAATTCTCTGTTCTCTCTTCTCACAGTGACCGTTTCTTGCTCTAATTTGGAACCCTAATTCTCCCTAAATTTGAGACTCACCGTATAGGAAAATCGGCAGCTTTGGGGTTTGGGGTCCAATTTATAGAGAAAATTTTGCCCTAATTATTTGGGCAATAACCTTAGTGGCTGGTCAAAGACTGACGGTAAGGAGAGGGGATGGGCTGTCAATTGATCCCCATCAGCCGACTGAGCTCGCCGGCAACTTCTCGAGCATCGCACTCCTCACTGGTCCAATCGCCGGATTTCTGGGACCGTTGGTCCTTGCCGCGCTGATGAGTGGATTTTACATCTATGAATTGAGTACGTTTGGCTTGATAATTTGTGAAGTTCTTAAGTATTTTAAGTTAGTATTAGGTATTTATAGTGTTTTTATGTTATTTTGTAGGAATGAGCAAGGAAACGCAATTCGAACATCTTTTGGAGTACAATATGCGAGCAAATGCGAGAAGGGAAGATTGCAGGGCTTTTAACATTAAAATGGATGCATGTTCTTGGTTTGGAACTTGGATTTTATTGTAGATTTACTTCTTATCTTTCCGGAACATCTTGAATCACCCCAATCGGAGTTCGGATGCGAGAGTTATGACATTTTTATCAACAGAGATCAAGGTTTGGAGTTGTCATTTACATAGCAGTCACTTTAAGCCCAATTTCAACCATTCTCCAGCCCGAATCTCTTAATTCTCAAAGAAGGAAAGTTGTAGCTCTCGTCGATATCTTCGATTTGGTAGGTGGCAGGCCCCGTAACTCCTCCTGGATCAAAAGTTATGGTCATTTTACCAAAGGATGTCGCAGCAAAAATTGTTCTCTGCCAGTTGGGCGCGGCCGCGCCCATTCCTAGTTCATTTCTAGCGCGGCCGCGCCAGAGCGGACGCTGCCAGACTTAGTTTTGACGCGTTTTTACATGTTTTTGACTCCAAATTGGATTGGGTTTCCTCCTAAGCTTGGGATTTGACTTATAACCTATAAATACATGATGTGAGTCATAGAATAGGAGAGATCTTGCTACTTTTTGCTAACCCTAGTTTGGGAGAAAGAGAGGGAGGCTTGAAGCAATTGATCACGCGCAAAGGATTCAATTAAGGAGTTGAAGGAGAGACTCAAGGATTGCAATTACAGATTTTATTCTCTTCCCTAATCTTTTATTTTGTATTCTTGAATGCTTTATCAATTGTGGATTATGGATTTTAATTCAATCATGAACTAATTTCTTTTTAAGATTACAATGGAACTTATTGCGTAATTTTTATTGATATGCTTCCTTGTTAATTATTGTTGATTATTATTGGATTGTGTATTATGGTTTGCGCTGAGTTGCTTAATTATCTGGCCAATAATTACTGGGATATTTTAGATGAACTCGAAAGATGAAGTATAGAATTGGATCTGATCATAATAGCATGTGTTTGTGTATTCTGCTGTTGATGGAATTCATAATTCGTGTTTAGGATAGAGATATACCTATTCACCGCATGTAATCAAAAAGAGAACCTGTGCTTTAAATCCTTTTTAATTGTAATTCACATAGAGATATAGTGAATTAGTTAACCAGGGTGTTCATCTTAATTCTATCTTTTGTGGATTTAAGTTGATTCGTTTATGATACATCTAGAGATGGTTATAAATATTGATGAGTTCTTGATTAACAATCCGGAATAACTAATATAACTTAACAGGAAGTATATTAATTCAAGTGAAACATTAAGGGAAATTGTAATCTTAAGCCTTTTTATCTGAATTCAATTCTTGGTAGTTAGTAATTAGTTAGTTTAGTACTTTATTTTCAAATTCACAATCTTTTATCGAATTGTTTAAATAAAATTAATTTGATTATGAGTTAATATTTGGTAATTATTATTAAATAATTCTCTGTGGGTTCGACACTCTCTTATCACTTTATTACTTGTTGACCGTGTACACTTGCACGTATTTATTAATTGCTAAATCGACAAACACGCGATTGCTCAGTCGTCGATGTTTTTCCCCCCTTCGACCGCTGGTTGCTTCGTGCGGTTGCCGGCGCGCGCTTGGCGTCACTCCCTCCAGTCACCTGCTCACGCTCCAACCGATTGATTGAGGGCTTAGGTTTGATTTGAGGGCTAAGGATTTGATCTTCCTCTTGGTTTGATCTGGTTTGAGGATTTGCTTTGGTTCGGCTGAAATCCCCAATTTAGCGTAACTGGTTTCCCCAATTTGGCTACTGATATATGGCTCCAGGAGAAACGGACCCAACCCGGCAAAAATAGGAAAGTGGGTTCGACCCGGTTGGAAATGGGCTCACCCAATTGGAGTTGGGCCGGCGGATTTAATCAAAAGTGACCCAATAGGCAAAAGAAAGGAAATTGGGCTTTGCCCACTTAGAATTTGGGTCAATTAAAATAAAAGAAAAAGGTCCAACTTGAATTATTATGCTCTTAATATTTACTTTGAATTAAGTAATTCAATTAATTAATAAAATTTATTTCACCAATAATTCCTCATTTGAATTATTTTAATCTAGTAACAATAAAATGAATTTATTTATTAATCTTCTTTCAATTTTTCTTCCAATTAAAATCTTGGGGTTAACCCACTAATTTAAATCGCACTATCAATGAGCCCCTTTAATGTAAGAGAATTATTGGACCTATAATTATATAATTAAATAAAAATTCTTATAGGAGTCCAATTAAATTCATAAAATTATATAAAATGAATTTTTATCTATCAAAATAATTTGATACAATGTTTTGAAAATTCCTGGACATTACAATTTGGGTGGCTATGTGTGGTCACATGTTAATTGATTTAATAGTCCCAGTATAATGGACTAAGCCTCGTGAATCATATTAAACAAGCCCAATTAGCTACTTGTGGCTTTGTAGATGGTTAGCATTATTTATTCCACTAAAGATTCTTAATATTGGGCTAAGTCCGTCTACTTCAGTTAAACAAGCCCAATACAAAGTTTATAATGTTGGGTTTTTAGTGAGCCGGTCAGCAGCTAATGATTTAGTAGCTCAGATATGGAGCAACCTGACCACATGACTTTACTGTTGGCAACTGATTTAAAAGTTACGGTTACGTGAAAGTACAAGGCGTCGCGCTAGGCCAATGGCCTATTCCTTGTGTTACGAAGACCCAGGCATGTAGATGGCATCCTGTCGATTGATTTAACAGTGGGTTGGTGGAACTTTCCACCAAACCTCTTCCGACCAACGGATAATCTAGTTAGAACCGGTCCAAAGATATGGACAACGACTAGCGATTGGGTAAAGATTCTTCTATAAATATGGACCCCGATTTCTCTTGGAGAGCTTGCTGAAGTTTGTTAGCACTGATACAAGAGAGATATTATGAATTGAGAGGTAAGAGTAATCTTGGGAGAAGTTCTTGCCGTTCGGAGAGGCAAGTAGAATCCATAAGCTAGAGAACTAGCAACCGAAGCTCCGAAGAGGTGAGATCTTCGTTCTATTTCAAGCATTAATCTTACCTTGTCTAGTTAATTTCCCTTTTGATTGAGTCAATAGATGTCGAGTCGAGCATGAATAGTTGTAGAGTAAGAATACTGTTAAACTATGTAGTCACAAAGTAATCGAATAGAGACCTGCATGTTTTACATGTGTTGCTGAACAGAGGTTCACACCAGAGTCGTAATGATGGCCTTAGTCACCTGGACCAGATGATGTTAAGAGTCAGTACTATGGACTGTAAGTACCCATTATTCATGATCATAAGTTATTGTAAATGCTTGAGATCAGTTGTTGACATTGAGCCAAGCTCAGATCAAAACTGAAGAAGTAAAACTAACCTGAGGTGACCTTTATGGTAAATATCAGTACTTGTGTCTATAGACCATAGATGATGACAATAGGTTTATAATCAAATTATGACTCAAACCAAGTTATGCAGTATTGTATCAGACTTGAGTTTGAAACTCAAGGTCTGGTGTGATTATCCTTGATTAGGTCCTTGAGTGCTTATTGATAGGCTCAGTCAGGCCCAGTCCATTTGACCAATATAAGAGCATGACCACAACACCATTAGCCAAAGACTCTACTTGACCTGTGGTGTCGAAGTATGCCCTAACCAGAATCCTAGGAAGGACTCTACGATTATAGAGTAACCTTGCTTGATCATAGAGTCCCTCTGCTAAATCACCATAATCGTTCAGCCTAGTCGTACCAATCATAGAGTGGACTCTGTCGACTATAGAGTACCACTCGGCCATCGTAAAGTGGACTCTGCCCACCATAGAGTACCACCTGGCCTTCATAAAGTGGACTCTGCCGACCGTAGAGTACCACCCGGCATCGTAGAGTGGACCTGACTAGTCCTGGACCAAACCATAGAGTGAACTCTACGATCGTTGTGCAACTCTGCCCGATCGTAGAGCTTCACTAAACCAATCGTAGAGTCAATCTCTACGGACCATAAAGTTTGACTAAAACCATCATTGAGCTCCTTTAGTGATCATAGAGTCACACCATTGTTCGTAGAGTGACCCCGTTGACAGTAATGAAGCCCTACAAACTGTAGGGCAGGGTAACGGACCATAGGGTTATTTGATGGACCATAAGACAAACCTTTTTAAGTAAGTCTAATGAATCCATTATTGATGCTTAACCATAACTGATCGTAGAGTAATTATGATCGTTGTAGGATACTTGCAAAGCAGAATCGTAGATAATTTATAAACAACAAATCAGGCAAGTTCCTGACCCTCTTTAAATTGAGCAAGTTTTTAATCTTATGCTTCTTACTGCAAGTTCCCTCTTACTCAATCTCTATATTGGGAAAGTTCTGAAGTCTATTACATAATGCAAGTTCCCCAAATTAAGCTTAAAATTCTAATTCTCAAGTATGTCCTAAGTGGTCTAATTGTTTCAAAATTATTCCACATCGATATCATTGGTATTCGCACACAGTGCAGTTGATTGCTGTTCTACTGATGAACTGTGTTTATACCTATGGTTCTGACATTCATGAACTATTCGAACAGAAGTCTAAGCCACTTGTTCGGCTAGATTTATGCATGACAATTAATGTAAAAGCTATCCAAACCTATTGTTGGGATGGATTCTTAGACTGAGATGAACAACCCCATGATGGGGAGTAACCTCAGTATATGAAGGACAATACATAGCAGAAGTAAATGGTATGCATATTCATAGGTACAAGAGGTTGATCCCTTCGCGTACACGTTCTGGCAGTTGTAACCTGATAATGGTCAGATAATGTGACTGATGCCTTAAAGTGTGTTCATAGTCTATTTTTTTTTACTGCAGACAGTAAATAATTAGTTTTCATGCTTCCATCTGAACTTTGATTATATTATTTAGTTGTTTCATCGATTTTTTATTTGTTGAACCATGCTGTTGTTACACCTATTCATTCATGATATATCTCTTTTTTATTTAACTTATTGAGCAAACTCGTTGCTCACCCTTGCTGTATCATGAAAATATCACAGCTAAGCCCAAGTGCTCGAGCAGAGATAAGGGAAAGGAGAAGATGAAGTTCTAGGCTTCAGATAGACATGATTACTTATCGTAATGTTCTATTTTGATGTCAGTTATGTAATGCGAATACTAGTAGTTATTTTGGAACTTCATGATGTATTTATTTAAGGTTATCAGACCTTGGGACCATTTGTAAACCTTTTGAAATTATCAATATATGATTATTTATTCCGAACTTAGTTATCATATGTTGATTAAAGGTGGATGGATGTTTTTTATTGTGAGCACCAAATTAGAGGTATTGGTACCGAAATTTGGAGGTGTCACATTTTAAAATCCATTTTATCACGCTTCCGCTCTATTTATGTAATTTGATTGCATGCTTACGTATTATACAAACCTAACACGTGCCCCATGTGAAGAAGTTTAATACTCCCAGCGCGTGCCCCGCCCAATCTAGTACAACTGCAACGCGCCCCGCGCCGGACCATTAGTCTCCATGAAATATTTCATTTTTGCTAGCTAATCTCATCCTTGCCTTTATCTATAATTTAAACATAAAAACATGAAAACTAATATGCATAATACTCAGGAACTTACAATATTTTAAGTTAAAAAGCACCAGATTCATAGGTTTCTAACCCACTCATCAAATACCCCCGAACTTAAGCAATTGCTTGTCCTCAAGCAATCTAACATAAGAATGACAACTAAAACAAAACTAATAATGCACGCAAACACTAACAACCATCGAGCAAGAACTACAAGAGTTTATCATATGTGCCTCAGAGATTAAAAACATAACTCACGGTCAACCTTGAACCATGTACAGTCAAAAACCCTCACATCCTCAATAAGTTAATATTACTCAAGACTCTTTCTGTGTGTGTATGCTCATTATCCTACCAATAGTCCTTGGGTTAATTTATGTGCTCAATTTCATGTAAATGATTACCATTCTCATAAATCTCAGCCGAACAAGGTTTTCAACTAAGAATAAGGTCCCCCAAATTAAAGCAAGCATATAATACAATTCATGAATTGCCCCTGCTTAGTGGGTGCGTCTTACACTCCATCCTACCGATTATTTATTGACTGACTTGTGCAATGCTCAACTCTATTAGGCTTTTCAAAGTTACCCTTTTAGCGAACTTTCGACCAACGACTCCCAAACTAGTTGGTTTTAGGGCGCTAGGTGTAGAAACACCCCTAGGGTTTACTTGTTCGAGTAACAAAGGTCACAAAGTCGAACTAGTCAGTGTTTACTCACTAAAAAAAATTCTTCTTTTTTTCTCTTTCTTTTTTTCCTTCATTTTTTTTGTTTTTTCTCTTTCAATTTAATAGGATTCCCCCAAACTTAGATGTCAACCTAGTTTTAGCCTTAATCAATGATTAGGTACACGCCCATGAATTCTCACACATAATTTCCCTAATCGTAACTGGTAATCAAATGGCTGCTCGTAAGCGTGAGAAATTCAAAAGTAATGCAACTCAGCTACTATGCTCAAGTCCAATCAATGCATGCTCTCAATTTCCCGCAAGTTAGAATTAACCAATCTCATCACTGGCAATCATCAAAACTAAACTAGCTCAATGCTCAATTTCAACAATATGCAATATCACTAACAAAATATGCATATGCAACTACTAACATGCATAATAAAACCTACATGAATGATTTTTTTAAGTTAATTAAAGCAAAATAAATGAATGAATGAATGCAAAAATAAATAAATAAGGGCAACCTAATGCAACCTAAATGAATGCCAACTATATACTAAACTTATATAAATAAATAAAAAATATACCCCCCAAACTTAAATTCAGTAATGTCCTCATTACGCAGAAATTAAAAGTCAAGCACAGAGGACTTCCTTGAGGATATACAGGTAAAGCAGGTGGAATTGGCAACTGAACTGGGTCGGTATGTGGACTAAATCTTGTAAATGCCTCCGATAACGCTGTAAAAGATCCAATATTGTAATCATGCATTGAAACTTGATGTTGAGCTAAGCGCAGGTGTTGTCTCTCCATCCTCCTTTGAAACAACTCATGGGCTCTGGCTCTACAACAGATGGCTCAGCTTCAGCTTGAGGCGATGGAGGCAGTATTATGATATAGCCTTCTCCCCTCGGGTGTAAAACTACTCCGTCCCAAGCCTTGTATTTCTCAATGGTCATCTAATCAATGATGGCCATAGGTTTTTACAATAGTTCTAACACATGTCATTGAACCCCTATTTGCCGGCATAAGTCTGTGATAAGAAAGCCATGGGGAAAGCCACCCATTGTGCCACCGAGCAAAAACCTCTCTATCAAGGACTGAATAACCATCCCCACGTCGACATCATAAATGTTGCGCTCATTGTCTGCTCCATAATCATGATGCATAATGCCATATAATAAGTGCGCCCTCTCCTTGGTAACATCATTTTGATGTCGCGTTTGTGACGAACGAGAATTTTGTAATTTAATTTAATTTAATTATTTATTAAATTAAATAAATATTTGTCGATGATTTAATTATTGTGGTAAATAATTAATTGATGAATTTGTGGTAAATCAATTTAATTATATGTGTTTGATGTGGAGAATTTTTATATTCAAAGTATGTGTTTGATTGAGTTTATTTGATTAACTGCATTATTTAAATAAGCATAATGTTATTTCTAATTAATTTAATAATTAATTAGAGTTTTAATAATTTGTCATTATTAATAAAGGAGAATTTTATTTATGTGACTATGCGATTTAATGTAGAATTATTTTATTTTATTTAATTGATTTAAATGAAATTATTTAATTAATTAAATATGTGACATGAACTAAATTATAAGTAAATTATTAAAATAAATCAAAAAGGAGCCTTTAAGGGTTAGCCAAACAAGGCCTAAGTGGGAGTTGGTGTCAGTTATTAACTAACACCATGTTCTGCCAGTTTAATTTCACGTATTATCATTATACGCATCATTTTTTTTAAGCAAGTTTAAGATACAGAGAGAAAAATAGAGAGATTTGAGAGAATTAGAGAAGAGAATAAGAAATTGATTCATCTGCTTGCATAGTTTAAAGCATCTAATCAAGATAATCCTGAAATTAAAGTCTTTAATTATGTTTTTCTTTAATTTCTCCATGAACGTACGTTTTTGAGTTCTCTGTAAATTGAATTCAATGACTAAATGTTTAATAACTTGATGTTAGATGTTTGTAAGCATGCATAAATCTATTTTATATGACTTATATATGATTTAGAGTAATTAAATCCATGAAATCATGTTTATATTTGAATTCTGGAATTTACAGAGTAGTAATATAAGAATATGGTTTAAATGTATGAAATTGATGCTTATTTTATATGTTAATCGGTTAAATTGATGACTAATTATGTTTATGCATGTAAAAACGAAGAAAACAATAGTTAAACAGATTAATTTGGTTGAGAAACAAGTTCACTGTGATTGATTTTACTAACTGTATCAAAATATTAGTATAAAGCATAAACAGTGGATTTTAATCTTCAAATTGGTTGTTTAGGTTGTTTGTGATGTTAAAATCATTGCGTATGTAATGAGTTTTGATTTCATAACATATATGATGAATGAGTAGTAATTTAATCGGTGAATTATGAAAAACTTTGGCCAAATTTGGCATTTTTCTGAGTTCTTTGCGAACTGCAGGAACTAACATTCGGGTCCACCGCCCCAGCGGTGGAAATATACTAGAAATAGCGCCCCAGCGGTGTCACCGCCCTGGCTGTAGAAATGAACTGATTTGGTCGCCCCGACGCCCAAAATGAACTACAATTGTCGCCTTGGCGGTAGAGTCGCCCCGGCGGCCTTTTGTAAAGGAAACCTACCGTCCTGGCGGCGGAACAGGAAATGAAAATTTTTATTTTTCTTTGTAGCCATGCTATATTACCATATGCATGTTGAAGACTTAGACTAATGTATTAGTTGAGATATTAAATGAAATTGGATGAGAATAAATCCTGAAGTGTTTATAATACTGTAATTAATTATTATTACTGCTTTAAAAACGGAATGTATAGGTTGATTAAAGAACGTGAATTTTAATTTATTGTCTACGCACGAGGCAAGTATCTTATCCTTACTTATTACTTTTACGCAAGTTTCTGAACTTCACTTTTATATTGAAAGCAAGTTTCTTAATTTTACTTTTCATTGAGCAAGTTCTAAAACCCTATCTCTTTTATGCAAATTTCTATACTTTATTTCATATTGAACAAGTTCTTTACCATAGTTTATTCAAGTTCATGAATTCAAATGTGTTATTCTGATTCCTTTTAAGTAATACTTCAGTTATACAGAGCTATTCGATTGTATGCCTTTGAGATTCAATCTCTTGTTCTCGAATATCTTTCATATTAGATTATTGAACCTTGATTGACTAGCAAACCCTTATTGATTTGACTAGTCCATAGTTGATGAGTGTTGTGACAACCCGAAAATTTATAACATTTATTTATAAGATCTTGAATGATTAATTCAAAGGTTAAAGAATAAAACCTAGATGTGAATTTGTGGATTTATTTAAAAGTTTTAAGAAAAACCTATATGGTTTACTCTTTGAAAGAGAATAGAGAAAATATGGGTTATAAAATTCCAAAACCCTATAAATGAATTTATATGTACTTGAAGGGATATTATGGATAAGGTATTACAATACCTATAAATTTGATGTGAACTAAATGGTGTAAAAAATTTAATAATGATACAAGTAGAAAATTTATTAAGAAAATAAATTTTCAAATGAAGGGATACTATAAGGTTAAAGAAAATGTGTATTGGTACACATATATATACTTAGTGATATGCTATATATATTGTAGCAAGAGGAGTGATGATGATAAATAGGTATATTTATTGCGCATGAATAAATTGTTATGAAACAATTTATATTACGAAGCGAAATCATTAGTTTAAGTATACAGAAATATTGTATACTTTAAATAAAGGATATTAAAATAAATTCTAGCATTGAATTATTTTAATAAAGAGGGAATATTATTTTAATTATAATATCTCATTTATTGAATAAATTTCCATTTTGTATGAAAATATAAGTGAATATGTGTTATGTGAATTAAATAAGCTAGTTAATTTATTTTAAGTAGGCATAGGAATGGAAAGGAAAGCTATGTAACATATTTATAAATAATATAAATATGAGGAGATAATAAATTTAAGTGTTATATTAATAGTCCAAGTAGTAAATAAATAGTAGTGGACTAGTCTAATTGGTTAAATAACCAAGTCCACTCATTCAATTGACTATGGACTTGGATAATTAATATGTAAACTTACTAACTTAGCTCAATTGGAATGTTTAACAAAAGATTTAATAAACTAGTGGCCCAAGTGATGGTTTAATAATGTTTGAATACTAGTGGCCCAAACAATTTTAAATAAAAGTCCAATTAATGGCATATTTGGTGTAAACTTTCTAGTAAGTTAATTATTCTAATAATGAAAGATAATTAAAGAAAGTTTGGTAGTCTAATATTATAAATTAGGCGTTAGAATTAAATAACCTAAAGGGTTATTTTTAGTTAGTGGTCTTAATATTTAAATTATAAACTAATGACCTAATCTAAGAGATTTATTTTATTATCTCAATTAGTTTGTGTGATTGTGTGAGTAAATGAATATGAATATTAAGTGTTTGTTTATATTTGTTTCTTATATAAACAAATAAAAGAAAGTCTTGTAACCTAATCATTATATATTAGGTATAAAAATTTAATAACTTAAGGGTTATTGCATAGGAGAATAATAGTATTTAAAATAAATACTAATGCTAAGAGATTTATTTTATATATTTCGACTAATTAATTTTATAATCTAATTAAAGTAAGTCTAGTTGGGTTAAGAAATTAAATGTACATGAACAAGGAATTAAATTCTAAAGGAGTGAGATGTATACCCTAATTAAATAATTAGGGAAAGATAAAATTAAGATATGGTGTAATGTTAATTTATAAGCCCAACCAATTAATTATTTAAAGAACCTCAAGTTTATATTAATTAGAGAGCCCAAACACATAAATAAATGCCCCAAATTTAGCCCAACTTGTGGAAGGTGTGACACCCCCAAATTCAGGTACCAATACCTCGAATTTGGTGCTCACGATAAAGTACATCTATACACCTCTAAACAACATAAATCAACTAATACGGAATAAATAAACATATGTTGTTCATTACAAAAGATTTACTACGGTCTCAAGGTCTATAACCTTAAATAAATACATCGCAAAATACATTAATAATACAAAACTACTCCACGATCACATAACAGAATAGTACAAATAACTAGTCCTTAAGCTTTCCTTTGCCTTTGTCCGCTTTGGAACTCTCCGACTTAACTGCAATAGGTTCATGATATAGTAAGGGTGAGCAACTACTTTGCCCAGCAAGTTGAATATGAATGAAAAGATATATCATGAATGAATGAGAATAACAATCGCATAATTCGACAATTTAAGAACATTGAAGAAATAGCTGACAATATAATCAAAGTTCAAATGAAGAAATGAATATTGATTATTTATTGCTGAGTGGTCCAATATACCATGAACTTTTTGGCCGAAGGATCAGTCATTCAACTAACCCTTTTAAACGCCTGGCCCGTCAGTAGTACATGAGGGGATCAGCCTCTAGTACCCTATGTATATGCATAACATTTAACTCTAACTGCATCGGACAACCGATACATTAAAATCCCCTAAATAAGAGTTGCTCTCTCAGTCCAAGAATCCATACCAACAATCGATTTGGATAGCTTTTAAAAATAATAACATGTACATGTCTAGCCGAAACAAATGACGTAGACTATTTCCTTAAACATTTCGTGAATGAAGAACTTACATTTTACAGTCCAACAACAGATCATGAATTCAAATGCACAAGGTGCGAATATCAATAATTATCTTTGATGTGGAGTAATCAGCAATAATTAATCCACTAATATAACTTGAAAGTAATAACTTGATTTGAGTCATGAAACTTGCAACAATATACAACATTTGTATAAAATAGGAAACTTGCTCAAATGTAAGGGTTGAGTAAGTTTAAGAAACCTGCATTCAATATATAGAAAGAATGAAGTTAGGGAACTTGCCCAACACAAGGGTTAGATAAGTGTTAGGAAACTTGCCTGGTGCATCTGTTACAATATTATAACACACGCTCCTTAATATCCTACACATGTAAATACATATTCACATAACAATCAGTGACATAAAGGATACCAAATATTGGTTTATACTACTCTATAATATCTCATTCATATTAGAAACAAAATATTAAACAAGGTTATGTCCACTAGTTACGGCATTACGACGCTTGTACGTTTGTAAGCCAAACTTGTCTATTCGAACGCCCAAGCGACACGCAATTGCGTATACCTAGCACGCCCCTTCGATTTATCTAATACTCATTGGATAATCCTAAGTATCATTATAATTCATAACAGTCATGTTTTCGGACTTAGAAGAATGTCTTTTATTGCCGGAAGCATTACACATTGCACACACGCATGACCGATGCCTTCTGTTTGCACAACAGCCCTAAAAACAGTCAATTTCAAAATTACTCCAATTTGAAAATTTCAATTCTAATTAATTGATGCTGTAGGTCTATCTCTAAGCTTTGCGGATCATCTTGAATCGCCCAAATCAGAGTCCGTATGAGAAAGTTATGACCATTTTCCCAACGGACGTCGAAGCTGAGTCGGGCAGCGCACACGCGGGCGGGCAGCACCAGGCGCACGGCGTGCGGCAGGGCCCACGTGCGGGCACACGGGGCCTTGGTGCGGGCGCGCGGGTGGCCTAATGGCCCTTGTCAGACATCGCGATTTTGACCCTCTTTCACTCCAACACTCATAAGTTCTTCTCTATACCTTCAAATTGGTCTATTCCGAACTCTATGGACTCCTAAGACATAGAGCTACAACATATCAAAAATTTAGAGCTACTCATTAATATTAACATGGCCAAATCTTAGGCCAAAGTATCAACTGATGCTCTGTTTTTGAATGTTCTAAGTGTTCTTCACTAAAATCATCATCAAATCTTTGTTTTTACACCTTTTTACTCGATTCCAGTTGGGTTAACTTGGTAACCCACGGAACTACAATACATAATAACAAATAAATTAAACACACAGAAAATCATAGCTACAAAGTCCTCTAAATCATCCAACAATCCATGTTCATGTCTAAAGTCCATTGCTCTTCATGTTCTTCATCCTCCTTAAGCATAGGTACGGGTTTATTCCATTTTTGTTCCACTTTGAAGTTATTAATGGCCTACATAATCTTTTAACGACATTTATACATAATCATAACAAGAAACAACATCAAGAATTGCAGCAAAAACCAACCCACAAGCACAAAAGCTTACAAACCATGGAAACTTCGAAAAAAACCTCAACCAAATCAAATGGAATGGATTGAGTTAATGTTTTACCTCTGTAAATCCCCTCCTAGATGATAAGAAGATTAGCTAGGGCTTGGCTTGAGTGCTCTTTCTTGGCCTAGGCTCTTTCTTCTTCCTCACCCGAGCACCCACTTCCCTTTCTCTCTCTAGAACCTCTCTCTCTTTCTCTTGCTTCTTCTTCTTTCTTCTTTGTTTCTACAGTTTGCTTCCTTCCTCTCTTAGCAAATGGACTGATGAGGAAGCAATGAATAAGGAAGAATGGAGTGGATGAAGATGAAGATGGAGATGGTGCAAGGTTGCTATGACACTTCTCCTTCTTCCTTGGTTCCTCCCGTAGCTCTCCCTCTTCCTTTCTTTCTTACTCTCTCTTGCAATATTCAGATTTCTAACTTAGCAAAATGAGATGGGAATGCTGATAGGAAGGATGGATAAGAGACCATTTGGGTCTTCAATGTGTCTTGGATAGAGATTGTAGGAATATTTGGAAACTCTAGGAGAATGTCTAGGTTGGGGAGGTGAAATGTTTGGTTTCGGGAAAAGAACTTCCAACATCTTGTCTCTCCCTCTCAACTCCCACCGTGCATTCCTCCCTTGCCAAATCTAATGTTCAGATTTTCTATGCCCATTTCCCTTAGGGTCATGGGTTGGGTTATGGGTTAAGGATTTAGGTCTTGGGTTGAAGCTTGGGCTTTTTATTTGGACTATTAACCTTATGGGCTTCTAATTTGATTCCCACTGGGCTCCCATAAATCCTACACTTGGATTGTTAACCCCAATACCTAAATGGGTTGACAATAATTAAGAAAATCTAAATCAACCGAGATGGCGTCCCTAGGTGAATAGTACCCACATGAATAGTAATCCGTGAATGGAGATTTAACGGTATTGTGTGAAATCAATTATTCACTTAAACTAAACTATCACATGTAAAATTTCATGCATTCACATAATCCAGGTTGTCACACAACCTTTAAACATGCAACACAAAAATAATATTAATAAAATATAATATATTCATTAATATTCAAAAATTGAATTACAAGGTAAATCCAAAATTCCCGGTCGTTACATCCTCCCCTCTTATAAGAATTTTGTCCCCAGAATTACAATCTAAGTACGAAAAACTTAACATGGGTTCACTCAAAAAGATGTGGATAATTCTTCCTCATCTTCTCTTCTAGCTCTCACGTGGCTTCTTCAGCTGCGTGGTTCCTCCAAAGTACTTTGACCGAATGGATGACCTTATTTCTTAACGTCTGCTCTTTCCTATCTAATATCTGGATATGAATCTCTTCATATGACAAGTCTCGCTCAATTTGAATCGGTTCATAGGATATCACATGCTTGTAGTCGGGTTTATATAGCCGCAACACAAAAACGTGAAACACATTGTGAATATGCTCAAGTTCAGGAGGTAGAGCTAACTCGTACGCCACTTCACCTACCCTCTTTAAAACTTCAGAAGGTCCAATGAACCTGGGACTCAATTTTCTCTTTTTCCCAAATCTGATCTTTCCTTTCCAAGGAGATACCTTCAAAAATACAAAACTGCCAACTTCAAAGTCTCGCTTCTGACGATGCAAATCGGCATATTTCTTTTGTCGGTCTTGAGCCGCTACCAATTGAGCTCTTATTACCTTGACAACATCTACAGTCTCCGTTCACCGACTTCATCCCAACACAAAGGTGTTCGGCACTTCCTTTCGTATAATGCTTCAAATGGCGGCATGCCAATACTTGCATGATAACTGTTATTATAGGCAAACTCCACCAATGGTAGGTGATCATCCCAGCTGCCTTTAAAATTCGTCACACATGCTCTAAGCATGTCTTCAAGCGTCTGAATCGTTCGTTCGCTTTGCCTATCCGTTTGAGGATGATACGCCGTACTCAACCTCAAATGGGTTCCTAATCTTTCTTTCAAGCTCTTCTAGAAATTCGACGTGAAGCGCGGATGTCTGTCAGACACAATAAATACCGGCACCCCATGTCGCGACACAATCTCTTTCACATATAACTTTGCTAACTGCTCCAGATTGTACCTTATCTTGATCGGTAGAAAATGTGCAGATTTAGTTAAATGATCCACGATCACCCAGATCGCGTCGTAGCCCTTTTGAGTTGGTGGAAGTCCCGTCACAAAATCCATCGTGATATGCTCCCACTTCCACTCCGGAATCTCTAGCGGTTGTAGTAGTCCGTCCGGTTTCTGATGTTCTGTTTTTACCCTTTGACATATCAAATATCGCCCAACACATTCTGCGACCTCCCTCTTCATGTTCGGCCACCAGAAATGCTGGTGCAAATCCTGATACATCTTGGTACTACCAGGGTGTATCGAATACTTTATAGAATGAGCTTCCTGCAGAATCTCTTCTCTCAACTCCTGAACCATCGGTATCTAGATCCTCCCTACAAACCTTAGCAATCCCGTGCTATCAGACTTGTACTTCAATTCCTCTCCTTTTGAGATTCGCTCCCTTATGGCAACACATTCATCATCCTTTCCTTAAGCCTCCTTATCTTGTCTAATAAAGTCGGACTCGCCTCCAGTACGAATAGTTTCTCATCTACATTTGTCGGATACTTGACTGCCAACTCCAGTTTTTCCATATTATTGATCAGTTCCTCTTGAGCTATTAGTATCATCAACTTATCTCTGCCCTTCATAATTAGAGCATCGACTACTACATTGGCCTTACCGGGATGGTACAAAATTTCACAGTTATAGTGCTTGATCAACTCCAACCATCGTCGCTGCCTCATATTTAGCTCCTTCTGAGTGAAGATATACTTCAGACTTTTGTGGTCTGTGTATATCTCATACTTCTTCCCATACAGATAGTACCTCCAAATCTTCAGAGCAAACACCACTGCCACTAGTTCTAGGTCATGAGTCGAATATCCCTTCTCATAGTCCTTCAGCTGTCGTGACGCGTATGCAACGACCTTCTCATGCTGCATCAATACTCACCCAAGGCCTTTGTGTGACACATAACTGTACACCACAAATCCCCCATTATTATCTGGTAGTGACAACACAGGTGCTTCACTAAGTTTCTTCTTCAACTCCAAGAAACTCTCTTTGCACTTATCTGTCCATACAAACTTCACAGTCTTCCTTGTCAAATTTGTTAACGGTGTCACTATGTTTGAAAAGTTCTGAATAAACCTTCGATAGTAACATGCTAATCCCAAGAAACTTTGGACTTCTGTCGGTGTCCTTGGCTGCTCCCAGTTTATTACTGCTTCTACTTTGGTAGGATCCACTGATACCCCATCCTTGTCAATTATGTGCCCCAAAAACTGCACCCTTTGTAGCCAAAATTTACACTTGGAAAACTTTACATAAAGTTTCTCCCTTCTCAGTGTTTCTAGGGCTATTCTCAAATGCTCGACGTGTTCCTCCTCCGTCTTCGAGTATACTAGAATGTCATCTATGAAAACGATAATAAATTCATCTCGGTATTGCTTGAACACTCTATTCATCATGTCCATAAATGCTCCTGGCGCATTTGTCAGCCCAAACGACATCACCAAAAACTCAAAGTGTCCATATCGAGTTCTGAATACTGTCTTTGGAATATCCTCCTACCTCACCTTTAGCTGGTGATACTCCTCAAGTTAATCTTCGAAAAGTATTTCGCTCCCTTCAATTGGTCAAACAAATCATCAATTCTGGGCAACGGATACTTGTTCTTAATCGTGACTTTGTTCAACTCCCGATAGTCGATACAAAGCCTCAGCGATCCGTCTTTCTTCTTTACAAATAGCACTGGTGCTCCCCACAGAGATACACTCGGACGAATATACCCTTTATCTAGCAATTCCTGGAGTTGAACTATCAGTTCTTTCATCTCCACTGGTGCCATCTTGTATGGTGCCTTCGAGATCGATGCGATTCCTGATACCAAATCGATTACAAACTCGGCCTCTCTATTCGGTGGTAAATTCGGTAACTCATCTGGGAAAACATCAGGGAATTCCCTTACTACAGGTATCTGACCCAGCTCACCCTCTACTCTTCGAGTATCAACCATATGAGCTAGATAACCTATGCAACCTTTTTTAAGCAATCTCCTTGCTTGCATCATTGTTAGACAACAAGATTGTTTAGGCGATTTACTACCGTAGAATACAACCTTTGACTTATCCGGAGTCTTCAGTTGTATACATTTCTTCTGACAATCAATCACAACCCCGTAACTAGACAACCAATCCATCCCAAGAATTACATCAAATTCGCCTAGTCGTATCAGAATTAAATCTACGCTCACTTTATGACCATTTATCTCAGCATAATAATTTCTATGAATGAATTCCACGGGGATAACTTCTTTATTAGCTACTTCCACATTCATGGGGTTCTCTAGTTTCTCACGAGGTAAATTTAACTGTTTAGCAAATTCATCTGACATAAACGAACAAGTAGCACCCGAATCAAATAATACATATGCACTGATACTATTGATCGAAATAATACCTGACACCACATCCTTTGACTCCACCGCATCCTGCACTGTCATATTGAAAGTGCGTGTCGTTGGTCTGTTGGTTTGGCTAGTTGGCCCTCCAATGCTCAACCTATTGTTGTTGTTGTTGTTGCTATTGTTGTTGTTGTTGTTGTTGTTGTTCCTGTTGCCACTTGTTGCATCCCCCTTCCTTTTCGGGCAATCCTTGATTTGATTATCTGGTGCTCCATATGAGAAGCATCCTGCTTTCTTTCCTTTTGGGCATTGATTTGCAGGGTGTCCCAGTTTCCCACAGTTAAACCAAATCCCTTTGCCCTTCAGATACTCCCCCGAGTGATTCTTTCCACAATTGTTGCACTTATTACCCTTCTTAACCTCTCATCCAGACTTGTTGCCCCAAAAGATTGGCTATCACTCCATTTCCTTTTATTCGGGTTACTTCCCCCGCTGCTTCCTCCTTTGCTTCCTTCGTGACCCTTCTTTTTATCATGATTGAACTTTGCTAGAGCCTCGTTGCCTCCTTCGGCAATGATGGCCTTTTCCAACAGCGTAGAAAATGTGTCAATCTTTAAAACTGCCATCCTACTATACACCCACGGTTTCAGGCCTAATTCAAATCTCCTTGCCTTTCTGGCTTTTGTGTCTACCTGGTGCGATGCGAATCGGGCTAACTCATTGAATTTAGCTGCATACTCTGTGACTGACATGCTCCAAAAACTTCACTTCCATGTTCTGCTTTATACTCTCCGGGAAATAGTTCTCGAAGAATAGCTCCTTGAAACGTTCCCATGGTATCACACCATCTCCAGCACGGTTTTTATTGGCCTTCCACTAATAGTTCACTTCACCCTTCATCATAAAAGTGGTGAACCCTGTCTTCTGTTCTTTAGCTACTCTTGCAACCTCGAACACTTTCTCTATTTCTTTGATCCAAGTTTGGGCTTCAACCGGGTCTAGTGTTCCTTTGAACTCGGGAGGTCCCACTAGTTTAAAGTCCTTGAAACTAGCCAAATGCTGTGTGGGCTGCCGACCTGGCTGCTCTCCAACAGGTGGGGGTCTATTTTGCATGGCTTCTGCCAGCAACTCAACGAACGCTCTCATTGGGTCCTGTTGATTCCGTACCTCACTTTCTGACTCCTCAACCTGTTGGTTACGCAGTCATCCTCTTGGCGCCATGATCTGATAAAAGAAAACCATCGACTTTTACTTATAGATCTAGGTCTCATGCAATAAGTCATTTAAGTCAGCAATTTGGAGTAAAAGCATCTATCAAACACATTTGATTTAAATAAAACAACTGCATTTATAATCGTACACCACTGTTTGAATATAACTTGACTCAACATGTGGCATACTTCTATAAACGCTAAATGACACAGCCTGCAAACCATTAACTATCCCCTAATAAACAAAAGTGGAGAATAATAACATTCCACCCCTCTATTATAAACAAAAATCGGGGTTCAAATACTATCCCATGCGTGCTACTAGCATAGGGATTTATAATATAATTAAGCCCCTATTACAACAAAATTGGGAGCTACTGTGAACAAAGTGTTAAAAATAACACATCACCGCCTGCTGTGGCGAATTGCAACCCTGAGCTCCCGTCGAGCCAGCCTGTCGACCACTCGACGCCTAATCACGCGCCTGCTGCTCCCCTCATCCCTAGGGTACCTCCTCACCCTGTCCCTCAGCCTGCCAATGGAAGTGGTCAAGCCTAACCTGAGGGAATCAATCTCTACAGTCAGGGCTACCAACTGCTCTATAGCTTCATCTCTTTCCAAACGAGTAGTCTCTAGCTGATCCTCTACCCCTTCTATCTGTCCTACCAACACCACATTCCTCTCTAAGAGGTCATAAACCATCACACCAAGCTGAACAGAAGTCCCACGCCGACCGTGAACCTTTACCTTTAGCTCGGCAATCCTCTGGTCCTTTTCCTGCAGCTTCTGGGTTAGTTCAACCTTTTCCCCCAAAGTCTGATACGCCAATGACCTATACTGCTCCTCTCGATCCTGGTGATCCTGGTTCTGCTCCTCTAAGTGGGATACTCGATTCTCGAGCTCCTCATTCCTATTTGTCAGCTCTTCGATGATGTCACTAGTAGTAGTGCCCATGCCATCTGCATACTCAGGTGGCTCATCATCCTCCGTTATTGGATCCTCCTCGGGATCCTCATCCTCTGCCTCATCACTTAACTGCCTCAGCATTCCTCCGGTAACTAGCTCCTCCTTAGAACTATACTCGGTCTCAGACTCATCCCTAGTGTCCATCATCTCTGGCTCACTTGGCTACACCTCCACTAACTGTCCTGCGTCCACATAGATGTCTGTGAACTCCACCTCTCTAGCAAGACTGGACTCTCTCGTCGCAGACATCCTACAACCACAGACAGGAACAAACAGACAACAAGATGTCAGTGTCACAATAATATACTCATTGATAAAATAAAATGATATTTTATCATTCACAACTCGGCTCGATGGATTTCCACAATCCACCTCCAGACATGATCATGAAATGAATCTCCTCGATCCATCACCTAATGTACTCAATACGAGTTTAATACTAAGGTTATAACCTAGGTTTCGCATTCCTAAAGTTTATAACCTACAACTTTGATACCAACATGTGACACCCCCAAATTCAGGTATCAATACCTCAAATTTAGCGCTCACAATAAAGTACATCTATACACCTCTAAACAACATAAATCAACTAATGCGGAATAAATAAACATATGTTGTTCATTACAAAAGGTTTACTACAGTCCCAAGGTCTATAACCTTAAATAAATACATCGCAGAATACATTAATAATACAAAACTACTCCACGATCACATAACAGAATAGTACAAATAACTAGTCCTTAAGCTTTCCTTTGCCTTTGTCCGCTTTGGAACTCTCCGGCTTAACTACAACAGGTTCATGATATAGCAAGGGTGATCAACTACTTTTCCCAGCAAGTTTAACATGAATGAAAAGATATATCATGAATGAATGAGAATAACAATCGTATAATTTGATAATTTAAGAACATTGAAGAAATAGCTGACAATACAATTAAAGTTCAAATGAAGAAATGAATATTGATTATTTATTGCTGAGTGGTCTAATAGACCATGAATTTTTTGGCCAAAGGATCAGTCATTCAACTAACCCTTTTAAACGCCTGGCCCGTCAATAGTACTTGAGGGGATCAGCCTCTAGTACCCTATGTATATGTATAACATTTAACTCTGACTGCATCAGACAACTGACACATTAAAATCCCCTAAATAAGGGTTGCTCTCTCAGTCCAAGAATCCATACCAACAATCGGTTCGGATAGTTCTTAAAAATAATAACATGTACATTTCTAGCCGAAATAAATGACGTAGACTATTTCCTTAAACATTTCATGAATGAAGAACTTACATTTTACAGTCCAACAACAGATCATGAATTCAAATGCACAAGGTGCGAATATCAATAATTATCTTTGATGTGGAGTAATCAACAATAATTAATCCACTAATATAACTTGAAAGTAATAGCTCGATTTGAGTCGTGAAACTTGCAACAATATACAACATTTGTATAAAATAAGAAACTTGCTCAAATGTAAGGGTTAAGTAAGTTTAAGAAACTTTCATTCAATATATAGAAAGAATGAAATTAGGAAACTTGCACAACACAAGGGTTAGACAAGCGTTAGGAAACTTGCTTGGTACGTCTGCTACAATATTACAACACACGCTCCTTAATATTCTACACATGTAAATACATATTCATATAACAATCAGTGACATAACGGATACTAAATATTGGATTATACTACTCTATAACATCTCATTCATATTAGAAACAAAATATTAAACAAGGTTATGCCCACTAGTTACAGCATTACGACGCTTTTACGTTTGAACGCCAAACTTGCCTAATCGAACGCCCAAGCGACACGTAATTGCGTATGCCTAGCAGGCCCCTTCGATTTATCTAATACTCATTGGCTAATCCTAAGTATCATTATAATTCATAACATTCATGTTTTAGAACTTAGAAGAATGTCTTTTATTGCGGGAAGCATTACACGTTGCACACACGCATGACCGACGCCTTCCGTTTGCACAACAGCCCTAAAAACAGTCAATTTCAAAATTGCTCCAGTTTGAAAATTTCAATTCTAATTAATGGATGTTGTAGGTATATCTCTAAGATTTTCGGATCATCTTGAATCGCCCAAATCCGAGTCCGTATGAGAAAGTTATGGCCATTTTCCCAATGGACGTCGAAGCTGAGTCGGGCAGTGCACATGCAGGCGGGCGGCACCAGGCGCACGACGTGCGGTAGCGCGTGCGCACGGGCATGCGGGGCCTTGGTGCGGGCGCGCGGGTGGCCTGATGGCCCTTGTCAGACATCGCGATTTTGACCCTCCTTCACTCTAATCCTCATAACTTCTTCTCTAGACCTTCAAATTGGTCCGTTCTGGACTCTATGGACTCCTAAGACATAGAGCTACAACATATCAAAAATTCAGAGCTATCCATTAATATTAACATGGCCAAATCTTAGGCCAAAGTATCAACTCATGCTCTGTTTTGAATGTTTTAAGTGTTCTTCACTAAAATCATAACCAAATCTTTGTTTTTACATCTTTTTACTCTATTTCAGTTGGGTTAACTTGGTAACCCATGGAACTACAATACCATAACAATAAATAAATTAAACACACAAAATCATAGCTACAAAGTCCTCTAAAGCGTCCAATAATCCATGTTCATGTCCAAAGTCCATTGTTCTTCATGTTCTTCATCCTCCTTAAGCATAGGTACGGGTTTATTCCATTTTTGTTCCACTTTGAAGTTATTAATGGCTTACATAATCTCTTAACGACATTTATACGTAATCATAACAAGCAACAACATCAAGAATTGCAGCAAAAACCAACCCACAAGCACAAAAGCTTATAAACCATGGAAACTTCGAAAAAAACCTCAACCAAATCAAATGGAATGGATTGAGTTAATGTTTTACCTCTGTAAATCCCCTTCTAGATGATAAGAAGATTAGCTAGGGCTTGGCTTGAGTGTTCTTTCTTTTCCTAGGCTCTTTCTTCTTCCTCACCCGAGCACCCACTTCCCTTTCTCTCTCTAGAACCTCACTCTCTCTTGCTTCTTCTTCTTTCTTCTTTGTTTTTGCAGTTTGCTTCTTTCCTCTCTTAGCAAATGGACTGATGAGGAAGCAATGAAGAAGGAAGAATGGAGTGGATAAAGATGAAGATGGAGATGGTGCAAGGTTGCTATGACTCTTCTCCTTCTTCCTTGGTTCCTCCCGTAGCTCTCCCTCTTCCTTTCTTTCTTACGCTCTCTAGCAATATTCAGATTTCTAACTTAGCAAAATGAGATGGGAATACTAATAGGAAGGATGGATAAGAGACCATATGGGTCTTCAATGTGTCTTGGATGGAGATCATAGGAATATTTGGAAACTCTAGGAGAATGTCTAGCTTGGGGAGATGAAATGTTTGGTTTGGGGAAAAGAACTTCCAACATCTTGTCTCTCCCTCTCAACTCCCACCGTGCACTCCTCCCTTGCCAAATCTAATGTTCAGATTTTCTATGCCCATTTCCCTTATGGGTCATGGGTTGGGTCATGGGTCAAGCGTTTGGTCTTGGGTTGAAGCTTGGGCTTTCTATTTGGACTATTACTATTAAACTTATGGGCTTCTAATATGATTCCCATTGGGCTCCCATAAATCCTACACTTGGATTGTTAACCCCAATATCTAAATGGGTTGACAATAATTAAGAAAATCTAAATCAACCGAGATGGCGTCCCAAGGTGAATAGTACCCACGTGAATAGTAATCCGTGAATGGAGATTTAGCGGTATTGTGTGAAATCAATTATTCACTTAAACAAAATTATCACACGTAAAATTTTATGCATTCATATAATCCAGGTTATCACATAACCTTTAAACATGCAACATAAAAATAATATTAATAAAATATAATATATTCATTAATATTCAAAAATTCGAATTACAAGGTAAATTCAAAATTCCCGGTCGTTAAAGGGGGGACTTTTATGTCATTTGACTTAGCAAAATGTGGCTATTAAAATAAATCAAAAATGGAAAAAAAATGAGGCAAGATGGGCGACGATGAAGAGGAAGAGAAAGGAGGAGTGAATATAATGATTTCTTCACTTTATTTGTACCAACTAGCCATGTGTTACCATTTTAGTGGGCTGCCATATTTTGTCCAAGATTTTGCAAGTATGCTCAAGATAAGGTAAGATAAGATAAGATAAGATTGTGGAAGAATTATATACATACATATATTGTATGTATACATTTTTTACCAACAATAATAAAACACTTTACTTTATTTTTATCTTTTATTTTCTCTCACTTTCCAAGTTAGCAAAAATTTAGAAAGAGAGAGAGATAAGGGAGATGAGGGGGACGACAGTCCTAAGGAAGAAAGGAGAGAGAGAGAGAGAAGGGTAGCCATGTAAGCTAAGGAAGAAGGAGAAAGAAAATAAAGCTAAAGTATAAAATTTTTAACCTTAATCTAGTTATTTCCTTTTGTTTTGGTTTGATTATGGTTGATATAAAGTTTATGATCTTGGATCTTAGAACTCTTGATCTATATGTTAATAAGTGTATTATGCATAGATCTTACAAGATTGAGTGTTGATTTGTTGAAAAGAAAAGAAAAGAAAATTTGTTCGTTTTAAAAAGGGTTAGAAAACCCTAGTCTTCTTTCACTTTATATGAGTACCATTTGAAATCTATGCACTCTTTTTGCGATCCGTCAAAGAAGGGTACTAGATAATAAGTTAAGTGTTAAACCCAAGTGGTGGAAGTCAAAAATAATGTGTACAAAATTTGTAGGGACTGGTTTTACCAAAACAATCCAGGTTGTTCAAAAAGGGAAAAGGGACTACTACAGGGGTAGTTTCGTCATTTTTAGTACTCTAAAAATTCGAGAAATATTTGGAGTGATAATATGAGAAGTTATATGAGTCCTGTAAAAATTTTAGAATTTTTGGTCAGGTAGAATGAAAGTTATGGTTGTTATGGCGAAGGACCTCAAATCGGGAAACGGGACCAAAACCCGCTGACCCCTACCTTACGTGCACTATTTTGACCCCTTAGCAAGTTCACTAAATTCAGGCCTTTTGCCACTGAAAATATAGGGAGTTAGGTAGCTCCTGGCCAAAAATCGTCGCATTTTGACTTGTAATGAAGAATTTACGGTTAAAATAAAAACATAGAGTTTTCCGACGAAAATAGCTATAACTAGAGTTGTGCAAGATAGTGATAATTTTTCTTAGTTTCGAAAGTTAAAACGGACATTTAAAAAATGTTAAAGAAAATTGGAAACTTTCATAAGGAAAGTATTTTTGAGTATGGAATATATATTCATATGTGTGGCAAGACTTGAAGAAAATAAAAATCGACCATTAAAAGAGGTTAAGTCATTTTAAGAATGTAGCTTCCAATCCGGTTTGCTGTATTCATATTTCGGCTTGCTGAATTGACTGAATTTGGCTTGTTGAATTGGTGAATATAGTTTGCTAAATTAATGAATCCGGTTTGCTGAATTAGTGAATCTAGCTTACTGAATTGTAGGATAGTTTGAATCCAGGTAGATGGATTGGATGTTGGTTTAAATCTAGGCTGCTGGATTGGTATGTTGGATAATCCAACTTGCTGGTTTAGGTATTTAGGCTAAATGGATTATAAAGAAAACTTATAAAATGAAAGACTTAGTGTTAAGTCATAAGGTTTATGATAAAGTAGTAGTACAGTTGTGTTCTGTAACAGTTGATATATAGTAGTTGGGCTAAACAATTCTTTCAGGGAGCGGAGGTATATACGAACTAGCAACCAATCTAACTCACTGTGAAAACAGTGTAGACGAGACGGAAACTAGTTTGTTGGTTGTTTGTGGGAAACCACTCATCATACTATATTGAACACTGTTAAAGACTCGATGTGTACTAGCTTTAGAATTATGAATGCGTATAGTGCTAAGGTGTTATCTAATATTTAGTTATGTGGTTGAATGTTAGATAGCTTATTTATAAAGAAGTGATATTATAAGGTGATATATGTGATGCTAATTGAAAGATTAATCTTATAACTGATAGATCTTTCATAAGAGATTAAGTTAAATTGCGTAGTAGTAATCGACGGTACATGCAAGTTTCCTTAATCTTACTCAAATTTATATTGAGCAAGTTCCTATTAACTCAAACTTAAGTTGTTATATTTCAAGCATGCTAGTGGTTTAATTCTTTATAATTATTTCACCTCCTTAAATTATTGATTCGCACATAGGGCATGTTGCATATGTCCATCAGGTATGAAAGGCTGATCACCTTCATTGCCATAAGGTTCAGTTAAATTGTTCATGGTCATTATTGACATCTAGAATTATTGATTCAGTCATTCAATTATTAAAATTATGATTCATGTTCTTTCACAATTATTATATTGTTGAAAATTCAAAAGCTTATTCATTCTTTCAATCATGATATATCTTTCTTGCATTTAAACTTGCTGGGCAAAATAGTTGCTCACCCTTGCTAAATCATGATAACAAATTTCAGATTAACACGAATGTTCGAGGAAAGACAGAGACAGAAGCAAAGGACACGATTATAGTGTTATGCATGATAAGAAAAATTAGTTATTTGATGTAAGTTAATTGTGTAAACCTTTTATGAATCTAAAGGTAAATATGTATTAAAATAAAGGTTATAGACCTTGGGATATGTAGCTTAGATTATTGTATAAACAATTTATGTTTATATCTTCCGCAGTAGTTGTAAATATGATGTATCGTGACGCACCAGGTCCGAGGTTCAAGGGACCCGGATTTGGGGGCGTTGTAGGTTGGTATCAAAGCTGTAGGTTATAAACTTTAGGTAAGAGTACCTTAGGCTATAACCGCAGGGATGAGGATAAGGAATAAACTCAAATAGAGTTTAAGTGCTAAAAGATGAATTTTTGGAAATTCATTATTAAGTAAAGAAAAAGATAAATAAGATTTAAAGAAGAATCTTGAAAAGTTATAAAGATAAGAATCTAGAGTTACCTGACTCTAGTAGTAAAGATGAAAAGCTTAAATAAAATCATAATATAATATGATTAAAAGGAAAGTTAAGAAGATCGTAAAACAAAACGATCATGAGATAGAAAAGAATTGTAATATAATACGATTATAAGAAAAGGTCACAACGTGATCTGATTAAGACATGGAATGATAGGTGATCAATCGAATGATTGAAAACTTCATAGCAGAATTACTGTGCGAAAGTTATACTATGAAATTGTACTATGTAAACTCATGAAAGAGTGATTAATGTTGATATACGAATTAAATGAAATTCGTATTGAAAAGGGAAAGTTAGAATTATGTGGGATTTCAATGGAGGACTCATGTTAGTGGCTGAGTTGTACAATTCCTTATATGGGCGGGGAATTTGTGTCTGGTTTGACAACCACTTAGCTTCCTATATTGATATTCATTGAAATATTGGGGTCGCGCTATCGATATAAGTATGACGAGAATGTGATTCTTTTCTCATATATATATATATATATATTTGATAGTTAGAGAATATTAAGATTAGGTGCGAGTTCTTTAAACTTATACGTATGATAAGTTCGTGACTCATAATCGTATGGTGGAACCCCTCAGTGAATGGACGATTTTGGTCTGACTATGATAAGTTCCTAAACCCATATGATTGTGGTAAGTTCTTGAACTCATAACATGTGGTAAGTTTGATGAACTATACTGGAGTATAGAAATGGTTGTGGATGAAGAATTGAGGATTTTTAGTATAGTAAGCTTTAAGGATAATAGAAATAGATAGAATTATCAAGCAATGGATCATTGGAGAAATTAAAGTTGATGGTGGAAGCATAAGTATTCAAAATCTTCTAGCTATGCTAGACTTCAAAATTTTTGATATCAAGCCAAATTCGCACTGATGTGCTTTTAAAAAATAAAAATAAAATTTTTGTTATCCTCAAAACAAAGTGACGAGTGTGTAAAAGTGGGCTTCGAACCACAACCGCATCGTTACCTGTTGCGGAATGATAACACCAAAAATAATTTTTTTTTTGTTTGGAATTGTTTAAAGAAGAGTCTACGCTATTTGTTTTGGCTAGACAAAAATGATTTTAAATTAGTCATCAATGCATCATTGAACCTGGTGTAGAATGACAGATGATGGAGTCATCAGTGCAGATTAACCTAGTGTTGGATGTGATCATAGTATCGTCAACCTACTATGGTATGATGTAGTATGACAAAGTCACAAAATGACAGAATCCTTAACGGACTGTAAATACAGGCAGTATCATGACGTCATAAAATGATTTTCAGAATTTTAAACTAGTTAAAGGAAAGTCAATGCCAATTAAAAGTGGCTAGATAAATATTTCAATTGGTATTCAAATTATTGGTATATGTCTAAGCTATTTGATTCGGCTAGATAAAGGTTGTAATGATTTATTAAATCGATATAAAAGATGTCAAAGTAAATAGCAGACTCAAATGATGTCCTAATAAAATAGACATAATATGATGTTGACTCAAGCATATGATACAAGTTGGTATCTGACACAAGTTGGTGTCAATGCAAGAGTCCGACACAAGTTGGTGTCAGGTTGATGCAAGTTGGTATCAAATGGATGCGAGTTGGTATCTGACACAAGTTGGTGTCAGCATTACGTGATACAAGTTGCTATCAAATTGACACAAGTTGGTGTCAAGGTAATGCAATTTGATATTAAACAAACACAAGTTGGTGTTATTTAAAATACCAATTGGGGTATAGTGGATATAAGTTGATATCGAACCAAAACGCGTATAGTCGTTTAACGATGTAGATAAGAGATTTCCTGATCTGATGATAGGGAATACTTTAGTTATGGGATATGAGGAAGTTGACCTTAAAATTGTAAGCTCAAAAGATTTAGTCCGAAGATTATAGGACTTTCAGAGTAATAAGAGGATTACATAGGTAATGGCAGAAAACTATAGAATGAAAAGATAGGTGTACATGGAGATGCATGTTAATATAAATATGTGTATTAATATATGCTGTGAGGTGATTAAATTCTAGCATTAATATTGAATGCTTTAAAATGAAGGATGAGAAAATAATATATTTTTATTGTACAGAATAATGCCGCCAAGGAGAAATCAACGTAATCAATCCGAGGCAGAGAACGAGAATAGAGAGCAAGTAGATATTATGCACCAACTTGTGGATCGAATAATAGAGGCTATAAATAGAAACCCCATCGGGATAAATAATCCTCCAGCTTTGCCAGTAGCAAGCTTTAAGGATTTTAAGAATGTGGGACCACCTGAGTTTAAGGGGACCACTAAGCCTATAGAGGCTCAAGTTTGGATTAAGACAGAAAAGGCATTTGTCATTGCCAATGTGGGAGAGAAGCAAAAGACAGCTTTGTTACCTATATGATGAAAGGTGAAGCTAGTTTTTGGTGGGAGGTCAATCAGAACAGAGTTGGTGAGGAAATAGTAACTTGGGAAAGGTTCAAAGAGTTATTCTTCGAGAATTACTTTCCTAAAGGTATGCGGAGTCAGATAGAGATAAAATTTCTCGAGCTGAAGCAGGAGGACATGACGGTTTTCCAATATGTTGCCAAATTCAATGAGCTAGCAAGGTTTGCTCCACATCAAGTGGACACTGAAGAAAGAAAGGCGCGTAGGTTCGAGCAAGGTTTAAAACCTTCACTCTACGATAAATTATCGGTATTGTAAGTCGACTCGTTTGGAGCGATCTTAGAAAAGGCTATGATAGCCGAGGGAGGAAGCAAAGAGTTAGATCAACTCTATTGTAAAGGGAAGGTCAAGAAGAATCAGGCGGAGGGAAGTCGTAAGCGAAAATGGGAAAAATATTCTAATGAAGGGCGAGGAGACTCGAAGAAAAGTAAAGCCAAGATATGCTATAACTGGCAAAAGAGACATATCTCTCCTAATTGGCCCAACCTAAAGAAAGGCGTATGCTTTACTTGTGGATCAGCGGATCATTAGGCAAAGAATTATCCAAGGAGAGGGACAGGTGGAAAAAGTAGTGGTAATCTAACACTCGCTAAATTAGTAGATATGTAATAATATATCTTTGATAAAGGTAGTAATGAAATTTTATATGTACTTTTGATGTAATAATGATTCCGGAGACGAAATCCTTATAAGGGAGGAAGAATGTGACAACCCGAAAATTTATAAGATTTATTTATAAGATCTTGAATGATTAAATTAAAGGTTAAATAATAAAACCTAGATGGGAATTTGTGGATTTATTTAAAAATTTTAAGAAAAACCTATATGGTTTACTCTTTGAACGAGAAGAGAGAAAATATGGGTTATAAAATTCTAAAACCCTAGAAATGAATTTATATGTACTTGAAGGGATATTATGGATAAGGTATTACAATACCTATAAATTTGATGTGAATTAAATGGTGTAAGAAATTTAATAATGATACAGGTGAAAAATTTATTAAGAAAATAAATTTTCAAATAAAGGGATGTTATAAGGTTAAAGAAAATGTGTATTGGTACACATATATATACTTGGTGATATGTTATATATATTTGGTGATATGTTATATTATATTGTAGCAAGAGAAGTGATGATGATAAATAGGTATATTTATTGCGCATGAATAAATTGTTATGAAACAATTTATATTACGAAGCGAAATCATTAGTTTAAGTATACAGAAATATTGTATACTTTAAATAAAGGATATTAAAATAAATTCTGGCATTGAAATATTTTAAAAAGAGGGAATATTATTTTAATTATAATATCTCATTTATTGAATAAATTTCCATTTTGTATGAAAATATAAGTGAATATGTGTTATGTGAATTAAATAAGCTAGTTAATTTATTTTAAGTAAGCAAAGGAATGGAAAGGAAAGCTATGTAACATATTTATAAATAATATAAATATGAGGAGATAATAAACTTAAGTATTATATTAATAGTCCAAGTAGTAAATAAATACTAGTGGACTAGTCCAATTAGTTAAATAACCAAGCCCACTCATTTAATTAACTATGGACTTGGATAATTAATATGTAAACTTACTAACTTAGCCCAATTGGAATGTTTAACAAAAGATTTAATAAACTAGTGGCCCAAGTGATTGTTTAATAATGTTTGAATACTAGTGGCCCAAACAATTTTAAATGAAAGTCCAATTAATGGCATATTTGGTGTAAACTTTCTAGTAAGTTAATTATTCTAATAATGAAAGGGAATTAAAGAAAGTTTGGTAGCCTAATATTATAAATTAGGCATTAGAATTAAATAACCTAAAGGGATATTTTTAGTTAGTGGTCTTGATATTTTAATTATATACTAATGACCTAATCTAAGAGATTTATTTTATTATCTCAATTAGTTTGTGTGATTATGTGAGTAAATGAATATGAATATTAAGTGTTTGTTTATATTTGTTTCTTATATAAACAAATAAAAGAAAGTCTTGTAACCTAATTATTATATATTAGGTATAAAAATTTAATAACTTAAGGGTTATTTCATGGGAGAATAATAGTATTTAAAATAAATACTAATCCTAAGAGATTTATTTTATATATTTCAACTAATTAATTTTATAACTTAATTAAAGTAAATCTAATTGGGTTAAGAAATTAAATGTACATGAGTAAGGAATTAAATTCTAAAGGAGTGAGATGTATACCATGATTAAATAATTAGGGAAAGATAAAATTAAGATATGGTGTAATATTAATTTATAAGCCCAACCAATTAATTATTTAAGAAAGCTCAAGTTTATATTAATCAGAGAGCCCAAACACATAAATGAATGCCCCAAATTTAGCCCAACTTGTGGAGGGACTTTTATGTCATTTGACTAAGAAAAATGTGGCTATTAAAATAAATCAAAAATAGAAAAAAATGAGGCAAGATGGGCGGCAATGAAGAGGAAGAGAAAGGAGGAGTGAATGTAATGATTTCTTCACTTTATTTGTACCAACTAGTCATGTGTTACCATTTTAGTGGGCTACCATATTTTGTCCAAGATTTTACAAATATGCTCAAGATAAGGTAAGATAAGATAAGATAAGATTGTGGGAGAATTATATACATACATATATTATATGTATACATTTTTGACCAACAATAATAAAACACTTTACTTTATTTTTATCTTTTATTTTCTCTCACTTTCCAAGTTAGCAAAAAGTTAGAAAGAGAGAGAGATAAGGGAGAGGTGGGGGACGACAGTCCTAAGGAAGAGAGGAGAGAGAGGGAGAAGGGTAGCCTTGTAAGCTAAGGAAGAAGGAGAAAGAAAATAAAGCTAAGGTATAAAATTTTTAACCTTAATCTAGTTATTTCCTTTTATTTTGGTTTGCTTATGGTTGATATAAAGTTTATTATCTTGGATCTTAGAACTCTTGATCTATATGTTAATAAGTATATTATGCATAGATCTTACAAGATTGAGTGTTGATTTGTTTAAAAGAAAAGAAAAGAAAATTTGTTCGTTTTAAAAAGGGTTAGAAAACCTTAGTCTTCTTTCACTTTATATGAGTACCATTTGAAATCTATGCACTGTTTTGCGATCTGTCAAAGTAGGGTGCTAGATATATAAATTAAGTGTTAAATCCAAGTGGTGGAAGTCAAAAATAATGTGTACAAAATTCTTAGGGACTGTTTTTACCAAAACAGTCCAGGTTGTTCAAAAAGGGGAAAAAGGCTGCTACAGGGCAGTCCCATCCAGGGGTAGTTTCATCATTTTTTTGTACTCTAAAAATCCTAGAAACATTTGGAGTGATCATTTGAGAAGTTATGTAAGTCCTGTAAAAATTTGAGAATTTTTGGTCAAGTGGAATGAAAGTTATGGCTGTTATGGCGAAGGACCTCAAATCGGGAAACGGGACCAAAACCCGTTGACCCCAAGCTTACGTGCACTGTTTTGACCCCTTAGCAAGTGAAATAAATTCAGGCCTTTTGCTACTGAAAATATAGGGAGTTAGGTAGCTCCTGGCCAAAAATCGCCGCATTTTGACTTGTAATGAAGAATCTACGGCTAAAATAAAAACGTAGAGTTTTCTGACAAAAACAACTATAACTAGAGTTATATAAATCCGATAACCACGAAATTTTAATTGGGAGTACTTGTTAATATGTATAATATTCTATCAAAAATTTGGAGTCATCGGAGTAGTGCAAGATAGTGATTATTTTTCTTAGTTTCGAAAGTTAAAACGGACGTTTGAAAAATATTAAAGGAAATTGAAAATTTCATAAGGAAAGTATTTTTGAGTATGGAATATATATTCATATGTGTGAAATGACTTGAAGAAAATAAAAATCGACGATTAAAAGAGGGTAAGTCATTTTAAGAATGCATATTCCAATCCGGTTTACTGTATTCATATTTCGGCTTGCTGAATTGATTGAATCCGGCTTGCTGAATTAGTGAATATAATTTGCTGAATTAATGAATCTGGTTTGCTGAATTAGTGAATCTAGCTTACTGAATTGTAGGATAGTTTGAATCTAGGTTGCTGGATTGGATGTTGGTTTAAATCTAGGCTGCTGGATTGGTATGTTGGATAATCCAACTTGCTGGTTTAGGTATTCATGCTTAATGGATTATAAAGAAAACTTATAAAATGAAAGACTTAGTGTTAAGTCATAAGGTTTATGATAAAGTAGTAGTACAGTTGTGTTCTATAGTAGTTGATATATAGTAGCTGGGCTAAACAATTCATTCGGGGAGCGGAGATATATACGAACTAGCAACCGATCTAACTCATTGTGAAAACAGTGTAGACGAGACGGAAACTAGTTTGTTAGTTGTTTGTAGGAAACCACTTAGCATACTATATTGAACACTGTTAAAGACTCGATGTGTACTAGCTTTAGAATTATGAATGCGTATGGTGCTAAGGTGTTATCTAATATTTAGTTATGTAGTTGAATGTTAGATAACTTATTTATAAAGAAGTGATATTATAAGGTGATATATGTGATGCTAATTGAAAGATCAATCTTATAACTGATAGATCTTTCATAAGAGATTAAGTTAAATTCCGTAGCAGTAATCGACGGTACAAGCAAGTTTCCTTAATCTTACTCAAATTTATATTGACCAAGTTCTTATTAACTCAAACTTAAGTTGCTATGTTTTAAATATGCTAGTGGTTTAATTCTTTATAATTATTCTACCTCCTTAAATAATTGATTCGCACATAGTACATGTTGCATATGTGCATCAGGTATGAAAGGCTGATCACCTTCATTGCCATAAGGTTCAGTTAAATTGTTCATGGTCATTATTGACATCCAGAATTATTGATTCGGTCATTTAATTATTAAAATTATGATTCATGCTCTTTCACAATTATTATATTATTGCAAATTCAAAAATTTATTCATTCTTTCAATCATGATATATCTTTCTTCCATTTAAACTTGTTGGGCAAAATAGTTGCTCACTCTTGTTATATAATGATAACAAATTTCAGATTAATACGAATGTTCGAGGAAAGACAGAGACAGAAGCAAATGACAAGATTATAGTGTTATGCATGATAACTAAATTAGTTATTTGATGTAAGTTAATTGTGTAAACCTTTTGTGAATCTAAAGGTAAATATGTATTAAAATAAAGGTTATAGGCCTTGGGATATGTAGTAGAGATTATTGTATAAACAATTTATGTTTATATCTTTCGTAATAGTTGTAAATATGATATATCGTGACGCACTAGGTCCGAGGTTCAAGGGACCCGGATTTGGGGGCGTTACAAGAGTTCTAAATTCTAGAAATGTTATTGAAGTAAATTCAAACCAAACTTCCTTTGGTGCGGACTCTGATGCCAAACTGAGATGAACAACCTTTATATAGGGGATTATTTTACGCGTTAGCGTTTAGATGTTATTTAGATGTTGTGCACATACATGGTATAAAGGGCTGATCCCCCTAAGTACGAGAAGTAAGGTCCATATAGTCTTACGACTGTTGAAGGTTTAAAGTAAAAATACTTGATAACCTAAGACATAGTTCGTGGTCTTGTGACCCTCAGATGCTCTTTTGATTCTTGTATTCTATTCTTGATTCAAAAGTCGAGAATTCGATAATCCGATATCCATTTAATTATTCACATGTTATTATCATTATTTTATTGTGTTACTTACTGGGCAATTGTTGCTCACCCTTGCATAATAACATTGCAACCAAAGTTGAAAGAATTGACGAGCCATCCACTAGTAAGGGCAAAGGCAAAGCTAACAAGTAATGAAAACTTGTTATATTTGTTTAAATGATGCTTATGTAATAGACCGCATTGATGTATTATTAAGGTTAGATGACCTGGAATTTATTTATTAATGATGTTGTAACCCTTTAATGGGAGATTTCTACTTTACTTAAGAGTTTTCATTCATATTTGAATGGGTAGTTAGATGCGATGTGATGTATTTGGATAGTGAACACCAAATCCTATAGAAATGAAGTACCCAGATTTGGGGGTGTCATAGGTTGGTATCAGAGATGTAGGTTATGAACCTTAAGTGGGGAAACGTTAGGGTAGCAGCCTTTTAAGAGTCAGAAAATATAGCGGTGATAAACTCTTATCGAGTTCTAAGGAATGAATTAAGGAATTCATTAAAGATAATAAAAGACTTTATGTGTTATGTGCTTATATGTTAACAACTTATGTGCCGCGATTAGTACCGAGTATTAATTAAAACTTAAACTTTGTTGTTAGGATGTCGGATGTTGGAGGATTCAGTCAGCCTAGGGAGATTGAGCCCCGAGTGGCTGGAGAGGAGCCGCGTGATATTCATGTTATCCAGAAGCAGTTGATACAGAGAGAGCCATCTCCATTGATCACTATTGTGGGTCAGGAGCATGAGCCTACGCTTGATTCAGAGGAGGACCTTGAGGATGTTGAGATAGAGGCTGAGGAGGATGATGAGGATCCCGAGGAGGTACCCCTTACCTCTGTCGATGTTGAGATATATGATGCATTGTATGATCGTACCATAGAGTTACAGGATAGAGTCAAAGACTTGAAGAGACTAGCAAATAGATGCCAAACTCTTATAGATCAGAAGAATGAGAAAATTGAGAATCTTGATATACGTCTTGGAGATGTGGAGTAGAAGCTAGTTCGTGCAGAAAGTCAAAAGGAAGATCTATTAGCTGAGAATGAGAAAATGAAACTTGAGATTCATAAATTGAAGGATGATCTGAGTGAGGAGTCAGCGGAACGTGCGAGAGCAGAGGATGGTTGGATGAACATCATTCGACGTGCAGAGATTTTTGAAGAAGGCGAACGGGCACAGCGGGCTAAGATTGAGGAGACAGACTACACCTTTTAGACAAGGATTGATAGAGCCTAGGATCGAGTTCTCCACTATCCAGTTCAGTTCGAGGACTTGTCGTGGTACATGTTCGATCGCAGGATGATGTTCCGTATCATGGAGGAAGAACGTAAAAAGGCGGTTCGACGCCTTAGTAGGCCGTGATAGGAGCCGTATTGAAGTATATGTGTAAATATTTATGGTAGCTAGTGATGTAAATTTCAGCGTGATTATACACAATAGAATATGACTATTTAATCTTAAAGATTGTTTGATCTTGTGATAGTTGATGTAAATAGCAGTGATGCTATCTTTCTATGTTTAAGACTTTTGAATGAATGAAATATCAATTTTATTTGGAGATGTTATGTGTTAAATTTTTAACCTGAATTGTTTGAGTTAAATGTTGAACACTTAAGAAATTGAGTGATGATCTAATAAGCGCATATTCTTGAACAGAAAATGCCGCGGAGATGCCAACCACGTCAACAAGCTCAGGAGAGCTCTACCAATAACAACAACGACGCCAATGCTAATCCTGTTTAGCAGTTGGTGAACCTTTTGGCTGGAGCACTTGCAAATCAGCCGCAGGCTTCACCAGTGATGTCATTTAAAGATTTCAAATTGGTAGGACCGCCAGAATTTAGGGGTTCCCTGAACCCGATCGAAACCTGGGTGATGGAAATGGAGAAAGTATTTGACGTTATAAGGATTAGTGAGGACCAAAAGACTGCCTTTGCAACGTTCATGCTTAAGTCAAAGGCCAGTTACTAGTAGCAAGCAAATAAGGTTCGAGGAGGTCAAGGTGTAATCGCGTGGGATAAGTTCAAAGAGATGTTCTTTGAGATATATTTTTCGACAAGCTCGCGAAATCAGATGGAGATTCAATTCGTATAGCTGAAGCAGGGTACCATGACTGTACTAGAATATGTTGCGAAATTTAACTAATTAGATAGGTTCGCAACCTACCAAGTGAACACCAATGAGAGGAAGGCGAGGAGATTTGAACAATGGTTGAAGCTGTGGTTGTACAACAAGGTGTCAATGTTCCAATTGGACACTTTTGTCGGAGTTTTGGAAAAGGCGATTATCGCAGAAGGTGGGAGCGATGCTTAGACTAAGTATAACTAGGAGCAGAAGAAGAAGAAGGGTGAAAATGAGAATAACAAAGCAAGTGGTAGTAACAGTGGTGGTCACAACCAGGAAAGGAAGTGGAATGATAGCGGATTTGCTGAAAATCAACAGGGAGGTCAGAAGAAGAAGGTGGAAGTATGTATTACATGCGGGAAGAATCATGTGGGAATTTGCCTGAAGGGGAAGAGGGTGTACTACAATTGTGGTCAGGAAGGCCACAAAGCACCGAATTGTCCTAATCCAAAGAAGGGTGCTTGTTTCACTTGCAGATCGAAGGATCATCTGGCTAGGGATTGCCCCAATAAGGCAACAGGAGGAGCAGGAACAGTAGGAAATAAGGGGAACCGTGGTCGTAATACATTAACCATAACCGGTTCAGCACCAACAAACCAACCTATCTCCAGGACTTTTAACATGACCGTGCAAGACGTTATGCAGTCTCGCGATGTGGTGTTAGGTATCATTCCGATCAATAATATAAATGTTTATGTATTATTTGATTCGGGTACTACTTGTTCATTTATATCCGATGACTTTGCTAAGAACTTAGAACTGCCTAAAGAGGAATTAGATTACCCTTTGAACATAGAAATTGCGAATAGGGAAGTAATTCCTGTTAGGTACGTACACAAGAGCTGTAGAGTGGACATTAAGGGAAATGTAATGACTGTAGATCTTATTGCGAATAGGGAAGTAATTCCTGTTAGGTACGTACACAAGAGTTCTAGAGTGGACATTAAGGAAAATGTAATGACTGTAGATCTTAGCCCAATTAAACTTGGGGAATTTGACGTTATTTTGGGTATAGATTGGCTATTCAATTATGGAGCGATAATTGATTGCCAAAAGAAACGTATTAACCTTATGACTCCATCAAAGGTAGTATTTTACGGCAGCAGGTCGCCTAGGCAAGCGAGTTGTCTGACGATGATGCATGCCATGAAGTTGTTAATGAAAGTAGTATGCACACAAGCTAATCATATTTGATATGATGTAGCATATACTTTGTAATCTTATTCATTTATTAATAAAAGAATTGATTTTCTTAAAAGGCATTTTATATTATCTTCATTGTGCTGTTATATTAAATTAAATGTGATAAACCCATAGTTTTGAGCAATGCTTTTAGAATCATGATGGTGATCATGCTAATGAGATCTAAATTCCAGATAGCTCACAAACTAAAATTGTTCCTAATCGTTGGATTACTAAAAAGGGGATTAGTGAATCCGGATAGATTAGTACATGCGTTGCTTGCTCTTAGAAAGAGGATGATTGAGGATGATTGATCTCATAATCATTTGTGTGGAGACACTAAAACAAGTATGTAGGTGCTTATTGGAGAATAAGTTCACTGAACGTGGCTCGCTAAAGAATACCTAATGGAGTTTTACTCGCCTGTCAATAGGAATTCCTCTAGTAATAGTAGTACAAGTGATCCTTGGACTTGAGATCATCATAGTATCTTGTATATGATGAGTTATACTTTGACATGTCCCTTAAGACCTTTAGGGTATATCAAAGGGTATGATTGGGTATAATAAGTTGTGCATGGAGATAGGTGAATGATCAATAAAGAATCTACCACATCTAGTAAAAGATGTGAAATGTCCTATGTGATTCGATAAATGACAACTCAGTAGTCCTTGACCAAGGCAGAATGAAATTAGAAAGGAGTTTCTAATTTGCATTATTTAGAGTTGTGTATTTGGGAATCGAAATACATATAATTAAATAAAATAAGACTTGACAGTAAATCCATGTCTTATATTTAATTGGGACATTGTATGGTAGAAGGATTGAATTGTACGGTAACTATTCACTGAAAGGTTTTTTTGTGATTAATGTTAAAATCTATATTATCTAGAAAGTTGTTGATCGCTAAGTGGGCTTACCCTTATTGTAGAATAAATATTATTTATTTAAATGAATTAAATAGTTTAATTTATTTATTTAAATAATATTAGAATTATTCTAATTGATTTATTCACAACCGGTTTAATATGGAGAACCTAAAGGGTCACACCGTAAAAGAAAAATATTTATTTAAGAAGTAAATGGTATAATTGTAATAAAAAGTTAAGTGTATTTAATTTAATCTATGGAGATAGAATAAATTAAATAGCTTAATATTTATTATTTAATATTTTGGAAATATTAAATATAAATTAATAAGAGGAGTCTTATTATTATTATTACTATTACTATTATTTAATTTCTAATAGGGATTGTGAATTAATTAATAGAAGTATTCTCTCATGAATTCCTAATTAGATTAGGAGCATAGTTAATTAAAGGAGTTTAATTATAATAGAAACCCTAATCCTAAATAGTTTAGGGAAGAGTTATTCCTACATCTATAAATAAGAGAAGTCTTACCATAGATTAGGGTTACACAGTATTGTATTAGATTGTGGAGAGTACTTGCAATTTCTATAGAGATAGAAACTAGGGTTTTGCCAATACCCAACTTCTTCAATACCTATTCTTCCTTGGTGGATCACCTCTAGAGGCCAAACACTTGGGTGGCTAACGTTGATCAAAGGAATGAATCTCATCGGTGGAATTCGAGGAGAACACGAAGGACTAGGAGTTGAACTTATACCCGAGGAAGCTTTGATCTACGAGGGTATAATTCATATTCTCTTTCTCTTTCGTTTAATTGATAATTGAACACAAGGATAGATCATGGTGATGATTTGTATGAAAATTTTAAAATCCGTTTTATCACGCTTCCGCCCTATTTGTGTAATTTGATTGCATGCTTATGTAATATACAAATCTAACAGTTAAGATAAGGCTGTGTGGGATACCTAGCCTACATAGTTGATACTCGAAAAGAGAGTCTGAAATTAGAAGCGATACCTATCGTAAATTACAATTTGCCAGGACTTCCGCCAGATAGGAAAGTTGAGTTTGTAATCAATTTGGTGCCAGGAACCGCCCCGATATCGAAAGCTCCGTACCGTATGGCTCTAGTAGAGATGAAGGAACTGATGGTACAACGGCAAGAACTTTAAGATAAGAAGTATATTCAACCGAGCGTATCGCCGTGGGGAGCGCTGTTGTTATTTGTCAAAAGAAGGACAGATCGATGCGACTTTGCATTGATTATAGAGAGTTGAACAAGGTCACGATTAAGAATAAATACCCGTTGCCAAGAATCGACGACTTGTTTGATCAATTGAAAGGAGCTAGGTATTTCTCTAAGATGGATTTGAGAAGTGGTTATCATCAGTTAAAGGTGATGAAGGAAGATGTACCGAAGATAGCGTTCAGGACTCGTTATGGTCACTACGAGTTTCTGATGATGTCATTTGGTCTAACGAATGCTCCTGCAGCATTCATGGACCTAATAAACAGGGTGTTTAAGCCATTTTTGGACAAGTTTGTAATAGTATTCATCGATGATATTCTAATTTATTCCAAAACCAAGGAAGAGCATACAAAGCATTTGAACGCGACATTAGAAGCGTTAAGAAGAGAGAAGTTGTACGCTAAGTTTTCGAAATGTGAATTCTGGATAGAGCGAGTGCAATTTCTTGGACATGTGATTGACAAGGATAGGATTTTGGTAGATCCGTCAAAGGTTGAAGCAGTGCTTAACTAGGATCAACCGAAAACACCATCGGAAGTAAGGAGTTTTCTAGGATTAGCAGGTTACTATAGAAGATTTATTCGGGACTTTTCCAAAATGCGACTCCGTTAACGAATTTAACTAGGAAGGCGATGAAGTACGTTTGGACGTAGATGTGCGAGGAGAGTTTCCAAGAATTAAAGAAGAGGTTGAGTACGGTGCCTGTGTTGTCTCTACCAGATAGCATAGGAAATTTTATGGTGTACAGTGATGCGTCGCATAAAGGACTAGGTTGTGTGCTTATGCAGAACGGTAAGGTCATTGCGTATGCGTCACAACAATTAAAGGACTATGAGAAGGGTTATCCTACCCATGATTTGGAATTGGTCGCGATAGTGTTTGCTTTGAAGATATGGAGGCACTATCTTTACGGGGAGAAGTGTGAAATATATACAGACCACAAGAGTCTAAAATATATTTTTACACAAAAGGATCTGAACATGCGACAGAGGAGATGCTTGGAATTGATAAAAGATTATAACTGCGAGATTTTATACCATCCGGGTAAAACGAACGTTGTGGCCGACGTCTTAAGCAGAAAGGGACGGGAGAAATTATCTATGATTACTGCTGATTAGTAGGTTTTAACCTACGAGTTTGATACATCTTTGACTTAATTCTTTACAGTCTTTAAGTGTTTTCAGTATATTTTTATTTGTTTTTGCATTGCTTTTGTAGGTTGAGGCTGGCTACAGGTTAGAAGAAGATAAAGTAGCCGGGTGCAGGGCAACCTCGCCTGAGCGAGAAGTCATGGTCTAATTTTCTCTCCGGGGCGAGGAGTTTTGTGAAGAGTTTCTCGTCGGGGCGAGAATACGGCTGAGTGAATTTAAAAGATTTGTCAGCATTCAGTTATTTGAAAAGGTTGAAGCTAACAAGGATTCTATCTACCATTCTGATGAGGAGGCTTATGAGGATATAAATAAGAGATAACACATTGGATAAAAGGTGAGACGCAGAGATTGAGTTTTCAGAGCTGAGCAAGGAGATTTAAGTTCAAGTCAAGCATCGTGAGGAATTCAGATTGGAGGACTAGAGATTACATTGAGTTTTCTTTTAATCGTTTATCCTTGATTTGTAATTAATTATGATGACTTATTTTGGATTTCTTGTTTTTATTGTCAGTATGAACTAAACCCTTAATTAAGGCTACGATTGAACTAGTTACATTATGAATTAATTATCTATTCAGTTCCAGTTATTCAATCAATTTGAGTTGTCTATCTTATTCTATGCTTATTGTTTAAATTGTTTGGCCGACAATTAGCGTAATATTCTAGGTGAATTCGGGAGATGCAATCTAGGGTTAGAACTGGATGAGATAGCATGTATTCTTAATTATTTGCATGTATTGAATAATTAGGATTGTGAAGTGAATAGGGATATCTTTTTACTACATGTAACAACTAGAGATTTAAGCTTAATGAATTTAATCCTTTAGTTTTGCATAGGAATATCGCAGAGTTAATTGGATTAGATAGATTTATTTGATCACTTGGAAAAGGGCTTATAAATATAATTGAATTTCTGTTAACAACTCTGTTGAAGTGAATAATTGGAATGTGTAAACAGATTGGTTTATGGTATATAACTGGGGATATTGTAGTCTTAATCTTTTAAAATTTGAATTTCAACCTTTGTCATAGTTACTAGCGTTAGTTTAATTTAATTAGTTTAAAGTAATATTCAAATTGCAATTGTTTAATAGAGTAGCCATAATTTAAATTGACAGTTGGAGATAGTAAGCATAATAATTCCTGTAGGTTCGACACTCGTTCGTATCACTTTATTACTTGTTGATCGTGTATACTTGCACGTAATTATTGATTGTGAAATCGGGCAACAAGTTTTTGGCGCCGTTGCCGGGGAGCTATTTGTGTTTATAATTTTCAATATTAGTTTAATTAAGTCTGTTCTAATTAAGCAAACTTATTTTTCTTTTGTTTTTGTTTTAGGTGTCTTTTGATTCGTTTATGCAAACGCGATCAAAACAACCGGAACTCGTGCAGTGTGAGGATCATCTTGAGAAAAAGCTACGTCAGTTGAGAAAATTCTGTCGGGAAACAATTGAGAAAGAGAATATGGCTAACGAAGAACAGAAATCATTGAGGGATTATGCTATGCCTAAGATAGACGAGATCAAATCAAGCATCACGAGACCAGTTATCACCGCTAATTCCTTCGAGATCAAGCCGGGAACAATTCATATGCTTCAGAATGCGGTACAGTTTGGGGGATTAGCTAACGACGATCCGAATGAACACTTGGTTAGCTTTTTAGAGATCTGTGATACATTCAAATATCCCAATGTGACAGATGATGCGGTGAGATTACGTCTGTTTCTGTTCACACTAAGAGATAAAGCAAAGAGTTGGTTGCATTCACTTCTGCCAGGATCTATCACAACTTGGGATGATCTAGCTCAGAAATTCCTAACGAAATTCTTCCCGCCAGCTAAGTCGGCTAAGTTGAGAAACGAGATTTCTACATTTGGGCAACAGCATAGAGAGTCACTATACGAGGCTTGGGAAAGGTTCAAGGAGTTATTGAGAAAATGTCCACATCATGGGCTACCCAAGTGGCTACAAGTTCAGACATTCTACAATGGGTTGAATAGTGACACTCGAACATGCATTGATGCAGCTACGGGAGGAGCACTTATGGATAAAAATTTTGAAGAAGCTTTCAATTTGTTAGAGACTATGGCTGCAAATAACTATCAATGGCCGACTTCAAGAATGAATCAACAAAAGGTAGCTGGAGTATTGGAAGTAGATGCGGTCACGGCACTAACAGCTCAGATGGCAGCCATGTCTAAGAAGATTGAAGCTTTGGCAGAATTGAAAGTCCAGCAAGTAGCTTATGTGTGTGAGCTATGTGCAGGTGCATATCCGACGGAGTATTGTGCCATTAATCCGGAATCGGTACAGTATTTGGGGAGTTATAACAGACTGCAACAGCCATATCAGAATGCTTATAATCTGGGGTGGAAGAATCATATGGGTTTCTCTTGGAGCAATAACACTCAGATTCAAAATCCAGCTCCAAGATCACAGAATCCACTAGGTTTCTAGAGCCAAGCTTCACAACATACAGAAAGAAAATCGAATTTAGAAGAATCATTGGCAAGATTCATCACAGCCTTTGAGAAAAGAATGAATGATCAAGATAAGCTCTTAACTCAGGTAGATTTGAATGTGAAAAGCCAGGTAGTGTCAATTAGGAACTTGGAAAATCAGCTGGGACAGTTGGCTCACGTCTTGAATAATCGACAACAAGGAGCACTTCCAAGCGATACAGAGGATAACCCAAGAACGGATGGAAAAGAACATTCCAAGCCTGTCACCTTAAGGAGTGGAAAAGAGCTTCCTAATACGGTTAAAGGAAATTCTACCCCAGAAACAGTTGTGGAGAATGAAGATGAGGTAACCCCGGTGAAGAGTAAGGTGAACGAACCAGAAAAGATGAAGGATACAGGCTCGGAGGCAAAGTCAAAAGAATTCAAGCCAGATAGTGTAGTGCCTCCCGTACCATTCCCTCAAAGATTGCAGAAAGCTAAGTTAGATAAGCAATTCTCTAGATTCTTAGATGTTTTCAAGAAACTGCACATTAACATACCATTTGCAGAAGCCCTGGAACAGATGCCCAATTATGCAAAATTCATTAAGGACATGTTGTCAAAGAAGAGAAACTGGGATAATTCGAGACAGTGGCATTAACCGAGGAATGCAGTGCAATTTTGTAGAACAAATTGCCACCCAAACTAAAGGATCCAGGAAGCTTCAATATTCCATGTGTAATTGGTAACCAGTTCTCTAGAAGGGCATTGTGTGATTTAGGAGCTAGCATTAATTTAATGCCATTTTCAGTTTACACTCAGCTTGGGCTAAAGGCACCAAAACCGACAAACATCAGCTTGCAGTTGGCAGACAGGTCGGTGACATATTCGAGGGGTATTGTGGAAGATATCTTGGTTAAGGTTGATAAATTCATCTTCCCGGCCGACTTCGTCATTTTGGATTACGAAGAGGATAAAGAAATCCCCATCATATTAGGTCGTCCATTCTTAGCAACAGGGAGAACATTGATAGATGTACAAAAAGGTGAATTGACGACGAGAGTTCAAGATCAGGAAGTCACCTTCAACGTGTTTAAATCAATGAAATTTCCTAAGGAAGGGGAGGAATGCTCACGGATAGACCTTCTAGATGAAATCGTGAATGAGCGAACCAGTGTAAGTTATTGTGAAGATCCATTAGAAGCTACTCTGGTTGGGATAGACACTCTTGATGATTTTTATGAGTGGGATTATGTCAAGGTTTTAGACACGTTACCTATTTCTCGGAAATTCAGCAGGCAATTTGATACACTTGACCGGCCAAAAGAAGGAGAAAAGAGGTCCAAACCTTCAGTGGAAGAACCACTTATACTTGAACTCAAACCACTTCCATCTCATCTAAGGTATGCTTACTTGGGAGACTCTGACACGCTACCAATAATAGTTTCTTCTCATTTGAATGACTCTCAAGAAGAAAAACTATTAAGGGTTTTGCATGAGTATAAAACAGCAATTGGGTGGACAATAACAGACATCATAGGAATCAGTCCGTCATTTTGCATGCACAAAATTCTGCTTGAAGAAGGAGCAAAACCGGTTATTGAGCAACAAAGAAGATTGAACCCGATCATGAAGAACATAGTGAAGAAGGAAATCATCAAGTGGTTAGATGCCGGTATTATCTATCCGATTTCAGATAGTTCTTAGGTAAGTACTGTACAGTGTGTGCCTAAAAAGGGGGGAATGACAGTGGTTGAGAACGAAAATAATGAACTCATTCCGACAAGAACAGTTACAGGTTGGCGAATATGTATGGATTACCGCAAGTTGAACAAAGTAACGCGTAAGGATCACTTTCCACTGCCATTTATTGATCAGATGTTGGATAGGTTGTCCGGTCATCAATTCTACTGCCTTCTTGACGGATACTCAGGATATAACCAGATAGTAATAGCTCCGGAGGACCAAGAGAAAACGACTTTTACATGCCCTTATGGAACGTTTACATTCCGGATAATGTCTTTCGGGTTACGTAATGCACCGGCTACATTTCAGCGATGCATGATGGCTATCTTCTCGGATATGGTTGAGCAGAATTTGGAGGTATTCATGGATGATTTTTCTGTATTCGGTGATAGTTTTGATTTGTGTCTTAGCAATCTCATCTTAGTGTTGAAGCGCTGTGTGGAGACAAATCTGGTGCTTAACTGGGAAAAATGCCACTTTATGGTGCAAGAAGGGATTATTCTGGGGTACAAGGTGTTCGAAGCAGGCTTAGAGGTGGATAGAGCAAATATCAAAACCATTGAAAAGCTACTTCCCCCGACATCTGTAAGAGGCATTAGAAGTTTTCTCGGACATGCAGGATTCTACCGTCGATTCATCAAGGACTTTTTAAAAATTTAAAAACCATTGTGTTCACTCCTTGAGAAAGATGTTCCCTTCAAGATGGATCAATCTTGCATCGAAGCCTTTGAAGTGCTGAAAAAGAAGTTAGTCATAGCCCCGATCATAGTTGCTCCCGATTGGACTTTACCTTTTGAGTTGATGTGTGACGCAAGTGATTATGCAGTGGGAGCTGTGTTTGCCTTTGATAAATTTAGAGCATATTTGATTGGAACCAAGGTGATAGTCTACACTGCTCATTCAGCCATCAAATAATTGATTGCAAAGAAGAATGCCAAACCAAGGTTGATTCGATGGGTCCTCCTGTTGCAAGAATTTGACTTCGAAATTCGAGATAGGAAAGGTACGGAGAATCAGGTGGCTGATCATCTTTCGAGGTTAGAGAATGCTGACATTCAGAAAAAGGATGAAGTGGTAATTAATGAGTCATTTCCGGATGAGCAGCTGTTTTGTATCACCACCGAAGTGCCTTGGTATGCTGATTACGTGAACTATCTAGTCAGTAACGTATTTCCGCAAGACTTTAATTCTCAACAAAGAAAGAAATTTCTCCATGATATCAAGCAGTACTTCTAGGATGAACCATTTCTTTTCAAAACTTGTGCGGATCAAATGATACGACGTTGTGTGCCACAGGAAGAAATGGAGAGCATATTGACTCCCATTCATCAGAGTATGGAGGACATTATGGGGGAGAAAGAACTGTAGCAAAAGTGCTACAATCAGGGTTTTTCTGGCCTTCGTTGTTCAAAGATGCCCACCTTTCTGTCCTGAAGTGCGATAGATGTCAAAGGGTTGGCAACATTTCGAAACGACATGAAATGCCTCTCAACACTATCCTTGAAGTTGAACTCTTCGACGTATGGGGTATTGACTTTATGGGGCCATTTGCGTCGTCATTCAACAATCAATACATACTTTTGGCTGTGGATTATGTATCAAAATGGGTTGAAGCATCTGCATTACCCACAAATGATGCCAAAGTGGTTCTACGGTTCTTGCAGAAAAATATTTTTACTCGATTTGGTACACCACACTACAAGAAATTGGGGCTCTTGCGAAGGAAAATTTGTGAATAAATTGTTTCCTTCTCAAATAAACCTTTTTTGTGAGGGATTATTGAAGAAAACAAATTGTGTGACAAAAAATAATTAGCGAATGAAATTTCCTTCACAGATTAATTTTTTTCTTTCGCAAATTTAAGATAATATTATAATAGTTGGCGCCTATTTTTATTGAAAAATTGCGAAAGAAATTTTATTCCCAATATGTAAACAGTGAAAATTATTTTGTGAGAGAAAAATTCTTCGTTACTTTTCTTGAAGTAAATCTCAAATAATCAACACCGAGGGATGTTTCCTTCACAAATTCTAAAAAAAATATTCACTAATTTAAATGCTAGGATTGTCGTTTCTAAAAAAGTAATATATTTTAACTACTCCGTATTATTTTTCTCGATTATTTTTCATTCGGTCTCCTCTCGTTCTCCACCTCCTTCCTCTTCCCTCTATCAATCTATCTGCCCTCTTCTTTCTTTATCTCCATCCCTCTTTGTTCCCAACGTGAGATAATAAATATCTTTTTCCTTCTTCTTCTCTCTTCTTTCCTCTTCGCCTCCTTCATTTTTTAACCTTAACTCCCAATGTTAGCTTCCAGTCATGCATCAAATGGAGAGAGTTCGAACTGAGAGGTACTGAGAAGTAGTTCACTAAATAGCGAGACTTCACTGAGCATATGATAGTTTGGAACGAAGAGACCATCTAATTACACACTTGAGAACTTTACAAAGGTACTTGAGAATGAACCCTAACCCCCAATTTCTTATTATTATCATGCATTAAACCCTAACTCCCAATTTCTTATTATTGCTTCCACTTGCACGGGTTGCTCCTTTTTTTCCAATTTGGCTACTAGGAAGGTAATGTGCATATTATCTAAATATCCAATTCTTATCCCCAGTGCCATATTCTCAACTACATGCTGATTATAACTTTGTTGATTCTGGTCATTTAAATGATCGATTACACTAAATCGTGAATTCCTTGACTTTGAATGAAATACATATTTTTGCTGGCTGTTAAGTGTTTGTGAAATTGCTTTAGAGAGAATGAGTTTATGCCAGTTGCTAACTATTTATGAAATTGCTCGAGTGAGAGTGGGTTTATGCTAGCTACTAACTGTTTGTGAAATTGCTTGAGAGAGAATGAATTTATGCCAGCTACTACATGTTCATAAATTGCTTGAGAGAGAGAGAGAGAGAGTGAATTTATGCTAACTATTAACTGTGACATAGACCACAAGGCCTAATCATTATTTACGCTAGGTAGCAAACAAGTAATCGTAGTTTTAACTAATTAACACATTCATATTATTATCTCTCTTCTCAATTTCTCTCTTTTCTAAAACAAAGGAATTTTTTGTTTGTTTATAGTAATAAGTAATTTTAAGTGTACTCTGTAGTCACCACCACTGGCATATATGCTCTTCATTTCTACTTTCGATTTTTTATAATTATTATAAACTCTTACTGTTTTCTAATGAATTGTGTATGTATTTGGATAAAGGGGTTCTAGCGAATGTTTAATCTGCTTTCGAATTTGGCTTTTAAGTTTATAGCTGATATTTGGTGTTTGTTATTAGGATTTTTAATATTTGAGTGGATAAATTTTAATATTATGATAGGGATCATGCTGGTGGCAATGAAAAAATAAAGCAACTGGTTCATGGGATTAAAGTTTGTGGTGGCTTTGTTGATAATGTTAAGGGGTGTACTAATAAGGTGGACAATGGTGATAAGTTCTCACTGGATGCTGATATCAGCATGTTGTGTCTTCACACACCTTGGCATGCTCTTTGTTATATTTAATTATAATTATCTTGTTTTTTCCAACCCAGTTATGCTTTTAAATTTTGCTATCTGCTATAACACGCATCATATAAATTCTCTACTTATAAATACGACCTCTTCGATTCCTCCCATCACAATTATCACAACACGCAGAATTCATATCTAAGGCGCTAATATATACTACTCAGTCTTTCTTTTCGTTTCAAGTTCAAGTATATGTTCTAATTAAAAGTCATGGCCATCTCAAAGGCAATTATTGCTTCATTTCTCATATCTTTTCTCGTTCTGCACTTTGTTCACGGTGTTGACATAATGGAATATATGATTTTAATTTTCTGTTTAATGTTAAAAAAATATACTCGTCGACATATCTTTCTCTCTCCCGATCTGGTCGATTTCTAAAAAATATGGCATGCATTTTTATTTATGTAGATGAATAACAATGGAAGTACTGGGTGATCTCTTCTCCAGAAAATAGGTTGATATTCTTATATATTAATTCTCTATTTATTATGATTAATTTGTCTCTAAAACACGGTCATCTTTATTGTTAATAATTACTAAGTATTTTAATTAAGTGGATAGGCCACAGGTATTTAGTACTCCATATATATAGGGAGTTTGTTGATTACTAATGATGATGAATGAATGTAATTAATTAATGCAGATTGTGGAGTGCGATGCGCAGAAAGATGCCAATTATCGTCAAGGCCAAATTTGTGCAAAAGGGCATGCAGAACTTGATGTGCTCGTTGCTGGTATGGCAACAATTGAAAAGATTTGGAAAATATGCAAGTTTGAGAAAACGGGACACTAAGAGAAGGTTTGTTTCTTCTTTCCCATATGGAAGGCTTTAAGTTTAAAATTTGATTCATGTACGTTCAGGCTAGGTCTTAGGATATGCTAGTTATTTGATACTAATATACTAAATGATGTCCACCACGTTAACATCTGCGGAGTATGATTTGCATGCTTTATACATGTTTTTGATTCTTAGTTTATGGTGTTTTATATATCTACATTTACTTCGTGGTTCTTGTACTTTTTCGACTTTAACGATATTTTTGCTCTTTTAATTATGTCAAAATTATTTGATCTTTACTATAAAGCCCTCAATGCAAATGCCTTTGGTAGAAGTGTGTGGAGGAGTGGAATCTGCATATTGAAGGTCAGGTGAGGTTTTTTTCTGGTACAAATGCCGATGGTGTTTTTTCTAGCTACGGTCAATGACCCTCGCTATAGGCCTTTTTTCTAGTAGTGAAATACATATAGCAGAACATTTCCCCCCTTTAATTTACTTGTTTTTTTCTCTCAAACTTATGATATCAATTGTGTAGGAAAAACGTTAATTAATTTTTGGCATTGGACATGTAGTTCATCCAGAGTTAGATGTTGCTCTAGTGCAACCACCTAATTATGGTTGTTGTCTATATCCTATAAACACCTTCTTATTAATGACCATTGGACTTTATTCTTTCATGAGACAGATAAATCTTCCTTATGTCCTCCTCTTATAATGCCTCCGAGTATAGCTTATTCCTCACTACAACCGTCTATTGATCCTAAGGTATTGGAAAGTATGGTTGATAAGATTGTACTCCGTCAATTGGGTATAAAGTCTATAGACAATGTTTCTACTGATGATAGTTATCTGTTGTATTCCGTTAATCTGCTTTATTGTGATGATGGTTATCTGTTGTATTCTATCTGCTGGGCATCTCTGCTCTGTTATGTTGTTACTGGTGTTATAGCAGGTCTAGGATGTTGGTATCTTATTGCCATGCTACTTTTGTTGTGGGTGGTTCTGTCATGCTATTTGGGAGGGCTGCTGTGAATGCATATGCTGCTGGGTTTCTGGGTATTTCTGGGTCCCTGTAAATGCATTTGGTTGCTGGTGTAGTCTGTCATTCTGTTGTTGTGCTCCCAATTCTTTTGTTTCTGTTGTGGATCTCTTGCTGCAGCAAAGTGCCTGCTGCTGCAGTTTCTATTATTACATATGCTTGGTGCTGGCCTTTTATTTCACCTACTACTGCTAATTTGCTACAGTTTGCATATGGTTTAGGCTGCTGATTCTGGGCTGCTGTAGCGAAGGGATGTTGTTGATGCAGGTACTGGCCATAAAACTGAGTTCCTGCTACTACAATGGTCTGATTTCCAGCTTTGAGTGCCTTTGCTACTAGACTGCTTAGTGGGTTTGGCTACTGGAGCCTAGCTAATGCAGTTGATGCTGTTTAACCGCTGCTACTGCTTTCTACCGCTACTATGATGTTGGGCCCTTCTGCTGCTGCTGCTATGTATGGGCTATTATGCTATGAATGGATAATTGGGTTGCTGTTCTTTAACTGTTGTTATGCTTGTTGCTGCTACATGGGAAAACCTAATTGGGCGGCGCTAATGCTGTTGCTGCTGCTGGTCTGGCTAGGTTTTTAAATTTGGTTAGGTTTGGCTAGGTTTTAAATTTGGTTTACATTGTATTAGCCTGGTGATCTCCCTTTTAGGCCTTATGCTTTATTGTAACACATTTACTGTAGCCATCTGATTCTGCTTCTTTGCATTTGGTTTACTGTTGACATCATAGGGCATGTCCTTTGATGGTCACTGTATGGGGTATGCCCCATGAATTCTGTACATTTCCCTTTATTTAATTTCAGTTTAATTTTACCAAAAAAAATAAAAATGAAATCACTGATTTGAAAATTAATTATAATTTGCAATGAATTTTGATTATTTACCAATTAATTTTTTATTTACAAATTTATAATTTGTGAAGGATTTTACTTGAGAAATGAACATTAATGAAAGATTATTTCCCTCACTAAAATCTTTTCTAGTTAATTAGTTAGTCATCAATGAAGGAATTTTTCTCTCACTAAATTGAAGAAAGATTCTCAATTTATAATTAGTGAAGGAAAATCTTCTCTCGTTAAATAAATTTGTTCTTCACAATATATTATTTGTGAGGGAATAAAATTATTCACTAATTTCAAATAGTCCTTCTTAAAATATTATTCGCGAAGGAAACTAACCTTTCACTAAATAACAATATTCCATTACCAAATATAATTTGTGAATAAAAAGTTATTCACAATATATCATTCACAAAAAATATTTAGTTACTACTTAGCGAAGGATACCCTATTGCGACGAGGTCTTATGCGAGCAATCGTGTGAAGGAAATATTTCTTCGCAATAAATCTCTTGTGAGTGATATATTATGTCTTGTGAAGGATTTGTTCTTCACTAAAAGCCTTTTTTGGTGTAGTGCCAAGAGCCATAATCAGTGACGAAGGTACCCATTTTTGCAATAAGCAGTTCACCAAGTTGTTAGCTAAATACGGAGTCAAACATAGGATTGCTATCATCCCCAAACGAATGGCCATGTGGAGGTGTCGAATCATGAAGTTAAGCAAATTCTGGAGAAAGTGGTGAACCCATCTTATAAGGATTGGGCGATGAAATTAGACGATGTTTTATGGGCGTATCGCACGGCCTATAAGAATCCCATTGGAATGTCACCATATCGCATGGTTTACGGAAAAGCGTGTCATTTACCAGTCGAACTTGAACACAATGCATATTTGGCAATTCAGAAATTGAACTTTGATCTCCAAGCATCGGGCGAGAAAAGGTTGCTTCAATTGAGTGAGATGGAGGAGTTTTGTCATCAAGCCTATGAAAACGCTAAGCTGTATAAAGAAAAAGTCAAGATGTGGCATGACAAACGGATAGTTGATCGGAAATTACAACCGGGATAGGCAGTATTGTTATTCAACTCCAGATTGCGGTTATTTCCTGGAAAGTTGAAGTCTAGATGGTTAGGTCCTTTCATTGTCACTGCTGTAGCCCCCCACAGAGCGATCGACGTCGAAGAACCAAACTCAATGCGCACTTTCAAGGTCAATGGTCAGCGACTCAAACATTATTGGGGAGGTGATGTGGATCGACAAGCATCAGTGATTTATCTCTCCTCCCTCGATCAAACTGATGCTTAATACCGCAAAGAAAGTCGGGCTGACGACTATAAACCAAGCGCTCGATGGGAGGCAACCCAATCATGTTACTTTATTGCTTTAATAGATTTAGTGTAGTTAGTAATTTTGTTCTAGTTAGTAGAAGTAGTAGTTCAAATTGTTCATGTTTTGAAATAACTCTCAAATCTCTCATGGTTAGACTCATTTATCTTGTTATTCTGTGGAACAGGGGCAAAGACTTGGGGAATGCATTAGAAGAAGAGACATGTTATAGGGTTGGTACCAATTGAAGAAAGGGGGAACAAAGAAAAAATCTCAGAAAAGAGGTTTCTCGCCCCGGCGAGAAAAATACACTAGGGTTTCTCGCCCCGGCGAGAACCTCTCTGCCAAAACCTGCTCCAGCGTGGAAATTTCTCGCCCCAGCCCATTCTCCTCTGTCCATTCTCGCCCTGGTGAGATTTTCAAGTATAAACTTCTCGCCCCGGCGAGGATCGCGGAAATCTAATTTTAAAACCCGATCCCAATTCAGTTTCTTTGAATCCTAAACCTATGCAACTTCTTCCAACTCCTATTTCAACCTCTCCTAAACCAATCAAACCTTCTCCTCTCTAATCTCTCTTCTAAAGTCATCCCTCATCCTACCCACACTTGGATTCCTTCTTAAACACATCAAACTCCTCTCCAAAATCAAAATCCTAACACGACTCTAAGTCCATCTCTCGTTCAAAAGAGGAGTACTCTGTTTTCCATGCACAATCTACATAAGCTATCTCTTTGCATGAACGAGTCCTAGGGTTTGTACTTAATTGGAGAAGCAAGTCAACCAATTCAACTATTCAAACTCAACAAAATCTGTCAGTGTCTTCACTTGTGCCAATTCTAGTTGGAAATTAGTAGAGTTTGAGTTTGGGGGAGGTTTTTTCATAATTTTGCATAGCAGAGTTGTGGGGTGTTTTCTTGCTGTTTCAGAATCTGCAATTGGGTTTGATTGTTAAGTGGTTAGTTATGGCTCCTAAAAGGCATCGGGGTGAGGGTTCATCTTCAACACCATCCAGGCAATTTGATAGAAGGAAATTCGTCAGTGCTGAGGCTGCTGAAAGATATGATTCGTACACATCGGGTAAAGCTCTAACTCCCGAGCGCGGTCTCACACCTGACGAAGTGGTAGATGGTGAGATGATGCTACAGATAATTGAGAGGGGATGGGAGACATTCACCGCACATCACGAACCTGCATGTATAGCCATTGTCAAAGAATTCTATGCCAATTTCAAAAGACACGGCTTCATGCGAGGTTACAATCTAGGGTAAGAAAATTTCATTCCGAGCCCAGACGATCAATGAATATTATAACTTGAGGCTGGATGTACGCTGCAGATACACTCAATTTCTTACGGAGGGACCAAATTTGGAGAAGGTAGTGACTGATTTGTGTAAACAGGGGACGACTTGGATTTCCAGAGGGCCACGTGCAGCAATTTTGTTCCACAACAATGATTTGAGTCGTTATGGTAAGGTTTGGTATGCCTTCCTCTCCGCTAAGCTGATGCCATCACAGCATGTGAGTGATGTACCCAAGGAAAAAGCTTTGTTATTATATGCCTTCGTGACGGGTATTGAGATTAATATGGGAGAGGTGATTGAGGAGTCGATTCGCCGAACATTACGGAGCTTACATATGAAAGTAGTATGCACACAAGCCAATCATATTTGATATGATGTAGCATATACTTTGTAATATTATTCATTTATTAATAAAAGAATTGAGTTTCTTAAAAGGCATTTTATATTATCTACATGGTGCTGTTATATTAAATGTGATAAACCCATAGTTTTGACTCCACCAGGAACGCCACAGTTGAATGGTGTATCTGAAAGGAGAAATCGAACATTGTTGGACATGGTTCGTTCCATGATGAGGTTTACCGACCTTCCAGTATCCTTCTGGGGTTATTCCCTAGAAACGGCTGCATATCTACTAAATAAGGTACCTACCAAATCCGTCCCAAAGACTCCATATGAGATATGGACAGGGAGGAAACCAAATCTTAAGTATGTTAAGACTTGGGGTTGTCCAGCTTATGTCAAAAGATTTGAGCAAAATTAGCTAAAGACTAGATCCGACAAGTGTAGATTTGTTGGTTACCCTAAAGAAACTGTAGGGTATTATTTCTATCATCCTACTGATCAAAAGGTGTTTGTAACGAAACACGCTGCCTTTTTGGAAAAGGAGTTTATCCTTGAAGGGGTCAGTGGGAGTAAGATATATCTTGAAGAAGTTCAAGAACCACAAAATACTCCGGATCAAAGTCAGGTACCTAACCAAGTAGAAGAACCTACTGTACCACAACCGAATCGTAAATCTGGAAGAGCACCGAAGATACCTAGAAGGTATAGATTCATCATAGAGGATGATGATGAGGTACGCATCATAGATGATGATGATCTAGTTATATACGATGAGCTTATGAGTAGAAGACACTCAAAGAAATGGCAGATGGCCATAAAATCCAAAATGGACTCCATGTATGAGAACCAAGTATAGACTCTGGTTACTCCACCGAAAGGCATAGTGCCTAGAGGGTGTAAATGGGTCTTTAAGAGAAAGACTAGGGCAATTGGCAAGGTAGAGACCTATGAGACCAGACCTATTTAAAAGGTTTCAAATAAAGTCAAGGAGTTGACTGTGATAAAACCTTATTATTAGGTAATGCTCAAGTCCATTTGGATTTTGCTTGTGATTGCAGCTTATTACGAAATCTGGTAACATGGATGTGGAGACATCCTTCCTCAATGAAGACTTGAGGAGAATGTATGTATGATATAGCCAGAGGAATTTGTTTCAAAGGTTGAAGCAAATCATGTTTTAAGGTACGATGATCCATTTATGGATTGAAGCAAGCTTCTCAAAGATGGAACATTCGTTTTGATAAGACAATCAAAAGAGTTTGATTTTATCAAAAACGAGAATGAACCTAGTGTGTACAAAAGGGTCAGTGGGAGCACTGTGACATTCCTAATATTATATGTTGATATATTACTGATAAGGAATGACACACCAATGCTACAATCAGTAAAGAAAAAATTGTCTAAACATTCCTCCATGAATAACTTGGGAAGAGCATCCTATGAATTGGGGATATAAATCTATATAGATAGATTTAAAAGGATGTTCGGCTTAACCTAATGAACGTATATTCATCCGATGCTAAAGGCGTTTAGCATGGCAAACTCCAAGAGAGGTCTCATGATGATGAGCCATAGAGTGAATCTCTATTAAATTGTCTCCAATTTAAAGAGAGATCGCATTAGTTACTATCATGTATGCAATGAATATACAAGGCCTGATGTTGATCAGTTATATTCTAGAGAAGATCACTATAAGACAGTGATAAACATCTTAAGTACTTAACCGGTATTGAAGATGTGATCATGATTCATGGTAGGTCTGAATTAAAACTAGAGGGCTAAACAAACTCAAGTTTTTCAGACTGACCAAGACGATAACAAATCCACTTTAGGGTAAATTGTTACCTTGAATGGTGGTGCAGTGAATTGGAAAGGTTCCAAAATAGCAAAGAGTTGCTGATTTAGTGATAAAGACAAAGTATATAGCTGTAAGTGAAGCAGCAAGTTGATTGTTTGGATGAAAAGTTCATCACAGAACTAGGAATAGTTCATAAGTCTCATCTTGGATTCAAACATGTGTTGCGACACTTTCATTTGATTAGAGAAATCATTAAAAGAAGAAAAGTCAATATAGAGATAGTGGACTCTCAAGAACAACATTGCATATCCATTTACTAAAGCTTTAACACAACAACAGTTTGATCGTCACTTAGAGAAGATGGGTATTAGATACCATGGCAATTGGCTTTAGTGCAAGTGGGAGATTAAAAGTAGTATGTACACAAGCTAATCATATTTGATATGATGTAGCATATACTTTGTAATCTTATTCATTTATTAATAAAAGAATTGAGTTTCTTAAAAGGCATTTTATATTATCTACATGGTGCTGTTATATTAAATGTGATAAACCCATAGTTTTGAGCAATGCTTTTAGAATTATGATGGTGATCATGCTAATGAGATCTAAATTCTAGATAGCTCACAAACTAAAATCGTTCCTAATCGTTGGATTACTAAAAAGGGGATTACTGAATCCGGATAGATTAGTACATACGTTGCTTGCTCTTAAGAAGAGGATGATTGATCTCATAATCATTTGTGTGGAGACACTAAAGCAAGTATGTAGGTGCTTATTAGAGAATAAGTTCACTGAACGTGACTCGCTAAGGAATACCTAATGGAGTTTTACTCGCCTGTCAATAGGAATTCCTCAAGTGATAGTAGTACAAGTGATCCTTGGACTTGAGATCATCATAGTATCTTGTGTATGATGAGTTATACTTTGACATGTCCCTTAAGACCTTTGGGGTATATCAAAGGGTATGATTGGGTATAATAAGTTGTACATGGAGATAGATGAATGATCAACAAAGAATCTACCACGTCTAGTAAAAGATGTGAATGTCCTATGTGATTCGATAAATGACAACTCAGTAGTCCTTGGCCAAGGCAGAATGAAATTAGAAAGGAGTTTCTAATTTGCATTATTTAGAGTTGTGTATTTGGGAATCGAAATACATATAATTAAATAAAATAAGACTTGACAGTAAATCCATGTCTTATATTTAATTGGGACATTGTATGGTAGAAGGATTGAATTGTACGGTAACTATTTACTCAAAGGTTCTTTTATGATTAATGTTAAAATCTATATTATCTGGAAAGTCGTTGATCGCTAAGGGGGCTTACCCTTATTGTAGAATAAATATTATTTATTTAAATGAATTAAATAGTTTAATTTATTTATTTAAATAAGATTAGAATTGTTCTAATTGATTTATTCACAATCGGTTTAATATGGAGAACCTAAAGGGTCACACCGCAAAAAGGAAAATATTTATTTAAGAAGAAAATGGCATAATTGTAATAATAAGTTAAGTGTATTTAATTTATTCTATGGAGATAGAATAAATTAAATAGCTTAATATTTATTATTTAATACTTTGGAAATATTAAATATAAATTAATAAGAGAAGTCTTATTATTATTATTACTATTACTATTATTTAATTCCTAATAGGGATTGGGAAATAATTAATAGAACTATTATTTATTTCCTAATAGGGATTAAGAATTAATTAATAGAAGTACTCTCTCACGAATTCCTAATTGGATTACGAGCATAATTAATTAAAGGAGTTTAATTATAATATAAACCCTAATCCTAAATAGTTTAGGGAATGGTTATTCCTACATCTATAAATAAGAAGAGTCTTATCATAGATTAGGGTTACACACTCTTGCATTATATTATGGAGAGTACTTGCAATTTCTATAGAGATAGAATCTAGGGTTTTTGCCAAATACCCAAGTTCTTGAATACTTGTTCTTCCTTCGTGGATCACCTCTAGAGGCCAAACATTTGGGTGGCTAACGTTGATCAAAGGAAAGAATCACACCGTAGCATTTGAGGAGGAGAACACGAAGGACTAGGAGTTGAACTTGTACCCGAGGAAGTTTTGTTCTACGAGGGTATAATTCTTATTCTCTTTCTCTTTTGTTTATATCATTAATTGAGCACATTGATCGATCATGGTGATGGTTTGTATAAAATTTTAAAATCTGTTTTATCACGCTTCCGCTCTATTTATGTAATTTGATTACATGCTTGCGTAATATACAAACCTAACAACATAGCCAAGGTGGTTTGCCACACCCTTCTCTGATTTGTGGATTATGTCTTCGAGCGGGTGTTCGTTGGGGAGCTGAGGAAGCTTTGCGGCAACCGTTACTACTGTTGGATCACCATCTAATTGCGCGATATAAGGAATGGGAAGGAGGTGAGTTGCATCCCCGTGGTTTGGGGTATATGATTCATTCTCCTTCTGAAGATGAGGAGCAGGCAGCTGATGCAGAGGTAGCGGGTCCTTCGGCGTCCACCTCTACAGGCAAATCTCAGTTCAGCCTTTAATTTCGTGAATTGCAACGCCTTATCGATTCTCAGCATAAAACCATATTGAGGCAGAATCAACAGTTGGTAGATCGACAGGAACATATGTTCGCTTATCAGCAGAGTTGTACACAAGAGATAGCAAATATATATTCTAATATGCAACCGTTGATGGATTATGTTCATTTTCCTGAAGCGCAGCCCTTGCCAGTTTTTCCACCACCAACCCCAAATGATGATGACGAGTTCGGGCCGACTGCTTGACCTGTCGGGGAAGTCCTCTATTCTTTATTTTCTTTATTTTTCGCACAATGAGGACACTGTATCGTTTGAGTTTGGGGGGGGGTTTATTTTTATAATTTGCTCATATAGTTGCATTTTAGTTTTATTAGTTTCATTTTAGATTGCATTAGTTACCTTTATGAAAAAAAATTAAAAAAAAAACCAAAAACCCAAAAATTTAGTAGCGTAGGATCATATAATATTGCATTTAGTAGGGGTATTCAAGCAATGCATTTATGGAAGTCATTTAGGGATGGCCGATGATGAAACTTGATCAGCTTTAATTTAATTTAATGGGATGGATAGTAATTGCTAAATCTGAAGTTTGACTGTTTTTAGTTGCGTTTACTTGAGACCCTTGGTTTTTAATTGCTCACGAATGTGTACTGAAGTAATTAGGAGTTGGTTCTTCTTTAGTGTATTACGTGCTCATATGAAGATATAGACTGTTATCACTTATTGGATCGGGAAAAAAATTGTTGAATAAATACTGCTTCGATGTCTGTCTAAGTGCAAGAAAAAGAATAATTAACAAATAGAGACAGATAAGAGCAGGTCTTGACTAGTTTGTCTTTGTGGCCGGTGTCATTTGAATGAGTATGCCGTGAGGAGATGTCTTTACACTCAGCGCCCTAAAATCGTCTGGTTTGGGAGTCGTTGGTTGAAAGTTCGTTACACGGGTGACATTGAATAGCCTAATAAAAATGAACATTACAGTAGTCAGGATGTATGACGAGATGGAGCGTAAAACGCACTCGGGTAAAAAAAAAGAGAAAAAAAATAAGAAAGAAAAAATGTGAAGACAAGTGAATAACAGTTGAGCTTGAAAGTAAAATCTGTGAACTTATCTTTTTCTGAGCATTGTGATACCAAGAGTTGAATTCATATTCTGATTGGTTGATTTATTTTGCACACACTTATGGATGGGTTGAGAGTAAGTCATAACTGATGATAGTTGGCTTGTTGATGGTGTGAGGTTGAAGTTCTATTGAATTGGTAGTTACTGATTTCTGAGGCCTAATTTTTATGATGTCTATTAATTATTTCCTTGAGTATGGTTAGTCATGCATATGCATTAATGTAGGTAGTTAGTTTAGATGTATTTATGGTTTGTTTTGTGTTTTTGCTTGAGGACAAGCAAAGTTTCGAGTTTGGGGGTATTTGATGAGTAGGTTTTAACTTATGAGTTTGATACGTCTTTGGCTTAATTCTTTACAGTCTTTAAGTGTTTTTAGTATCTTTTTATTTGTTTTTGCATTGCTTTTGTAGGTTGAGGCTGGCTGCAGGTTAGAAGAAGATAAAGTAGCCGGGTGCAGGGCAACCTCGCCGGGGCGAGAAGTCAAGGTCTAATTTTCTCGCCGGGGCAAGGAGTTTTGTGAAGAGTTTCTCGCCGGGGCGAGAATGCAGCTGAGTGAATTTAAAAGATTTGTCAGCATTTAGTTATTTGAAAAGGTTGAAGCTAACAAGGATTCTATCTACCATTCTAATGAGGAGGCTTATGAGGATATAAATAAGAGATAACACATTGGATAAAAGGTGAGATGCAGAGATTGAGTTTTCAGAGCTGAGCAAGGAGATTGAAGTTCAAGTCAAGCATCGTGAGGAATTCAGATTGGAGGACTAGAGATTACATTGAGTTTTCTTTTAATCTTTTATCCTTGATTTGTAATTAATTATGATGACTTATTTTGGATTTCTAGTTTTTATTGCCAGTATGAACTAAACCCTTAATTAAGGCTACGATTGAACCAGTTACATTATGAATTAATTATCTATTTAGTTCCAGTAATTCAATCAATTTGAGTTGTCTATCTTATTCTATGCTTATTGTTTAAATTGTTTGGCCGACAATTAGCGGAATATTCTAGGTGTATTCGGGAGATGCAATCTAGGGTTAGAACTGGATGTGATAGCATGTATTCTTAATTATTTGCATGTATTGAATAATTAGGATTGTGAAATGAATAGGGATATCTTTTTACTGCATGTAACAACTGGAGATTGAAGCTTAATGAATTTAATCCTTTAGTTTTGCATAGGAATATCGCAGAGTTAATTGGATTAGATAGATTTATTTGATCACTTGGAAAAGGGCTTATAAATATAATTGAATTTATGTTAACAACTTCGTTGAAGTGAATAATTGGAATGTGTAGACAAATTGGTTTATGGTATCTAACTGGGGATATTGTAGTCTTAATCTTTTAAAATTTGAATTTCAACCTTTGTGATAGTTACTAGTGTTAGTTTAATTTAATTAGTCTAAATCAATATTCAAATTGCAATTGTTTAATAGAGCAGCCATAATTTAAATTGACAGTTGAAGATAGTAAGCATAATAATTCCTGTGGGTTCGGCACTCGTTCTTATCACTTTATTACTTGTTGATCGTGTATACTTGCACATAATTGTTGATTGTGAAATCGGACAACAACCGGATAGGAGGAGCTAATTACAACAATGGCGAAACTAAAATTGGAAGTGAAATATCCGGAAGAGTCTGACGAAAAACTGTTTCAAATGGGAGCCAGCCCAACTTTGGTAGATAAGGTTAAAAAAGCACAAATTTAGGACGAAGAATGTGAAAAGATCAGGAAAAGAGTATCTAGAGGTGATGAGGTGAAATTCAAAATTGATAATGAAGGAGTATTGAGATTTGAGGGAAGAATTTGGGTTCCGCCAGTACAAGAGGTTAAGGAGGAAATTTTGAGCGAGGCTCATAACTCAAGATATTCAATTCATCTGGGAAGTACGAAGATGTACCAAGATCTCCGACAGCATTTCTGGTGGCCGAATATGAAGAGAGACGTTGCCGATTGTGTAGCCAAGTGTTTGACATGTCAGAAAGTTAAAGTAGAACATCAAAGGCCAAGTGGGCTATTATAACCGTTAGAAATCCCAAAATGGAAATGGGAGCACATCACCATGGATTTCGTAGTAGGTCTTCCGACGACTCAGAAAGGTTTCGACGTAATATGGGTTATCATAGATCGACTGATGAAATTAGCACATTTCTTACCCATCAAGATTAGATTAAACTTGGATCAGTTAGCGAAGTTATATGTAAAGGAGATTGTTTCGAGGCACGGTTTTCGAATATCTATTGTCTCAGATAGGGATCTGCGCTTCACATTAAACTTCTGGAAACGACTACAAGAGTGTATAGGAACGCAGTTACGTATGAGTACGGCATACCATCCACAGATCGACGGACAAAGCGAAAGAACAATTCAAACATTGGAGGATATGTTAAGAGCCTGTACCATGGATTTCAAAGGAAATTGGGATGATCATCTACTGTTGGTGGAATTTTCTTACAATACCAGTTACCACGCAAGTATTGACATGCTGCTTTACGAAACATTGTACGACAAAAAGTCTAGAACTCCATTATCTTGGGATGAAGTTGGCGAACGTCAATTGCTAGGGCCAAAACTAGTACAATAGACTGCAGAAATCGTCAAAGTAATCAGGGCAAGATTGATAGCAACTCAAGATATGCAGAAGAAATATGCCGATCAACATCGTAAAAATCAAGAATTTGAGTCTGGTGGCTATGTTTTCTTGAAAGTATCTCCTTGGAAAGGGAAGATTCGTTTTGGTAAGAAGGAAAAACTGAGCCCGAGGTTCATTGGACCCTTTGAAGTGTTACAAAGAGTGGGAGAGGTCGTGTGTGAGGTAGCTTTACCTCCGGCGGTATAACACATACACAATGTTTTTCATGTCTCGGTGTTACGACAATACAAACCTGACTACAAGCATGTTATAGAATATGAACCCCTGCAAGTTGAGAAATATTTGTCTTACGAAGAAGAGTCTGTTCAGATAGTTGACAGGAAAGAGAAAGTGCTACGAAATAACATTATACCTTTTGTTAAGGTGATCTAGAGGAACCACAACGCCGAAGAAGCTACGTGGGAAATCAAAGATCAGATGATGAGAAATTTTCCCCAGTTATTTGCTTAGTTTATGTGTAGCGATTCTGGGGACAGAATCTTTGTAAGGGGGGAGAATGTAATGGGACGAATTAATTGAGTCGTGATTCTAGGGACAGAATCCTTTTAAGGGGGGACAAATTATTTATTGAATTAAATAAATATTTTTCGATGATTTAATTATTGAATTAAATAATTAATTGATGAATTTGTAGTAGATCAATTTAATTATATGTGTTACGTTAATTAAATTGATGTGAAGAATTTTTATATTTAAAGTATGTGTTTGATTGAGTTTATTTGATTAAGTGCATTATTTAAATAAACATAATGTTATTTCTAATTAATTTAATAATTAATTAGAGTTTTAATAATTTGTCATTATTAATAAAGGAGATTTTTATCTATGTGACTTTGTGATTTAATGTAGAATTATTCTATTTTATTTAATTGATTTAAATGAAATTATTTAATTAATTAAATATGTGACATGAACTATATTATAAGTAAATTATTAAAATAAACCAAAATGGAGCCTATAAGGGTTAGCCAAACGAGGCCTTAGTGGGAGTTGGTGCCAGTTATTAACTGACACCATATTCTGCCAGTTTAATTTCACGTATTATCATTATACGCATCATTTTTTGTCTAAGCAAGTCTGAGATACAGAGAGAAAAAGAGAGAGATTTGAGTTAATTAGAGAATGGAAGAAGAAATTGATTCATCTGCTTGCATAGTTTAAAGCATCTAATCAAGGTAATCCTGAAATTAAAGTCTTTAATTATGTTTTTCATTAATTTCTCCATGAACGTACGTTTTTGAGTTTTTTGTAAATTGAATTCAATGGCTAAATGTTTAATAACTTAATGTTAGATGTTTGTAAGCATGCATAAATCTGTTTTATATGGTTTATATGTGATTTAGAGTAATTAAATCCATGAAATCATGTTTATATTAGAATTCTGGAAGTTACATAGTAGTAATATAAGAATATGGTTTCAATGTATGAAATTGATGATTGTTTTGCATGTTAATCGGTTAAATTGATGACTAATTATGTTCATGCATGTAAAAACGAAGAAAACAATAGTTAAACGGATTAATTTGGTTGAGAAACAAGTTCACTACGATTGATTTTACTAACTGTATCAAAATATAAGTATAAAGCATAAACAGTGGGTTTTAATCTTTAAATTGGTTGTTTAGGTTGCTTGTAATGTTAAAATCATTGCGTATGTAATGGGTTTTGATTTCATAACATCTATGATGAATGGGTAGTAATTTAATCAGTGAATTGTGAAAAACATTGGCTAAATTTGGCATTTTTCTGTGTTCTTCGCGAACTACAGGAACTAACATTCGGGTCCACCGCCCCGGCGGTGGAAATATACTAGAAATAGCGCCCTGGCGGTAGAAATGAACTGATTTGGTCGCCCCGGCGATAACCTAGCCCAGGTGCCCAAAATGAACTACAATTGTCGCCCTGACGGTAGAGTCACCCCGGCGGCCTTTTGTAAAGGAAACCTACCGTCCCGGCGGTGGAACAGGAAATGAAAATTTTTATTTTTCTTTGTAGCCATGCTATATTATCATATGCGTGTTTAAGACTTAGACTAATGTATTAATTGAGATATTAAATGAAATTGGACGAGAATGAATCATGAAGTGTTTATAATACTATAACTAATTATTGTTACTCGTTTTATAAACGGAATGTATAGGTTGATTAAAGAACGTGAATTTTAATTTATAGTCTACGCATGAGGCAAGTATTTTATCCTTACTTATTACTTTTACGCAAGTTTCTGAACTTCACTTTTATATTGAAAGCAAGTTTCTTAATTCTACTCTTCATTGAGCAAGTTCTAAAACTTTATCTCTCTTTTATGCAAATTTCTATACTCTATTTCATATTGAGCAAGTTCTTTATCATAGTTTATTTAAGTTCATGAATTCAAATGTGTTATTCTGATTCCTTTTAAGTAATACTTTAGTTATACAGAGTTATTCGATTGTATGCCTTTAAAATTCAATTTGTTGTTCTCAAATATCTTTCACATTAGATTATTGAACCTTGATTGACTTGTAACGCCCCCGAAACTCGGGTCTTACCTTGAACCCGAGTCCGGTACGTCACGGTACAACCCATGTAATATAGGCTTACTACAAATATGTAATTACAATAATATAACAACATATCCTCATCTAATCCCAGGCACAAAGACCTTAAATAAAACACTTATGATCAAGGTTGAATAAATACCATGATCCCTTACAATATCTTATGTGTGAACACAAGGTTCAGATTCTGACTTTATCCAATCCCTGAATATTCGCAAGGTTATTCAATAACCAATACATTCGTTATAAAAATGTCCTTTGTACATCATTGTCATCCTTCTAGTTTACTATGACAAGTAACTAACATAATCACATCATAAATACTATAATGGATAACCTTCATTTCTAACTTAAGGTTTACATAGTCAAATTCACATACATCATATACCGTCATCACAGCTAAATAATTACAATAAAGAAACATTTAGCAACCTTCTCGTATCCATGCGCCTCTAATCCTTATCATCACGATATCAAGATAATTGTATTGCAACGTAAATCTGTAAAAGTTTTATTTTGCAAGAATGAGCACAACGGCTCAGCAAGAACTAACAGTTTTCACATTTCATGCTTCACGTAACACATAAGTTTGCATTTTATCCATGCATCATGATTCTCATACTATGCATCTTACTCATGCATTATAAATCTTATGTAATTCATCAATATATATGCATCATGCATCTCATAGCATACCTCATGCATCTCATATTGTATGTTTACAATAATTCAAGTTCCACATAGAATAATATAGTCACATAATTGCACATTTTGCACACTTTAATCATGCTCGCATATAATCCACATAATAGTGAAAGATTTAGTAATCAAGTCATGTACATCGATACATTTAAACAAGTCAACAAGTTACTGAAAGAACTTGCCTTTAAGCGTTCCTTGTCAAATCATGATGGCTCGTCCTTCAAATATCCTACACAATTTATTTAACAATAAAACACCAATTAGTCACTAAAAAGGCTTCATATAATGGTTTATAATATAACAACTCTTATCTCATATTGTTCGCACATTATAAATTAATAAACGCGATTAACTCTAAAACGTTACTTGGTGTCGCGTCGTTTGAAAACGTTACGACCCATATCATCGTCAATACGTATTGGTTACATTAACCCCATTTCGTATCTTATAATGTTCGTTTCATTTGAATTGAAACACTATTTAAGTTCATTAACACTTTACGCGGCGTTTCGACGTTTACACGTCACGTGCCTAATTCGCCTCTTTTGCATGTGCTTAGCATGCTCATACATTGGGTTATAACACTCCATAATGTTTCATTCTTATTAGAATAAAAATGTTAAACAAGGTTATGCCCATTAGTTACGGCGTTACAACGCTTGTACGCCCAAACATACCTATTCGAACACCCAAGCGACACGCAATTGCGTACGCCTATCACATCCATTCGATTTATCTAATACTCATTGGTTAATGTTAAGCATCATTATAATTCATAACATTCATGTTATAAAAGTTAGAACATCACTTTACAGGGTCGGGGGCATTACGTGTGCAAATGCGCATACCCGACGCCCTCCGATTGACCCCAATTACGTATCAGTCCTATAAATGGCTAATTTAGGCCATGATATATACCTCAAGTCAAGTATGTAAAGTCCATTCAGTAGGTTCCCAACACCATATAAAACATTTTTATTATAAATAGAACAACTGTTGTTCTTTATTATAATATCAAAACCATCCATATCCAATACATAAATTGAAATAATGTTTCTAATGAGTGTCGGAACATAATAACAATTATTTAAACTAATGAACTTGCCAGAAGGCAGTGCTAAACGATAAGTCCCTACAACTAATGCAGCAACCTTTGCTCCATTTCTCACTCGTAGGACGACTTCATCCTTGTCCAGCTTTCTACTTCTGCTTAGTCCCTGCACATTATTATATATGTGAGAACTACAGCCGGTATCCAATACCCAAATAGAATTTTGACTTTCAGAAAAATTAATTTCAATCATGAACAAACCTAGATCGGAAGTCGAAGCTTCTCCAAGCCTCTTTTGGTCCGCAAGATACTCCTTGCAGTTCCTCTTCCAGTGTTCCGGCTTATTGCAATGGTAGCAAATTCCTTTGATATCTGGATCAGGTTTCTTTTTATCCTTCCTCTTCGCCTTGCCCTTAGCCTTCTTGTTTTTCTTCTTTTCAGAAGATACCTTGGGCCTCTTCCTTTTCTTGGAAGAATCATCCACTAGTAAGACTTGGTTCTTGTTGGATGAGAAGTGACCTTCAGCAGTTTTCAACATGTTAAGTAACTCAGGCAAGCTGACGTCCAACTTATTCATGTGAAAATTCACAACAAACTGTGAGAAGGTGTCCGGGAGTGACTGCAAGATCAAATCTTGACTTAACTCCCCATCCATCACGAACCCAAGCTGTCCAAATTGTTCAATCAGATTGATCATCTTAAGGACATGAGTCTCAACAGCAGTGCCCTCGGTCATACGAGATCGGAAGAGCTCCTTAGATATCTGATATCTAGCAGTCCTACTTTGCTCACCATAAAACTCTTTGAGGTGCAGCAATATAGTAGGAGCATCCATAGTTTCATGATGACGCTGAAGCTCGTTACTCATGGATGCGAGCATAATGCATTGAGCCAAGATTGCATCATCTTGCCACTTTCTGAATGTAGCAATCTCTTCCTTAGAGGCTGTTTCTGCAACATTTACAAGGATTGGCGAATTTAGGACATAAGAAATCTTTTCAACAGTGAGTACAATTCTAAGATTCCTTAACCAGTCCATGTAATTTGGTCCGGTCAGTTTGTTAGCATCAAGTATGCTACGCAGTGATAGTGAGTTTGACATTTCTAAATTCTGCATGTGAAAATAGACAACATTTTAGCATACATTCATTTAATTAATTATCAAAATAAATTAGGTCTTTATTTTAAATTGGTATCTCTCACTTTTTCATCAAACTATATTACCCTCATTATATAGTTCGGCAATTCTAATTAAAGATTTGCTAGTAAGATTAAGGATACCATTTCAAATGTATATAGCCTTGTGGTGACACAACAAACGATATATAAATAAATAGTAGGACAACTATTGTCAATTACATCTCTATGTAACTCCTTGTATTTTGCCTCTTAGATTATTTTGATCAAGTGGTGACACATCCGAATCAAAATTATCCAAGTTAAGTCCATCCTAGTACTTCCATATATTCGAAAGAAAAACACTGTCCTTGTGGTGACACAACAAAACAGCATCGTTCAGTCTATTTATAAGCATAAAATGTGATAAAGCAACATCTTAAATATTTAATACTTGCCTTGTGGTGACACAATAAACTCATATTAAACATTTAATACTCTATTGCTCTACCATACTAGAAGGCGACGTTCGATATTCCAAATATCTTTGAACGCTTAGGACTTAATATATTACTTTGAGGGGTTTGTTATTATTAGTCTCATCTTGTTTAGCGCGCATGCACATATATATATAAAATACGCGTCATTTTATTTAACATGTGAAGCATGTTGTATAATATATAATATATATAGTAAGCATGCACATATAGAATACTATATTCTACCCGGATTGATTATGGACTTTTATTCTAGTTTGGTTCACTAGAGCCACCAAGTGAACCAAAAAGTCAAACCTAGGGTGCAAGAATAAATTTAAATATAACTATTACATTTAAACCCGGGCTCCATTACAAACGGGTCTTCAAGCGCTCATTGCTCCTTTGTCTCCAATTCTTCAAAATAATTCTAACTAGTCCTATTACATAAACTATTTACAATAAATAGAAACCTTGATCAGCAGTCAAGGGGAAGTACATAGGAGGGAGATAGAATTTACATTAAGAAAAATTATAGAAGACGAGGTACGCAGACCCCATTTATTAAAGCCCATACATTCAAGCATCCTCTAAAATAATTCCAATCACACATTGGTCAATAGTCCATAATCAATCCCTATTTATTATCATACATATCTCTATATGTATCAATAAATAACATTCATCCCATGCATAATAAAACCATTCCATATATGCATTGATATCAATTAATGGGCAAAAGTTCTGCTAATATTTAGTTTTGAAACAAAATAAACTCTTTTATTTTAATCAAAAACCAAATTCAAATTAAACTCCTTTAATTTTAGCAATCTAAAATCCTATTCCAGATAAAATAAACATCTTTATTTTAAACTTATATCAATTAAATAAACCATTTATTTTAATTGAAGGAAAAAATTATTTTTCGGATTCTGCTGTCCGGCGCAGCTGCGCCCAGAATGAACTGGGAATCTGCGCAGTTGCGCTGAACTCCAGAAACGATTTTTCTGGGTTTGGGTGCAGCTGCGCTCCATAATGAACTGGAGCCAGCGCAGCTGCACCGCGCAGCAGATTCGAAAAAAATGAATTCTGCCCAAAAATTTCGATCCAATCGCATACCATACACACATAGAATCATCAAAATCGATAATTAGCATAAGATTAGGCTCTGATACCACTGTTAGGTTTGTATATAGCGCGAACATGCAATCAAATTATATAAATAGTGCGGAAGCGCGATAAAACAGATTTTAAATTTTTTATACAAACCATCACTGTGACGCCCCCAAATCCGGGTTCCCTTATCCACGAATTCGGGGCATCACTATGCAACACGATACATCTCATTCTACACCTGTCAATAACTTATTGCGGAATAATAAAAATATTTACATTGATATGACATAAATATTGTCGTCCCAAGCCTCGAAACCATAACTAAAACATGATCTTACTACATGAAAGTAATTACAAGATTGTTACAACATGTTCCCATCTAATCTCAGGTACGAAGACCTTAATTAATACATCATTTAATAATCATTACAAATTTAATATTACTCCTGCTGTATATATAACAGTCCATATCAATACAAGCATTAACAATTATTACCTCAAACTCTTCTCAATCTCAGGTTTCGTAACATTTAACTAAAACACTTATGATCAAGGTTGAACAAATACCATTGATCATTTACAAAGTCTCTTATGTGTGAACGCAAGGTTCGAGTTCTGACTTTAGTCAATCCCCGAATATATGTACAGTTACCCAACAACTATACATTCGTTATAAAAATGTCCTTTATACATTATCGTCATCCTTGTAGTTTACTATAACAAGTAACTAACATAATCACATCATAAATACTATAATGGATAACCTTCATCTTTAACTCAAGGTTTGCATATTCAAATTCACGTACATCATACACTGTCATCACAACTAAATAATTACAATAACGAAACATTTGGCAACCTTCTTGAATCCCTGTGCCTCTAATCCTTATCATCACGATATCAAGATAATTGCATTGCATCGTAAATCTGCAAAAGTTTTATTTTTGCAAGAATTAGCACGACGGCTCAGCAAGAACTAACAGTTTTCACATTTCATGCTTCACGTAACACATAAGTTTGCATTTATCCATGCATCATGATTCTCATACTATGCATCTTACTCATGCATTATAAATCTTATGCAATTCATCTATATATATGCATCATGTATCTCATAGCATACTTCATGCATCTCACATTGTATATTCACAATAGTTCAAGTTCCACATAGAGCAATATAGTCACATAATTGCACATTGTGCACACTTTAATTATGCTCGCATATAATCCACATAATAATGAAAGATTTAGTAATCAAGTCATGTACATCAATACATTTAAACAAGTTAAAAAGTTACTGAAAGAACTTGCCTTTAAGCGTTCCTTGCCAAATTATGATGGCTCGTCCTTCAAATATCCTACACAATTTATTTAACAATAAAATACCAATTAGCCACTAAAAAGGCTTCATATAATGGTTTATATATAACAACTCTTATCTCATAGTGTTCGCGCATTATAAATTAATAACGCGATTAACTCTAAAACGTTACTCGGCGTCGCGTCGTTTGAAAACGTTACGACCCTTATCACCATCAATACTTATTGGTTACATTAACCCCATCCCGTATCTTATAATGTTCGTTTCATTTGAATCGAGACATTATTCAAGTTCATTAACACTTTACACGGCGTTTCGACGTTTACACGTCACACACCTAATTCGCCTCCTTTGCATGTGCTTAGCATGCTCATGCATTGGTTTATAACACACTATCATGTTTCATTATTATTAGAGACAAAATATTAAACAAGATTATACACACTAGTTACGACGTTACGACGCTTGCACGTCTATACGCTAAACTTGATTATTCGAACGCCCAGGCGACATGCATTTGCGTACGCCTAACATGCCCATTCAATTTACCTAATACTCATTGGTTAAGTTAAATATCATTATAAATCATAATATTCATGTTTTATAACTTAGAACAACATTTCATATTGTTGGGAGAATTACATGTGCTTACGCGCATGCCCGACACCCTCCGATTACCTCCAAAAACACATCAGTCATACAAATGGTCAATTTGGGAATTGATCCCGACCTCAAATTGAAAAACTCAAAGAACGAAAGTTGTAGGTCTACTCGTTCTCTTTCCGAATCATCTTGAATCACCTCAATCCGAGTTTGTATGAGACAGTTATGCCCATTTTACTAAAGGACGTCGGAGCAGTATTGCACAGTTTCCTTACTAGCGCCGTTGGCGCTCACAATGGCCTATGGCCAGCGCCTACAGCGCTCCTATGCAGTAGCTGGACCCCGTGGCCAGCGGCTAGAGCGCCCAGCCAAGCGCCGTTGGCGCTAGGCCTGAGTCCCCAACTCGTTTTGCTTCCCGGAATGTTCTGTTTTGGTGTTCTAGACCTATCTTGCTTCCAATGACCATAACTCCCTAAATACATGTTCAAATTGGTCCGTTCCGGACTCTATGGACTCCTAAGACATAGGGCTACAACATATCAAAAATTCAGAGCTATCCATTAACATTAACATGACCAAATCTTAGGCCAAAGTATCAACTCATGTTATATTTTCGTGTTCTTGGTGTTCTTCGTGTTCTTCACAAAAATCATCACCAAAACTTTGTTTTAATCCCTTTTTACTCCATTCCAACTAGGTTAAACTTATAACCCATGGAAGTACAATATCATAACAACAAACTAATTAAACAAACACGAAATCATAGCTACAAAGTCCTCTAAATCGTCCAAAAGTCCAAGTTCTTCATGTTCTTCATCCTCCTTAAGCATAGGTACGGATTCCCTTGCGTTTTTTTGTTCCACTTTGATGTTATTAATAGCTTACAAGGTGTCTTGGTGACAATATAAACCAAACACAACCAACAATCCTAGCTAAAATCTCAAGAAAACTCCAAACCCAACCAAGAAAGCTTCAAAGCTCAACAATGGAGGAAATGATCTTGGAGAAGATGGTTACCTCTTGATTCTTGTTCTTGTAGGTTGTGAGGGTTTGCTAGAGCCCTTGTTCTTCTTCCTCTTACTCCCGTGCTCCTTCTTCTTCTTCTTCTCTTCTACCGTAGCTTCTTACTCTTCTCTTTTTTTTTCCGGCGACCCTTCCTCTTTTCCGGCGACCTCTTCCTTCACCTTCAAGCTTTTAGCAGCTCTCTCTCTCTCTAAACTCTGCAGTTCTCTCTCTCTAGTTACTGATGGTTTGGTTTGAATGAGGTGCAAGAGAGAAATCAAATGGTTTGAATGGGATTGAGAGTGAAGGAGTAAATTTGGGAAATGGGTTAGGAGCTCTATGAGCTTGCCGGCAATCTCCTCCCCATGCTCTCATTTGATTGGTCCAAAATGAGGGATTGGTTCCTTCTTGGGGTGACAAGCCAAAATAAATACCCAAAAACACCAAAATTATATCCGAAAACTCCCACTTTTGTACCAAAATTGGTAAATAACTCTACCCAAAATTAAAATGGGCATTACCATAAATATTGGAACACATAAAAATAATTATTACGGGGTTTGTCCATTTATTCGGAACAGTCTTATTATACATTTCGGATACGGATAAAATCACATATCTGCTCGACTAAATTTTCTGACGCTTGGAAATATTATTCCTTCGCATACACGTCTTAATAAAATTTATAGAAACCGAAAAAGACGAAAAAATATTCGGGCGTGAATAGTACCTCGGGAAACGTGCCCCGTGAATAGTGATTTTGCGATCTTTCGCAAAATCAATTATTCGCTCATACGGTTCAACAACGCATAAAACTTCGTACATTGACATCATCCAGGTTATAAAATATCCTTACAGGACATTACATAAAAATACTATTTAATCCACTTAATAATATTAATAAACCCAAATTACAAGGGTATTCACGATTCGCGATCGCTACTCTTCCCGATTAACTCCCCATAATCATATACATCAACGTGCATATATCCCACCCATATTTTGGGTTACCTCATTTACAACAAATAACTCATCCAATAATATTATCCTTCAACTATTTATTTAATCCAATAAATAGTACTCTAGCGATATTTCTCGAATCCGCCAAATTAGCTAATACGAAAACTTTCATACTTACTAATCATCGTCTATACATAATCTAGGTTATAATATAACCTTTAAACACTTACCACATAATATTATCAATAAAAGTCTATTTTATTCAATAATATTCATAAGCTCGAATTACCAAGCTACCCATGACTCGCGATCGTTACAATTATTAACTATTAACTCATTCATTCTGTATCTATGTATATATATTACATTTATATATATACATATTAAGCTCACCAAATAAATCACATAAATGTATATAACACATATATATTCAAACTCAACTCATAATAAGAATTATTCTATATTCAATTCTTATTATAATTATTCTCGAAAATTCGGGTTGTCACAATCACCAAGATCAATCTATGTGCTCAATTAACGATATAAACGAAAGAGATAGAGATAAAAAGTATACCCTCGTAGATCCGTGCTTCTTCAGGTATAAGTTCACCTCCTATTCCTTCACGTTCTCCTTGAATTCCATCGACTAAATTCCTTTGCTTGATCAACGTTAGCCACCCAAGTGTTTGGCCTCTAGAGGTGATCCACCAAGGAAGAATAGTTATTCAAGAAGTTGGGTATTGGCAAAACCCTAGTTTCTATCTCTATAGAAATTACAAGTGCTCTCCACAATCTAATGCAAGAGCGTGTAACCCTAATCTATGATAAGACTCCTCTTATTTATAGATGTAGGAAAACCCTTCCCTAAACTATTTACATAAATAGTGCGGAAGCGCGATAAAACGGATTTTAAATTTTTTTATACAAACCATCACCAAGATCAATCTATGTGCTCAATTAACGATGTAAACAAAAGAGATAGAGATAAAAATTATACCCTCGTAGATCCGTGCTTCCTCGGGTACAACTCATTCAATCAAGCATCCACTAAAATAAATCCAATCACACATTGGTCAATAGTCCATAATCAATCCCTATTTATTATCATACATATCTCTATATGTATCAATAAATAACATTCATCTTATGAATAATAAATCCATTCCATATATGCATTGATATCAATTAATGGGCAAAAATTTTGCTAATATTTAGTTTTGAAACAAAATAAACTCTTTTATTTTAATCAAAAACCAAATCCTAATTAAACTCTTTTAATTTTAGCAATCTGAAATCATATTTCAGAGAAAATAAACATCTTTATTTTAAACTTTTATCAATTAACACTACTACAAAACAGTAAATAGACAACACTAAAACCACAACGTTTTTATAAAAAACGTTATGATATATTTTTACATAACGTTTTTTTGACAAAACGTTGTAAATATATATGAGAAAACGTTATGTATTTAAAAGGGCATTTTTTTGGTTTTAACTAGATAACGTTTTTAAAAAAAAACGTTATCTATTTAAAAAACACGGAACTTGAAAAATTTACGCGGAATTGAAAACTTAAAATAAAACCTAATTGTTCATGTTCAGCCGCCTCATTTCATTTAGAGGCTCTCTCTCCTCGACTCTTTCCCGAGCTCTCTCAAGCCCTCACTAGCTACTCTCCCCTCCTCCCTCCGTCGTTCCCTCACCGATAAGTAATTCTTATCGTCTTTCTCTCTCCTAGGGTTTCATTTTGTCCACTCAGCTGAAGTATCTGTCGGAGTTACACACAGAAAAATTGAGGAAAAGAATAGGAAGTAGAATAAAATTGTAAGATGTTCCTTCCTTAGTTTTCGCTTTCGGATTTGGCCTTCAGATTCTGAAATTATTTTCTTCTTATTCTATCTTATCCGATTCGATTATTCAATCCCATGTGATTTTTTTTGGAATGGAAGATACTGAGAGTTGCAGTAGCAGAGCTTTGGATTCACCGCCCGCGCAGAGTCGAAAGAGGAGACAGAAGGCTGAGGTTTATCTCGAGCTTCTTCGCCGACTCAAGGAGTCAGAAAATGAAGAGACGAGCCAGCTAGGTTTTGATGATGAGCTTTGGGCTCATTTCAATCGACTTCCTGTCAGGTACTATTATACTTGAGCCCTAGCCAGTTGTTCTAAAATAATCCATGTTCCTCTAAATTGTAATTTATTTGGTCTCTGTATACCATATGTCTATGTAATTAACTACTCCTATGTACCTCTACATCGAAATTCGGAAAATTGACTGAATTAGTAACAATTTGGATTAGGAAACGGAAAATCAGTGTTCATATTTTGTTTGGGTTATGGGAATTTATGCTACTATTTGGTATTAGTGATGAGGCAAAAGTGGACCTTTTTGTTTTCTAAACCACTCCGTTTGGTTATTCCGCATTGTGGGATTTGCAATTTTAGTTTATATATGCTTCAAAATCTGCTCTTTATTATTATGGTTGGTGCGGGTTGGGGAAGAAATGAAGGAAATGGAAGAATCTACAATTTTGTAATTACTTTATTTCTGTTTCATTTTTTAAAGCATGAGTAAATCTATAGTGTGCTTCTTTTCAGAATCAGTGAACAAGTTAAGTGAGGTGAGTTTGTAGGTGTGAAATGTATTTTTTTTTTCAGTCACTAATCTGGTCTTAATTCGCTTCTCCGTTACAGGTCAAGATGGTGGTAAACGAATGGGTCTTAACTTTGATAGAGTGAAGTGAGTAGTTCGAAAGTTAATTATCATTTTGACCTCATTTTTCATGCATTTGAATGCTTTGTTATATGATGCTTCAAAAGTTGTTTGGATTTTACGATAGAACACTGCAACTGCAAAGTTATTAATTTAAATCTCTGATAACTACTCAAAGTTAAGTTCAAAGTAGTCCACTCGTAAAAATGCAAGATTTACAATATTCTTCAGGCATAGCGTAGGTGAAACTTTAGGCTACCTTATATGTGTGCATTCTCGTTTATGAGATTCAAGAAAAGGACGTTTAATTTTCCGCATTTTAGTACATACTAATTTTACTTGCAATATCATCATGAGTTATATGGTATACTTGGTCATAAAAAACTCTATGGATGTTATAAAGACAGACTCATAAACACATAAAGAGTTTATCAAGGAAGCTACATTGAATGTTGTAAAGTTTGATCACGCTACTTAAATGGTACATTGTTAAGAGTCTCTTTAAGTCATAAAGACCTTTTGTTATGCAGTTATGGCTTGCCTTTGATAAAGAACAGACCGACCTAGGGAGTAACATAACTTATCTAACAAAAGAAAATAAATATGGTCAGTTTTCATCTAAAAATATGTTTCTGATGGCAGAAGTTACATGTTCATCGGTCAACAGAAGGGTAGAAATACGAAGGAAAACATCATGCGCAACTTTGGGATGCCGACTCCCCATGGGTATGTATATAAGGAGTGGGAATTTGTTTTTATTGTCTCTTGATTTACATGTGGAGCTATTATGGTGAAAAGAAGTTCTCTAACTTTATCACATATTGACATATATATATCAAGGTTGTAGAATTTCAAACTTATCATTTAGTATGAACTTCAGAGTTAGATTTTCTTAGAATCTGATTCTAAAGAGTAATACTCTATTTTCAACAGCTATAGGAAGGCTCTACGCATGATGTATTATGCTGATCACCATGGATTCCCAATTGTTACTTTTATTGACACTCTAGGAGCATTTGTAGATCTTAAATCAGAGGAATTGGGCCAAGTAAGTCGATAAATGTATTGCAACACATAGTTCTATATCAGTACCAGCTTAATTGCTTAATTTTTTTTTGTTTTACTGTATACAGGGTGAAGCTATAGCTAATTTACCTAGAAGATTCATGACTAATTATAGTCGATAAATATAGTGTTCTTCTTGTACTAGTATATAATCTCTAAGCCTCCAGATCAAAACTAGAGTGTTAATGAAATCTGGGGATATATTATATACGTGGATATTGCTTCCCACAGCCACAAGTAAGGGCAATTATTTGTTCCCTCGACCAATTTCAGTATTTCACTCTGTTTGGGGCTGATTGTGTTTGAGATATTAGGCAAAACGAATGAAATCTGAATGCCCTTAAAGTCTATTCAAAATGCATAGATATGATCCTGTTAGATTTCTAAAATCACATCAAATATGTGGATCTTAACAATAACAACAACAATAGAACATCAATTTTTACCTGTTATTCTCCTTTCCGTTAGCGGCATATTATCTTGATTTGTGCAAATACAGTAGGTCTTACCAACTAAGCAAGTTGATTGTTAACTATTTTCCCTACTCAACATCCGATTCTCAAGTCATAAATTAGACGGGGAAAGATGTAATACATCTTAAATTTGGAGTTTTAATTCATGATGACCAGTGCTCATAAGTAGAAAAAGATTAGATTCATCAACAATGAAGGGTTAGATCTTCAAGGATTTAGAGAAATGCAAAAGCAGAATGAGGGTGGTTGTTGCGGTAGCCTTTATCTGTTAAAGTGTCTAGATGTGCATATGTACATTATACGTCTAAGTTATATGAACAATGGTGGGAGTGTGTGCTTTATTGAAGGAGCTTCCTTCTATGGCAGTATTTGTACATATGGTTCCTTTTTCCTCGTATGCTTGCAGGTTGAAGCAAGATTTCAAGAAGAAAACAAAGATAATAAAAATATTGAGAGCTTCTTGTAAATAAAAGGCATATTTACTTAAATTTATGGAGTAATTTCTTTTTGAAGTTATGTGCATACTATCTTCTGTACATGTATGTTAGCCGTACAAACTGAACTTGGACACACTTGGCTGTGCTCGAGTAGTATCTGGGTGGAGTCTAATTTTAATGTAAGATATCTTTTTTATGATCATGGTACTGATATACAGTAAAACAAAAAAAATTCCTCTGATTGGTATATACTTAATTGTACTTTTTCTTAATATGTTGGGTTACTACATGCTTAGATGCTTGTATCTGTCATTGGTGTTATTAACTTTCTGTTTCTGGTTTTCAGGTAAGAGGTCGCTCACAATTTCCAGGATCACATCCAGTGTCTCTCAATAGGTCTCTCATTAATAAAAGTTGGAAGCTTTTCATTGCATTTTCAGTTTTTCACTGTGGATATTTGAGTATGACTTGTACATACCTAGTTAGGAATTTATGATGCTTCGATTTATTGAAGCTAAGATATGTTTGTTTAAATAGGATGGTTCCATGGTCATTGTTTAAGCTAAGATATTTTTTGTGGATGTAGTAATTTGAAACTGTAAACGAATGGTATTATTGAGATGTATTGTTGATACATTTTGGCTTTAAATTTAAATGAGAATTTAGACCTTTTTTAGCTATATAGCATGGCATTAGCAGATTGCAGGTGCACTGGTAATATAAGCGAACCACAACTTTTTTTCCTTTTAAAAATATTGTGTATGTAGCACAGCTACAATTTACAACATTTACAAGTCAATCTACAATATTTTAAACATGTCGTCTGTTGTTGCTTTCTATGGTTTAAAAACGTTATATAAATTTGTCTAACTAGATGACACATTATAAACGTTGTATAAATGTGTCTAAACGTTGTCTATTATATTAAACTACAACGTTTTCGAGCATCTACTAATTTATGGGAAACAAATCTACAACGTTTTTTCGTTAAAAACGTTGTATAAGATGTCTAACTACAACGTTTTAAAACGTTGTATAAGGGTGTCAAATAGATGACACCCTTAACCTCGACGTTTTGCTGACAGAAATCACAACGTTTTTTACGCGTTATCTATTTACTGTTTTGTAGTAGTGTAAATAAACCATTTATGTTAATTGAGAAAAAAATAAAAAAATTTCAAATTCTGCATATCGGCGCGACCGCGCTCCAAATTGAACTAGGAGCGGCGCGGCCACGCTGCACCCCAGGAAACGTTTTTTTGGGTTCGGGCGCGGCCGTGCTCCAGAATGAACTGGAAGCGGCGCGGCCGCGCAGTGACGCAGAATCAGAAAAATTTTCTTGCCCAAAAATTCGAACGCTTCGCATATCAATTCATATATGGAATCATCAAGATCGATAATTAGCACATGATTAGTCTCTGATACCACTGTTAGGTTTGTATATAACACGAGCATGCAATCAAATTACATAAATAGAGTAGAAGCGCGATAAAACGAATTTTTAAATTTTTTTTACAAACCATCACCATGATCGATCAATGTGCTCAATTAACGATATAAACGAAAGAGAAAGAGAATAAGAATTATACCCTCATAGAACAAAGCTTCCTCGGGTACAAGTTCAACTCCTAGTCCTTCGTGTTCTCCTCGAATGCTACGGTGTGATTCCTTCCTTTGATCAGCATTAGCCACCCAAGTGTTTGGCCTCTAGAGGTGATCCACCAAGGAAGAACAAGTATTCAAGAAGTTAGGTATTTGGCAAAATCCTAGTTTCTATCTCTATAGAAATTGTAAGTACTCTCCACAATCTAATGCAAGAGTGTGTAACCCTAATCTATGATAAGGCTCCTCTTATTTATAGATGTAGGAAAACCATTCCCTAAACTATTTAGGATTAGGGTTTATATTCTAATTAAACTGCTTTAATTAATTATGCTCCTAATCCAATTAGAAATTCGTGAGAGAGTACTTCTATTAATTAATTCTCAATCCCTATTAGGAAATAAATAATAGTTCTATTAATTAATTCCCAATCCCTATTAGGAATTAAATAATAGTAATAGTAATAATAATAATAAGACTCTTCTTATTAATTTATATTTAATATTTCCAAAATATTAAATAATAAATATTAAGCTATTTAATTTATTCTATCTCCATAGACTAAATTAAATACACTTAACTTATTATTACAATTATGTCATTTACTTCTTAAATAAATATTTTCCTTTTGTGGTGTGACCCTTTAGGTTCTCCATATTAAACCGGTTGTGAATAAATCAATTAGAACAATTCTAATCTTATTTAAATAAATAAATTAAACTATTTAATTCATTTAAATAAATAATATTTATTCTACAATAAGGGTAAACCCCCTTAGCGATCAACGACTTTTCAGATAATATAGATTTCAACATCAATCACAAAAGAACCTTTGAGTAAATAGTTACCGTACAATTCAATCCTTCTACCATACAATGTCCCAATTAAATATAAGACATGGATTTATTGTCAAGTCTTATTTTATTTAATTATATGTATTTTGATTCCCAAATGCACAACTCTGATTAATGCAAATTAGAAACTCCTTTCTAATTTCATTCTGCCTTGGCCAAGGACTACTGAGTTGTCATTTATCGAATCACATAGGACATTCTCATCTTTTACTAGACATAGTAGATTCTTTGTTGATCATTCACCTATCTCCATGTACAATTTATTATACCCAATCATACCCTTTGATATACCCCAAAGGTTTTAAGGGACATGTCAAAGTATAACTCATCATACACAAGATACTATGATGATCTCAAGTCCAAGGATCACTTGTACTACTATCACTAGAGGAATTCCAATTGACAGGCGAGTAAAACTCCATTAGGTATTCCTTAGCGAGCCACGTTCAGTGAACTTATTCTCTAATAAGCACCTACATACTTGCTTTAGTGTCTCCACACAAATGATTATGAGATCAATCATCCTCTTCCTAAGAGCAAGTAACGTATGTACTAATCTATCCGGATTCACTAGTCCCCAATTTAGTAATCCAACGATTAGGAACAATTTTAGTTTGTGAGCTATCTAGAATTTAGATCTCATTAGCATGATCACCATCATGATTCTAAAAGCATCGCTCAAAACTATGGATTTATCACATTTAATATAATAGCACTATGTAGATAATGTAAAATGCCTTTTAAGAAAATCAATTCTTTTATTAATAAATGAATAAGATTACAAAGTATATGCTACAGCATATCAAATATGATTGGCTTGTGTCCATACTACTTTCGTACTTATCATCTATATCACTGGAGTCAGGTAACTCCTAATTCTCATCTTTTATAACGCATCGAGATTTTTCTTTGAATCGTCTTATATATATCTCAACTCTTACTATGAATTTTCTAAATTCATTTACTTTCAATTAAACTCTATTTGAGTTTTATTCCTTCACCATCTTCATCATCATCATCTTTCTTCACTACAGTTATAGCCTAAGGTACTCTTACCTAAGGTTTATAACCTATCAGCTCTTATACCAACTGTAACGCCCTCGAAACTCGGGTCTTACCTTAAACCCGAGTCCGGTACGTCACGGTACAACCCATGCAACATAGGCTTACTACAAATATGTAATTACAATAATATAACAACATATCCTCATCTAATCTCAGGCACGAAGACCTTAAATAAAACACTTATGATCAAGGTTGAATAAATACCATGATCCCTTACAATATCTCATGTGTGAACGCAAGGTTCAGATTCTGACTTTATCCAATCCCTGAATATTCGCAAGGTTATTCAATAACCAATACATTCGTTATAAAAATGTCATTTGTTCATCATTGTCATCCTTCTAGTTTACTATAACAAGTAACTAACATAATCACATCATAAATACTATAATGGATAACCTTCATTTCTAACTTAAGGTTTACATAGTCAAATTCACATACATCATATACCGTCATCACAGCTAAATAATTATAATAAAGAAACATTTAACAACCTTCTCGTATCCCTGCGCCTCTAATCCTTATCATCACGATATCAAGATAATTGTATTGCAACGTAAATCTGCAAAAGTTTTATTTTGCAAGAATGAGCACGACGACTCAGTAAGAACTAACAGTTTTCACATTTCATGCTTCACGTGACACATAAGTTTGAATTTTATCCGTGCATCATGATTCTCATATTATGCATCTTACTCATGCATTATAAATCTTATGTAATTCATCAATATATATGCATCATGCATCTCGTAGCATACCTCATGCATCTCACATTGTATGTTTACAGTAATTCAAGTTCCACATAGAACAATATAGTCACATAATTACACATTGTGCACACTTTAATCATGCTCGCATATAATCCACATAATGGTGAAAGATTTAGTAATCAAGTCATGTACATCAATACATTTAAACAAGTAAACAAGTTACTAAAAGAACTTGGCTTTAAGCGTTCCTTGTCAAATCATGATGGCTCGTTCTTCAAATATCCTAGACAATTTATTTAACAATAAAATACCAATTAGCCACTAAAAAGGCTTCATCTAATGGTTTACAATATAACAACTCTTATCTCATATTGTTCGCGCATTATAAATTAATAAACGCGATTAACTCTAAAACGTTACTCGGTGTAGCGTCGTTTGAAAACGTTATGACCCTTATCATCGTCAATACTTATTGGTTACATTAACCCCATTTCGTATCTTATAATGTTCGTTTCATTTGAATCGAAACACTATTTAAGTTCATTAACACTTTACGCGGCGTTTCGACGTTTACACGTCACGTGCCTAATTCGCCTCTTTTGCATATGCTTAGCATGCTCATACATTGGGTTATAACACTCCATAATGTTTCATTCTTATTAGAATAAAAATGTTAAACAAGGTTATGCCCACTAGTTACGGCATTACAACGCTTGTACGCCTAAACTTGCCTATTCGAACGCCCAAGCGACATGTAATTGCGTACGCCTAGCACATCCATTCAATTTATCTAATACTCAATGGTTAATGTTAAGCATCATTATAATTCATAACATTCATGTTATAAAAGTTAGAACATCACTTTACAGGGTCGGGGGCATTACGTGTGCAAATGCGCATGCCCAACGCCCTCCGATTGACCCCAATTACGCATCAGTCCTATAAATGGCTAATTTAGGCCATGATACAGACCTCAAATCGAAAAACTTAAAGAACTAAAGTTGTAGACTACTCTTCCTCTTTTCGAATCATCTTGAATCATCAAATTTTGAGTTCGTATGAGAAAGTTATGCCTATTTTACTACAGGAGGTCAAAACAGTCCACTCGGGCACGTCTGCGCCTGACACGTGTATGGCGCAACTGCGCCCAATTTGGCCTTATGAATAGCGCAGCTGTGCCATGCATACAGGCCACAATCTGCAAAATTCTCCAAACGCGAATTTCCGACCTCTTTCCACTCCTATCTCCATAACTTCTTCCATACACATCCAAATTGGTTCATTTCGGACTCTATGGACTCCGAACTCGTGGGGCTACAACATATCAAAAATTTAGAGCTACCCATTAATATTAACATGGCCAAATCTTAGGCCAAAGTACTAAGTTCATACTCTATTTTAGTTGTTCTAAGTGTTCTTCACTAAAATCAACACCAAATCTTCGTTTTTACATCTTTTTACTCGATTCCAGCTGAGTTAGCTTCGTAACCCATGGAGCTACAATACCATAGCAACAAATAAAATTAACAAACACGAAATCATAATTTTATAGTCCTCTAAAAAGTCCGAATGTCAAAAAGTCCATTGTTCTTCATGTTCTTCATCCTCCTTACGCATAGGTACGGATTCCTTCTATTTTTGTTCCACTTTGATGTTATTAATGGCTTCTATAGTCTCTTAACAACATTTACAAACATCCAAAACAAATAACAACAACAAGAATCGCAAGAAAATTGAATCACAAGCTCAAGAGCTCAAAAACCTTCAAAACTCGAAAATCTTTACAAAAATCAAATGGAAACGATTTTGGTTGCTTGTTTACCTCTGTAAATCTTTCCTAGATGATTAAGAAGATATCTAGGCTTGCTTGGCTTGAGTTCTCCTCACTTGGATGTTCTTCTTCTTCCACCCGTGCCTTCTTCTTCTTCATTCTTCCTTTTTCCGACGACCTTCTTCTTTTCCGACGACTTTTCCGGCGACCTTCCCTTCTTTCTTCTTCCACTTTGTAGCTCTCTCTCCCTCTATCTCTCTCTCTATCTGCTGGTGGAATGGTTTGAATGGGATGCAAGAGAGAGATGGAATAGTTTGAATGGAATGGGAGAGTAGATGAGTGAATTAGGGAGAAGTGGGTTTGGTGCTCAAGGTTGGCCAAATTTTTCTAAGCTTGCCGGCAATACTCCCCCATGCTTTCATTTAATTTGTCTAAAATAGGGGGTTGGTTCCCTCTTGGAGTAACAAGACAAAATAAATACCCAAATACACCAAAATTATATCCGAAAACTCCCACTTTTGTACCAAAACTGTTAAATAACTCTACCCAAAATTAAAATGGGTATTACCATAAATATTGGGATGTATAAAAATAATTATTATGGGATTTATCCAAATATTCGGAACACCCATATAATACATTTCGGATACGGATAAAATCACGTATCAGCTCGAATAAAATTTCCGACACTTGAAAAAATTATTCGTACGCATACACGTATTTATGAAATTATTCAACATCGAAAAAGACACAAAAATTTTATGGCGTGAATAGTGCCTCGGGAAACGTGCCCGTAAATAGTGATTTTGCGATTTTTCGTGAAATCAATTATTCACTCCTACGGTTCAATAACGCATAAAACTTCATACATTGACATCATCCAAGTTATAAAATAATCATTAAATATGTCATATAAAAAAATAATATTTAATCTATTCAATAATATTAATAAACCAAAATTATAAGGGTATTCACGATCCGCGATCGCTGCTATTCACGATTAACTCCCCATAATCATATACGTCATCACACATATATCTCGCCCATAATTTGAGTTAGCGTCTTTACAACAATTAACTCGTTCAATATTATTAACCATCAACTATTTATTTAATCCAATAAATAGTACTCTAGCGATATTTCTCGAAACCACCAAATTAGCCTATACGAACACTTTTACACTTACTAATCATCGTCTACACATAGTCTAGGTTATAATATAACCTTTAAACTCTTAACACATAATATTATTAATAAAAGTATATTTTATTCAATAATATCCATAAGCTCGAATTACCAAGCTACCCACGACTCACGATCGTTACAATAATTAACTATTAACTCATTCATTCTGAATCTACGTATATATTTTACAATTATATATACATATTAAGCTCACTAAATAAATCACATAAATATATATGTAACACACACACACACACACACATATATATATATATGCAAACTCGAATCATAATAAGAATTATTCTATATTAAATTCTTATTATAATTATTCTCGAAAATTTGGGTGGTCACATCCTTTTCCCCTTATAAGGATTTCGTCCTCGGAATCACAAATATTAAACTTCTCTTACTCGGTTTGCGTAAACCTTCTTCCAAAATTTTGTCGTTGAATTATTTCAACGTATTACTATATCATAGGTTTTACATCACTTATTTAATCCACTTCCTTAACAATTTCTTGTAGGTTTTATTTTACAACTTTTATCAACTCAAATATACTCTGAGTATTATCCTATGTTTAACCCATCAATTTCCTTTTCTAAGGATCATTGTATGTCACAATCATCATAATAATTTAATATCATGATTTATTAACTCATAAACATTCGGGATATTACATGACTAGCGAACCCTTATTGATTCGACTAGTCCATAGTTGATGAACGTTCTAAATTCTAGAAACGTTATTGAAGTAAATCCAAACCAAACTTCCTTTGGTGCGGACTTGGATGTCAAACTGAGATGAACAACCCTTATATAGGGGATTATTTTACGCGTTAGCATTTAAATGTTGTGCACATACATTGTACAAAGGGCTAATCTCCCTAAGTACGAGAAGTTGTGACACCCCCAAATTCAGGTACCAATACCTCGAATTTAGTGCTCACGATAAAGTACATCCATATACCTCTAAACAACATAAATCAACTAATGCGAAATAAATAAACATATGTTGTTCATTACAAAAGATTTACTATGGTCCCAAATTCTATAACCTTAATTAAATACATCACGGAATACAACAATAATACAAAATGATTCCACGATTACATAATGGGATAGTACATATAACTATTCCTTAAGCTTTCCTTTACCTTTGTCCACTTTGGAACTCTCTGACTTAACTGCAATAGGTTCATGATATAGCAAGGGTGAGCAACTACTTTGCTGAGCAAGTTTAAAATGAATAAATAATATATATCATGAATGAATGAGAATAATAATCGTATAGTTCAACAATTTAAGAACATTGAAGAAATAGCTGACAATATAATCAAAGTTCAAATGAAACAATGAATATTGATTATTTACTACTAAGTGGTCTAATAGACCCTAAACGTTTTGGCCAAAGGATCAATCATTTGACTGACCCTTTTAAATGCCTAGCCCGTCAGTAGTACTCGAGGGGATCAGCCTCTCGTACCCTATGTATATGCATAACATTTAACTCTGACTGTATCGAATAACTGACACATTAAAATCCCCAAATAAGGGTTGCTCTCTTAGTCTAAGAATCCATACCAACAACTAGTTTGGATAGCCTTTAATGTAATAACCTGTACATGTCTAGCCGAAACAAATAGCGTAGACTATTTCTTTAAACAGTTCATGAATGAAGAACTTAAATGTTTTACAGTCCAACAACAGATAACGAATTCAAATGCACAAGGTGCGAATATCACTAATTATCTTTGATGTGGAATAATTTGCAATAATTAATCCAATAACATAACTTGAAAGTAATAGCTCAATTTGAGTCGTGAAACTTGCAACAATATATAACATTTGTACAAAATAGGAAACCTGCTTAAGTATAATTCGAGTAAGGTTAGGGAAACTTGCTAAATAAATAAATTGAGTTAGGATAGGAAACTTGCCCAACACAAGGGTTAGACAAGCGTTAGGAAACTTGCCTGGTGCGTCTGCTACAATATTACAACAGACGCTCCTTAATATCCTACACAATTAAGTACACATTCACATAACAATTAGTCACATATCGGATACCAAATAATGGTTTATACTACTCTATAATGTCTCATTCATATTAGAAACAAAATATTAAACAAGGTTATGCCCACTAGTTACGGCGTTACGACGCTTGCACGTCTTTACGCCAAACATGACTATCGAATGCCCGAGCGATACACATTTGCGTATGCCTAACACGCCCATTCGATTTATCTATACCCATTGGTCAATGCTAAGTATCATTAAAATTCATAACATTCATGTTTCAGAACTTAGAACAACATTTTACATTGTCTGGATCAATAAATGTGCTTACGCGCATGCCCGACACCCTTCGATTGACCCCAATTACACATCAGTCCTATAAATGGATAATTTAGGCTATGCTACAGACCTCAAATTGAAAAACTTAAGAACGAAAGTTGTAGGTCTACTCTTTCGCTTTCCGAATCATCTTGAATCATCTCAATCCGAGTTTGTATGAGAAAGTTATGCCCATTTTACTAAAGGACGTCGAAGCTATTTGCACAGTCTCTTGTCCAGTGCCTAGGCGCTCAAAAATGGCCTTTAAGCAGCACCTAGGCACTCTCCCACAGTAGCTTAGCCCGTGGCCAGTGCCTAGCAAATGCCCTAGGCGCTCGACCTGAGTCTCCCAACCCGTTTTCTTCCCGGAATGCTCTGTTTTTTGATGTTCTAGACTTATCTTACTTCCAACCACCATAACTCCCTCAATACACGTTCAAATTGGTCCGTTCCAGACTCTATAGACATAGGGCTACAACATATCAAAAATTTAGAGTTACCCATTAACACTAACATGGCCAAATCTTAGGCCAAAGTATCAACTTATGCTATATTTTCGTGTTCTTGGTGTTCTTAGTGTTCTTCACAAAACTTATAACCAAATCTTTGTTTTTACACCTTTTTACCCCATTCCAACTGGGTTAAACTCATAACCCATGGAAGTACAACATCATAACAACAAACGAATTAAACAAACACAAAATCTTAGCTACAAAGTCCTCTAAATCGTCCAACAGTCCATGTTCTTCATGTTATTTATCCTTTAAGCATAGGTACAGATTATTCTCATGTTTTTGGTTCTACTTTGATGTTATTAATGGCTTACATAACCTCTTAACAACATTTACAAACATCCAACACAAACAAAAACAACAAGAATTGCTAGAAAATCGAATTACAAGCTTATGAGCTCAAAAACCACAAAACTTGAAAACCTTTACAAGAAATCGAATGGATTGGATTTGATTGATTGTTTACCTCCATAAATCCTTCCTAGATAATTAAAAAGATTGGATAGGGCTTGCTTGAGCTCTTGTTCTTTACTTTGGCTTCCTTCTCTTCTTCACCCATGCACCACCTCTCTCTCTCTCTAGAACTTCATCTTCTTCTTTGTGTTCTGCAGATTTCTTCCTTCCTTTCCTAGAAAATGGACTGAGCTTGCTTCCTTCCTCAAGCTTTTACCTCCCAAATCATTAGTTGAATGGAATCAAGAAGAAGATGGAAGGGTTAGAGGATTGGAAGAGTTTTTGAGTTTATTTTTCCTTTTCTCTTCATTCCATCCGTTGGTCTCCTTCTTCCTTTGCTTATTTGCTGATTTGCTCCATGAATCAAAATCATATCAGCTGTCTCATGGGGCCTACCATAGCTGATTACTCCAAATTAATGCCCATTTATCTATTTAATGGCCTATTTTACCATTTTGACATCCGAAAATTAACTTTTTCATGAAGACAATCGATTCCTACTAAAATCAGCGTTCTCATTGTCATGGGAATATCCATTTCGTCAAATTCATCTCTGAAATTCGTGTTTGACTTTTTACTGAAAAAGTCAATCGGTTGACATTTGACCAAAAAGTCAACCCCGATACAAAATGTGTTTAGGGTCTATTCTGACTAATTTGGACTTTCTGGATTTAAATTCGCAGTCCGTTTCTCCAAATTCTAATCCAAACTCAAATTCGAGTTTTAACCACTTAATTTGAAGCGTTAGATTCTTAAGTAAGTTCAAACAATTAAACTAGTTTAAACAAACTATAAATATACATCTCATTATATAAAAATAAATATATATATATATATAATACATATACATATTTATTTAATCACATAAAAAAAATATTACTCATAAAATTTATTTAAATAATATGTATCAATATTCATAAGCTCGAATTACAAGGCTATCCAGAATTCACGGTCGTTACATCCACTCCCCCTTATAAGAATTCTATCCCCAGAATTACAACCTAGGTATGGTAAACTTAACATGGGTTCACTCAAAAAGATGCAGATAATTTTCCTCATCTTCTCTTCTAGCTTCCACGTGGCTTCTTCTACTGCGTGGTTCCTCCAAAGTACTTTGACCGAATGGATAACCTTATTTCTTAACGTCTGCTCTTTCCTATCTAATATCTGGACATGAATCTCTTTATATGATAAGTCTCGCTTAACTTGAATCGGTTTATAGGATATCACATACTTGTAGTCGGGTTTATATGGCCGCAACACAGAAACGTGAAACACATTGTGAATGTGCTCAAGTTCGGGAGGGAGAGCTACCTCGTATGCCACTTCACCTATCTTCTTTTAAACTTCAAATGGTCCCACGAATCTGGGACTCAATTACCCCTTCTTTCCAAATCTGATCTTCCCTTTCCAGGGAGATACCTTCAAAAATACAAAGCGGCCAACTTCAAAGTCTCGTTTCTGACGATGTAAATCGGCGTATTTCTTCTGTCTATCCTGAGTCGTTACCAATCGAGCGCTTATCACTTTGATAACATCCACAGTCTGCTGCACCAATTTAGGTCCCAACAATCTTCGTTCACTAACTTTGTCCCAACACAAAGGTGTTCGACACTTTCTTCCATATAATGCTTCATATAGCGGCATGGCAATACTTGCATGATAACTGTTATTATAGGCAAACTCAACCAATGGTATGTGGTCATCCTAGCTGCCTTTCAAATCCATCACACATGCTCTAAACATGTCCTCAAGCGTCTGAATCATTCGTTCGTTTTACCCATCTGTTTGAGGGTGATACGCTGTACTCAACCTCAACTGAGTTCCCAACCTTTCTTGCAAGCTTTTCCAGAAATTTGACGTGAAGCGTGGATCTCTGTCAAACACAATAGATACCGGCACTCCATGTCATGACACAATCTCTTTCACATATAACTTTGCTAGCTGCTCTAAATTGTGACACAATAGATACTGGCACTCCATGTCATGACACAATCCATTTCACATATAACTTTGCTAGCTGCTCTAGATTGTACCTTATCTTGATCGGTAGAAAATGTGCAGATTTACTTAAACGATCCACGATCACCCAGATCGTGTCGTAGCCCTTCTGAGTTGGTGGAAGCCCCGTCACGAAGTCCATCGTGATATGCTCCCACTTCCACTCTGGAATCTCCAGCGGTTGTAGCAGTCCACCCAGTTTTTAATGTTCTGCTTTTACCCTCTGACATGTCAAACACCGCCCAACATGTTCCGCGACCTCCCTTTTTTATGTTCAGCCACCAGAAGTGTTGACGCAAATCCTGATACATCTTGGTACTACCAGGGTGTATCGAATACCTTGTAGAATGAGCTTCTTGCAAAATCTCTTCTCTCAACTCCGGAACAATCGGTATCCAGATTCTCCCTTCAAACCTTAGCAGTCCCGTGCTATCAATTTTGTACTTTAGTTCCTCTCCTTCAGAGATTCGCTTCCTTATGGAAACACATCCATCATCCTTTTCTTGAGCCTCCTTTATCTTATCTAATAAAGTCAGACTCGCTTCCACTATGAACAATTTCTCATTTACATTTGTCGGATACTTGACTTCTAACTCTAGTCTTTCCATATCCTTTATAAGTTCTTCTTGAGCCGTCAATATCATCAACTTATCTCTACCCTTTCTACTTAGAGCATCAACTACTACATTGGCCTTACCGGGATGGTATAGAATCTTACAATCGTAATCCTTGATCAACTCCAACCATCGCCTCTGCCTCATGTTTAGTTCCTTTTGAGTGAAGATATACTTCAGACTTTTGTGGTCTGTGTAGATCTCACACTTCTCCCCGTACAGATAGTGTCTCCAAATCTTCAGAGTAAACACCACTGCTGCTAGTTCCAGGTTATGAGTCGGATACCCCTTCTCATAATCCTTCAGCTGCCGTGACGCGTACGCAATGACCTTTCCATGCTACATCAATATGCACCCGAGGCCTTTGTGTGACGCATCACTGTACATCACAAATCCCCCTGTATTATCTGGCAGTGATAACACTGGTGCTTCACTAAGTTTCTTTTTCAACTCCAAGAAACTCTCTTCGCACTTATCGGTCCATACAAACTTCATAGTCTTCCTTGTCAAATTTGTTAACGGTGTCGCTATCTTTGAAAAGTTCTAAATAAACCTCCGATAGTAACCCGCTAATCCCAAGAAACTTTGGACTTTTGTTGGCGTCTTCGGTTGTTCCCAGTTTATTACAGCTTTTACCTTTGCAGGATCTACTGATACACCATCCTTGTCAATTACGTGCCCCAAAAATTGCACCCTTTGTAGCCAAAATTCACACATGGAAAACTTTGCATATAGCTTCTCTTTTCTCAGCGTTTCTAGGGCTATCCTCAAATGTTCGACGTGTTCCTCCTCCGTCTTCGAGTAGACTAGGATGTTATCTATGAAAATGACAACAAATTTATCTGGGTATTGCTTGAACACTCTGTTTATCATGTCCATAAATGCTGTTGGCGCGTTCGTCAGCCCAAACGACATCACCAAAAACTCAAAGTGTCCATATCGAGTTCTGAATGCTGTCTTTGGAATATCCTCTTGTCTCACCTTCAGTTGGTGATATCCCGTCCTCAAGTTAATCTTCGAAAAGTATTTTTCTCCCTTCAATTGATCGAACAAATCATCAATCTTGGGCAACGGGTACTTATTCTTAATCGTGACTTTGTTCAACTCCCGATAGTCAATGCAAAGCCTAAGTGATCCGTCTTTCTTCTTTACAAATAGTACTGGCGCTCCCCATGGAGATACACTCAGACGAATATACCCCTTATCTAGCAACTCCTACAGTTGAACCATCAATTCTTTTATCTCCACTGGTGTCATCCTGTATGGTGCCTTCGATATCGATGCGGTTCCCAATACCAAATCGATTACAAACTCGACCTCTCTATCCGATGGTAAACTCGGTAACTAATCTAGGAAAACATCTAGAAATTCCCTTACGATATGTATCTGACCCAGCTCATCCCCTACTCTTCGGGTATCAATCACATGAGCCAGATAGCCTATGTAACCTTTCCTTAGCAATTTCTTCGCTTGCATCATCGTCAGACAACAAGATTGTCTCGGCGATTTACTACCATAGAATACGACCTTCGACTTATTTGGAGTCTTCAGGTGTATACATTTCTTTTAACCGTCAATCACAACCCCGTGATTAGACAACCAATCCATCCCAAGAATTACATCAAATTCTCCTAGTTGTATCAAAATTAAATCTACGCTTAGTTTATACCCGTTTATCTCGGCACAACAATTTTTATGAATGAATTCCATAGGAATAACTTCTTTATTAGCTACTTCCATATTCATCGGATTCTCTAATTTCTCACGAGGTAAATTTAACCGTTTAGCAAATTCATCCGACATAAATGAACAGGTAGCACCCGAATCAAATAATATATATGCACTGATATTATTGATCAAAATAATACCTGACACCACGTCCTTTGACTCCACTGCATCCTGCACTGTCATGTTGAAAATGCGTGCCATTGGTCTGTTGGGTTGGCTAGCTGGCCTTCCAATGCTAAGCCTATTGTTGTTGTTATTGTTATTGTTATTGTTGTTATTCCTTTTGCCACTTATTTCGTCCCCCTTCTTTTTCAGGCAATCCTTGATTTGATGGTCTGATGCTCCGCATGAGAAGCATTCTGCTTTCTTTCCCTTTGGGCACTGAGGAGCAAAGTGCCCCTGTTGCCCACAGTTGAAACAAACTCCTTTTCCTTTCATGCACTCTCCAGAGTGATTCTTTCCACAACTATTGCACTTATTACCCTTCTTAACCTCTCCTCCGGACTTGTTACTGTGACGACCGTGAATTCTGAATATCTTTGTAATTCGAATTTATGTATATTAATGAATATAATGAATTTTAGTAACATCATTTTGTGTTACATGGTTGGGTGACAACCTGGATTATGTGAATATATAAATTTTACGTGCTATATTTTCGTTTAAGTGAATAAATTGATTTCACGTATTTTGCTAAATCACTATTCACAAGTTACTATTCACGAGTCCCTATTCACGAGTTACTATTCACGAGTCACTATTCACGAGTCACTATTCATGCCAGATTATTTTTACGTTTTTTTTCGATTTCTGTTAACTTCGCCAAAGTGTGTATGCGAAGAGATAATTTTTCTAAATGTTAGACTTTTTATTTGAGTCCATTGGTGATTTAATTAGTACTTGAAATGTTTAATATGGGTGTTCCGAATAAACGGACAAACCCCGTATTTATTATTTTTACCTAACCATTTGCATGACCCGAGTAGGGATTTAAATTAAAAAGCAAAAATTAGCATTTTGCATTATTATTAGAATAACATATGGGTGATGTGGAGAGAGAGAGAGAGGAGCCAATTGGGTATATGTATTCATGCCAGTATTTATGCATTGTCTGGCAATAAGGGAGACAATATAGGGGACACGAAGCAACAATGGGAGGAAAAGGAGGAAGTGTTTTAGCAATTATTTTGGCTAATTGATTAGGCCTAATAAGCCAAAATGTTCACCACCTTTACTTCTCATTTTCCATAATCTCTCCCGTAGCCAATTTCAGAAAAGAGAAGAAGAAAGTAGGTAGCAAACCCATTTCCTTCTCCCACACTATCCCATCCGATTCATCCTTTCCCCATTCAAGCTCAATTTTAGTTCATTGCTAGGCAAAAGAAGATAGTAAAAAGTTGGGAGCTAAGTAAGAAAAAAGGAGAGAGAGAGATTCATCTTCTCCATCTTCATCTTCTTCATTAAACCTTCACCATTCTAGAGAGAGAAACAAGTGGGTGTGAGCTAAGCTTGAAGAAAGGAGTTCAAAAGAGCTCAAAGAGTTTAAGAAAAGGTTTTGGCAAAGCTCTAGAGGAGTTCTATCATCCAATAAGTAGCTAGAAGAGGTAAACAACCTATCCAAATCCATTTCTCCTTTGTTTCAAGTTTTCCTTATTTATTAAGCTTCTAACTCGTTGGGTTGAAGTTGTTGTTGTTATGTTTGTTCTTGATTGTTCATGAATGTTTAATAATGATGTTTAGAAGTTTTATAAACCATTAATAACATGAAAGTAGAACAAGAATGAATGAAATCCATACTCATGCATAAGGAGGAGGAAAACGGACGAAAATGGACTACTATGGACAACGGACTAATTTAGAGGACTTTTGTAGCTACCTTTCATGTTTTATATTATTGTTTGTTATTATGATGTTATACTTCCATGGGTTATGAGAATATCCTAGTTGAAATGGAGTAAAACTGTGTTAAAATGAATTCGTAGCAAGAGTTTCGCTAAAACATGTTAGAAAACGTAGAACAAATGTTTAGTGTCCATTCAATCCATTTCTGGTATTTAAGGTGTTTGCATGAGATTCTAAGCTTCTGGGTAGTTGAAGTATATTGAGTTACGAAGCCATAGGCTTTGGAATCACCTCATTCCGACCCCGAATGAGGGAGTTATGGTAATTTGAAGCAAATCATATGAATGATAGTGGATAAAGAGCATGAGTTGATGTTTTGGCCAAATATTTGGCTAGGTTAATGTTAATGGGTGTCTGTAATTTTTTGATATGTTGTAGCTCTATGTCTTAGGAGTCCATAGAATCCGAAACGGACTGATTTGGACGTCTAGAGAAGAAGTTATGAGGATTGGAGTGAAGGAGGGTCACAAAAATCGCGAAGTCTAGCAAGGCATGCCAACTGCGCGCGCCAGCAGCCGCACGCCGCCCGCCCGCGTGTGCGCTGTCCGACTCAGCTTCGACGTCCGGTGGGAAAATGGCCATAACTTTCTCATACGGACTCGGATTAGGGCGATTCAAGATGATTCGGAAAGCTTAGAGATAGTCCTACAACTTTCATTAATTACAATTGAAAATTTCTACCTGGAAAAATTCCTAAATTGGCCATCTTTAGGGCTGTTGTGCGGTTGGAGGCAATCGAAGGGTGTCGGCCATGCATATAAGCACATGTAATGTTCCCGACAATGTAAAATGATGTTCTAAGTTTTAAAACATGAATGTTATGAATTATAATGATACTTAGCATTAACTAATACGTTTTAGATAAATCGAATAAGCGTGCTAGGTGTACGAAATTACTCGTCACTTGGGCTTTTGAGTGGGCAAGTTTGGCGTACGGACGTGCAAGTGTCGTAACGCCGTAACTAGTGTGTATAACTTTGTTTAATATTTTGTTTCTAATAAGTGTGAAACATTATAGAATAGTATAAACCAATATTTGGTATCCATTATGTCACTAATTGTCATGTGAATATGTAATAAATGTGTAGGGTATTTGAAGAGCGTATTTTATAATTCTGTAGCAGACGCTCGAGGCAAGTTTCCTATCCTAACTCAATTTACTTTTTGAGCAAGTTCTTTATCTCACTTAATTTATTAGTGGTTTAATTATTATAAATTACTTCACGTCAAAGGTAATTATTGATATTCGCACCATGTGCATTTAAATTCACGGTCTATTGTTAGACTGTGAAATATTTAAGTTCTTCATTCATGAACTATTTAAGGAATAGTCTACGCCATTCGTTCCGGCTAGACATATGCAGGTTAATATTTTATTTAAAACTATCCAAACCAGTAGTTGGTAAGGATTCTTGGACTGAGAGAGCAACCCTTATTAGGGGACTATAAGTATCGGTTATCCGATGCAGTCAGGACTTAATGTTATGCATATACATGGGGTACGAGAGGCTGATCCCCTCAAGTACTACTGACGGGGCCAGGTTTTAAAAGGGTTAGTTGAATGATTGACTCTTTGGCCAAAACGTTCATAGTCTATTGGACTACTCAGCAGTAAATAATTAATATTCATTTCTTCATTTGAACTTTGGTTATATTATTCAGTTATTTCATCATTGTTCTTAAATTATTGAACTATGCAATTATTATTCTTATTCATTCATAATATATCTTCATTATTCATTTTAAACTTGCTGGGCAAATTAGTTGCTCACCCTTGCTATATCATGAACAAATTGCAGTTAAGTCGGAGAGTTCCAAAGCGGACAAAGGCAAAGGAAAGCTTAAAGAGTAGTCGCATGAATAATATTTATGTGTTACTATCCTGTTATGTAATCATGGAACCTATTTGTATTATTTGAATATTTCATGATGTATTTTAATTAAGGTTATAGACCTTGGGACCGTAGTAAACCTTTTGTAATAAACAATCTATGTTTATTTGTTTCCACATTAGTTGTCATATGTTGTTTAGAGGTGCATGAATGTATTTTATCGTGAGCACCAAACTCGAGGTATTGGTACCCGAATTTGGGGGTGTCACAGGTTGGTATCAGAGCTGTAGGTTATAAACTTTAGGGATGCAAAACCTAGGTTATAACCTTAGAACTAAACTCGTATAGAGTACGCTAGTTGATGGGTCGAGGGGATCCATTGAGTCGAGTTGTGTTTGGAGATGAATTTTGGAAATTCATCGAGCCGATGTTGTGCGTAATAAAATACTATTTCATTTCATCAATGAATATATTTTATTGTGACGTTGTTATCTTTTGTTGTGGTTGTTGGATGCCTAAGATCGGTCAGCCGAGTAGGACCGTTGTAGAGGAAGAGATCATTGATATCCACATGGATACCCAGCAGCCGTTGGTGGCTGAGGTCGAGGTAGACCTTGAGGAGGATCAGCTAGATGAGACCGAGGAGGAACTGCCCTCTGAGGATCATCTGATTGAGCAGTTAGCAGATAGGAACATGGAGTTAGAGGATAGAGTTAGAGACTTAGATGAGCAGAATCAGACACACCAAGACATGGAAAACCAATATAAGGAGTTGACCTATCAGCTAGAGGATGAGGTGGGAAAGCTGAAGGTGCAACTGTAGGGGTACGAGCACTCGGCACAACACGTGGGACCACTGCTACACCAGTTAGTGGCTAGGAATGCTGAGCTAAGGGAGAAGCTGGAACAGTCAGAGCTAGAGTTGGCAGAGCTGAAGGTAGCGCATGAGACCATGGAGGGCGAATTTGATGTGGAGATAACAGATAAGATTCGCATAGAGGGATATTGGGTTAGGGCTGCCAAGAGGGTAGATCAGTTAAAAAGAGAGGTCCAGGAAGGTGCAGTTAGGATTGAGACTCTAGGATTAGCATTGGATGCAGCCTATGGGAGTCAGAGAGGCAGGGATAGGGAATATCCCATGGGGGAAGGTCAGACCAGTCGCTCGGTACGACGTCGAATGATGGACGAAGATACACAGTTGGAGCATGCAAGTGCGGTTCGCCGCGACATGCAGTGATAGTATTTTAGCAGTCTTATTATGTATATAGATGCAGTTAAAAGCCACTTGTGTTCCTAGGGTTTTATATATGTTATAAACCTCAAACTTTGAGAGGTGGAGTTTGATGATGATACATCCCCACTTTCAGATTTAGGGGAATGTAGTTTTTGTAAATCCCATCTTTTGTGTATTAATGGGATAGTTAGCATTTATAGGATTATGCCAAAATTGTAAGTGTTTGACACTACTAATGGGTGTATGAATATAAATGCAGTATTATTATATGTTTAATTGGGATTGATTTGTGCTTTAACTTTTAAATGTTAACATTAGTATAACGTTGCATGAGGTGTAAAACATGAAGGAATAACATAAGGTTTTGTTTAAAACAGACCATGCCGCCGAGAAGACAAACTCGATACACAAGGGTGGATGAGTCAGTGAATAATGAGGAGGGTCAGGTGGACCCCATGAGGACTTTCGCGAATTTGTTAGCAGAAGCAATGCAGGGCAGACCAGCCATCGCGGTGGATTAGCTAGGAAGTCACATGGCGAACTTTAAGGACTTTAAACTTATGGGACCGCCGGAGTTTCGCGGGACTACAGATCCGATAGAAGCTCAGACATGGGTGGAAGAAATGGAAAAAGTTTTTGAGGTCGCACGAGTGGTCGAAGAACAAAAGACGTCGTTCGCCACTTTCATGATGAAAGGTGAGGCAAATTACTGGTGGAAGGCGAACAAGGGCTGAGCTGGGGAAGGCGAAGTTGCATGGGCTCATTTTAAGGAGCTATTTTTTGAAAATTACTTTCCAGATAGTATGCAGACAAACATGGAGATAAAGTTCTTAGAACTAAAACAAGGAGGCATGACAGTCGCGGACTATACCGCAAAATTTAATGAGTTAGCTAGGTTTGCTCCACATCAGGTGGACACCAAAGCAAGGCGAGCGAAGAGGTTTGAGCAATGGTTGAAACCTTGGGTGTATAATAAGGTCGCGGTTCTGCAGATCAATACATTTTCTACGTTACTTGAGAAAGCAATTATTGCGGTGGGAGGAAGTGAAGCCTTGTCAAAGTACAATCAGGAACAGAAAAAGAAGAAAAGCCATGATGGTCATAAGGAAGGTAGCAGTAGGGGAAGTAACCCAAACAAGAGGAAATGGAACAACAGCCAAATGTTGGGCAATAAATCTGGAGGGGAAACGAAGAAAGGTAGCAAATGCGAGAAATATGGAAAGAATCACTCTGGAGAGTGCATGAAAGGAAAAGGAGTTTGTTTCAACTGTGGTCAACCGGGGCACTTTGCTCCACAATGCCCGAAAGCAAAGGGAGGAAACTGTTTTTCTTGTGGTGCTTCAGATCATTAAAAGAAGGATTGCCCAAAAAGGAAGAGCAATGCAGGCAGTGTTAATCAGGGGAACAACAGTAAGCTGACGATCAGAGGACCAACACAACAGAACAGACCAGTGGCACGCACCTTTAACATGACAGTACAAGATGCAATGGAATCAAAGGATGTGGTGTCAGGTATTATTCCGATCAATAATATTAATGCCTATGTATTATTTGATTCGGGTGCTACCTGTTCATTTGTGTCGGATGAATTTGTTAAGCAGTTAAACTTACCTCGTGAAAAGTTAAAAGATCCTATTAATGTGGAAGTAGCTAATAAGGAAATTATCCCTGTAGAATATATTTATCGAGATTGTTTTGCTGAAATAAAAGGATATAGATTGAGAGTAAATTTGATTCCGATACGACTAGGAGAATTTGACATTATCCTTGGAATGGATTGGTTGTCTAGTCACGGGGCTGTGATTGACTGCCAGAAGAAGTGTATACACCTACAAACTCCGAATAAGTCAAAGGTTGTATTCTATGGAAGTAAAGCACCTAGACAATCAGGTTGTCTGACGATAATGCAAGCAAGGAGATTACTTAGGAAGGGTTACATAGGTTATCTGGCTCACGTGGTTGATACTCAAAGAGTAGGGGGTGAAGTGGGACAAATACCTGTAGTGAGGGAATTTCCAGATATTTTCCCAGATGAGTTACCTGGTTTACCGCCGAATAGGGAGGTGGAATTCGTAATTAATTTAGTACCGGGGACAGCACCGATATCGAAAGCACCGTACAGGATGGCTCCGGTACAGATGAAGGAATTGATGATACAACTACAAGAGTTATTGGACAAGAAGTACATTCAACCGAGTGTGTCACTATGGGGAGCACCAGTGCTGTTTGTAAAGAAGAAAGACGGAGCACTAAGGCTTTGTATTGACTATCGGGAGTTAAACAAAGTTACGATTAAGAACAAGTACTCGTTACCAAGGATAGACGATCTTTTTGATCAACTTAAGGGAGCGAGGTATTTTTCAAAGATCGACTTGAGGACGGGATATCACCAGCTGAAGGTGAGAAAGGAGGATATACCGAAGACCGCATTCAGAACTCGATACGGTCACTTTGAGTTTTTGGTGATGTCGTTTGGACTGACGAATGCGCCAGCAGCATTTATGGACATGATGAATAGAGTGTTCAAGCAGTACTTAGATAAGTTTGTTGTCGTGTTCATAGATGACATATTAATCTACTCAAACACGGAGGAGGAGCACGTCGAGCATTTGAAGATAGTATTGGAGACACTAAGAAAGGAGAAGTTGTACGTAAAATTTTCCAAGTGTGAATTTTGGTTACAAAGGGTGCAATTTTTGGGACATGTAATTGACAAGGATGGTGTCTCGGTAGATCCTGCAAAGGTGGAGGCAGTGATAAATTAGGAGCAGCCGAAAACACCGACAGAAGTCCGAAGTTTCTTGGGATTAACAGGTTACTATCGGAGGTTTATTCAGAACTTTTCAAAGATAGCGACACCATTGACAAATTTGACAAGGAAGACTGTGAAGTTTGTATGGACGGATAAGTGTGAGGATAGTTTCTTGGAATTGAAGAAGAAACTTAGTGAAGCACCTGTGTTATCATTACCAGATAATACAGGGGGATTTGTGGTGTACAGTGATGCGTCACACAAAGGCCTTGGGTGTGTATGGATGCAGCATGGAAAGGTCATTACGTACGCGTCACGGCAGTTGAAGGACTATGAGAAGGGATATCCAACTCACGATTTGGAACTGGCAGCAGTAGTGTTTACTCTAAAGATTTGGAGGCACTATCTGTATGGGGAGAAGGGTGAAATATACACAGACCACAAAAGTCTGAAGTATATCTTCACTCAAAAGGAGCTAAATACGAGGCAACGACGATGGTTGGAGTTGATCAAAGACTATGATTGTAAAATTCTGTATCATCCCGGTAAAGCCAATGTAGTAGCCGATGCTCTCAGTAGGAAGGACGGTGAAAAGTTGATGATGTTGACAGCTCAAGAAGAACTAATAAAGGAGATGGAAAGACTAGAGTTGGAGGTCAAGTATCTAAAAGATACAGATGAGAAATTATATGCAATGGAGGCGAGACCAACCTTGTTAGATAAAATAAAGGAGACTCAAGAGCAAGATGAAGAGTGTGTCAAAATCAAGAAGAGAATTTCAGAAGGTGAAGACTTGAAGTACAAAATTGATAGCACAGACTGCTAAGGTTTGAAGGGAGGATCTGGATACCGATGACTCCGGAGTTGAGAGAGGAGATTCTGCAAGAAGCTCATTCTACAAGGTATTCGATACACCCTGGTAGTATTAAGATGTATCAAGATTTGCGCCAACACTTCTGGTGGCCGAACATGAAAAATGACATCGCGGAATGTGTTGGACGGTGTTTGACATGTCAAAGGGTAAAAGCAGAACATCAAAAACCAGGTGGGTTGCTACAATCGCTGGAGATACCAGAGTGGAAGTGGGAGTATATCACGATGGATTTTGTGACAGGGCTTCTACTAACTCAGAAGGGTTACGACACAATTTGGGTAATCGTGGATCGTTTAACTAAATCTGCACATTTTCTACCGATCAAGATAAGGTACAATCTGGAGCAGTTAGCAAAGTTATATATGAAAGAGATTGTGTCACGACATGGAGTGTCGGTATCTATTGTATCCGACAGAGATTCGCGCTTCACGTCGAATTTCTGGAAAAGCTTGCAAGAAAGGTTGGGAACCCACTTGAGGTTGAGTACGGCGTATCATCCTCAAACAGATGGGCAAACCGAACGAACAATTCAGACGCTTGAAGATATGCTTAGGGCGTGTGTGATGGATTTGAAGGGCAACTGGGATGATCACCTACCATTGGTGGAGTTTGCCTATAATAACAGTTATCATGCGAGTATTGACATGCCGCCATATGAAGCATTATACGGGAGGAAGTGTTGAACACCTCTGTGTTGGGATGAAGTTGGTGAACGAAGATTATTGCGACCTGAATTAGTACAACAAACCATGGATGTCATTAAAGTGATAAGAGATCGATTGGTAGCAGCTCAGGATCGACAGAAGAGGTATGCTGATTTGTATCGTCAGAAGCGAGACTTTGAAGTTGGCAGTTTTGTTTTTTTAAAGGTATCTCCCTGGAAAGGAAATATCAGATTTGGAAAGAAGGGGAAATTGAGTCCCAGGTTTGTAGGACCTTTTGAAGTTTTAAAGAGGGTAGGTGAAGTGGCGTACGAGGTAGCTCTACCTCCTGAACGTGAGCATATTCACAATGTGTTTCACGTTTCTTATTACGACCATATAAACCTGACTACAAGCATGTGATATCTTATGAACCAATTCAAGTTGAGAGAGACTTGTCCTATGAAGAGATTCTTGTCCAGATATTAGATAGGAAGGAACAGACGTTAAGAAATAAGGTCATCCATTCAGTCAAAGTGCTTTGGAGGAACCACACGGCAGAAGAAGCTACGTGGGAACTGGAAAAAAAAAATGAGGAGGAATTATCCGCATCTTTTTGATTAAACCTTTATTAGGATTTCCGTCTTAAGTTAAAATTCCGGGGACGGAATTCTTATAAGGAGGGGAGGATGTGACAACCGTGTGTCGACGTCGGTTTAATCCGCTTATGCGGTGATTTGTTACCCTTTCCGATTTTAGCCTTTTTTATTAGATGATTTTTGGAAAAGGTCGGCTTGAGTGTCGACGGGGTTTTGAAAGATCGTTTTTTTATGATGAGCCAATTAACCAGAGTCGCTAGTTGGTATATTTCAAATGGATGTACCAACTCATCCGAGTTTCGTTTTCGTAAATCGCTGGCTCATGTGTGACTCTGAAATAATTGGTCTGCGAACCGAGATTCATAGAGTTCGGGGGCTTGCTTAAGCGAGGTGAAGGTGTTAGGCACCCCCCGACTTCCGTGAAACACGGTTACCGCAATCTTGATACTTTCCTATCCTGTAATTCATGAAATGTGTATATCTGCGTGTGTGTGTGTGCTTATGTGAATGTTGTGGTGAGTTCTTTCATGAGAGATGAAACATTTGGCCTTTTATTGAGAAATCGTGTTTTATTTTGGGAATGTTTTAGAACGTCGTTTCCGTTAGTACGAGAGAGCTCCTTTATTTATGAGACAGGTTTTGATTTTACTCGTCAAGAACTATGAGATCTTTATTAGGCGTCGTTTTAACAAAACATGAATTTCTTTAACCTTAACCAAAATAGGAATCGAGATTTATACATTGCTTTCATAAATGATGGGCAATTTCTAGGATCTCTTTCGCCCTATGTATCAAGGTTTAGTAAAACGTTTCGTTCATTCATGAAAGCCACTTTTTGGTGATGGTTGAAAATGATTTCCCTTGGCCTTCTCGCTTAATAGGAATCGACGTTTATTAACACTTCCAATCTTTAGCCTCGTGATTCTAATAACCTAGCTCGTTTGATTTTAATAAAAAAAACCTTCATCGTTTAATCTTTGAAATCATTTTTTCCATGTCACAAAATCTAATCAAGCATAACACGCACCGGGGCTATTCATGGGCATGTAAGCCATCAAAACATCCCCGAACGCCAACAATCACATATTCCACTACTACGGGGCCTTAAACCCGATTCTCGCCTTAACGTCGTTTTAAGGCCCGACGATTACATCTTTACAATCAAGGATAATCGATCCTACTACATATACCTAGATTGTCCATCATCGGATTTGGACCACGGGGTCGCGTTCCTAGGCTCACATCCACAATTTCTACACTCCCACAAAATGGATATTACAAAAAATTACACAAGCAAAAAAATTCACCAAATGGATATCATCGGGTCATTAAGAAGAAATTTGTTCCGCTGGAACCCTCACTAATAATCCCTAATCCATGTATCCTCGATAATATACAAGAAGAAATTGCATTTAATGTAACCCAAATGACCAAAAGCTTAACAAAATGATATCTCAAAAATGCTATAAAAGAGGGCTTTTCACCTTGCAAATGTTACCACAATTCGTACAAACTCGTATATTGAATGAAGTAGAAAATATATATGCTACAATCTAATCAAAAGAGTATAATTTCTCTCTTTTTTCTCTCTTTTCTCTCCTTTCCCGAAGCTATCTTTGTTGCTGTTTTTCTCTTCCTTTTCTTCCCAAAACTGCTGCTGTCCGCTCCCTGGATGAAATGAAGAAACTGAGCTGAAATAGGCTGGCCTAGGGCAGCCGCAGATTGATCTGCGGCTGGCTGGCCCACCAGCCACTCAGCCTAGTTTCAAGTTCCATGTTTCGAGTTCCGTGTTTTCAAAAGGTGCACTCATTGGCCGCAGATCAATCCGCAGCTGGCTGGCTTGACTTTCTCGATTTTCGTGTTACGCCTCAATTCTCGTGTCGTGATGTCGGTTTTTGCCGACATGTTCGTATTTTGTAGTCCGGGAATTACTGGGAGACGTGCCACATCATTCGGGAATGCTCAAATCGGACAGTCTTGTTGTCACGTCGGTTTCGGTTGTAAATCGTCGCGGTGGCGTCGAGTGTTCGTACTTGACCATCTTTTGCTCTCGCAGGCCGGTTCATTTGACGGATTTGCCCTCCTGTCAGGGTTAGTATACGAAGTGCAAAATTTGGGTGTCTACACCGTGAATTCTGAATATCCTTGTAATTCGAATTTATGTATATTAATGAATATTATGAATTTTAGTAACATCATTTTGTGTTACATGGTTGTGTGACAACCTGGATTATGTGAATGTATAAATTTTACGTGCTCTAGTTTCGTCTAAGTGGATAAATTGATTTCACGTATTTTGCTAAATCACTATTCACGAGTTACTATTCTCGACTCCCTATTCACGAGTTACTATTCACGAGTCCCTATTCGCGAGTTACTATTCACAAGTTACTATTCATGAGTTACTATTCATGAGTCACTATTCACGAGTCACGAGTTACTATTCATGCAAGATTATTTTTACGTTTTTTTTTCGATTTCTGTTAACTTCGCCAAAGTTTGTATGCGAAGAGATAATTTTTCTAAATGTTAGAATTTTTATTTGAGTCCATTGGTGATTTAATTAGTACTTGAAATGTTTAATATGGGTGTTCCGAATAAACGGACAAACCCCGCATTTATTATTTTTACCTAACCATTTGCATGACCCGAGTGGGGATTTAAATTAGAAAGCAAAAATTAGCATTTTGGATTATTATTAGAATAACATATGGGTGATGTGGAGAGAGAGAGAGGAGCCAATTGGGTATATGTATTCATGCCAGTATTTATGCAAGTATTTATGCATTGTCTGGCAATAAGGGAGACAATATAGGGGACACGGAGTAAAAATGGGAGGAAAAGGAGGAAGTGTTTTAGCAATTATTTTGGCTAATTGATTAGGCCTAATAAGCCAAAATGTTCACCACCTTTACTTCTCATTTTCCATAATCTCTCCCATAGCCAATTTCAGAAAAGAGAAGAAGAAAGTAGGTAGCAAACCCATTTCCTTCTCCTACACTATCCCATCCGATTCATCCTCTCCCCATTCAAGCTCAATTTCAGTTCATTGCTAGGCAAAAGAAGATAGTAAAAAGTTGGGAGCTGAGCAAGAAAAGAGGAGAGAGAGAGATTCATCTTCTCCATCTTCATCTTCTTCATTAAACCTTCACCATTCTAGAGAGAGAAACAAGTGGGTGTGAGCTAAGCTTGAAGAAAGGAGTTCAGAAGAGCTCAAGGAGTTTAAGGAAAGGTTTTGGCAAAGCTCTAGAGGAGTTCTATCATCCAAGAAGTAGCTAGAAGAGGTAAACAACCTATCCAAATCCATTTCTCCTTAGTTTCAAGTTTTCCTTATTTAGTAAGCTTCTAACTCGTTGGGTTGAAGTTGTTGTTGTTATGGTTGTTCTTGATTGTTTATGAATGATTAATAATGATGTTTAGAAGTTTTATAAACCATTAATAACATGAAAGTAGAACAAGAATGAATGAAATCCAAACCCATGCATAAGGAGGAGGAAAACGGACGAAAATGGACTACTATGGACAACGGACTAATTTAGAGGACTTTTGTAGCTACCTTTCATGTTTTATATTATTGTTTGTTGTTATGATATTATACTTCCATGGGTTATGAGAATATCCTAGTTGAAATGGAGTAAAAATGTGTTAAAATGAATTCGTAGCAAGAGTTTCGCTAAAACATGTTAGAAAACGTAGAACAAATGTTTAGTGTCCATTCAATCAATTTTTGGTATTTAAGGTTTTTGCATGAGATTCTAAGCTTTTGGGTAGTTGAAGTATATTGAGTTACGAAGCCATAGGCTTTGGAATCACCTCATTCCGACCCCGGATGAGGGAGTTATGGTAATTTGAAGCAAATTATATGAATGATAGTGGATAAAGAGCATGAGTTGATATTTTGGCCAAAGATTTGGCTATGTTAATGTTAATGGGTGTCTGTAATTTTTTGATATGTTGTAGCACTATGTCTTAGGAGTCCATAGAATCCGAAACGGACTGATTTGGACGTCTAGAGAAGAAGTTATGAGGATTGGAGTGAAGGAGGGTCAAAAAAATCGCGAAGTCTAGCAAGGCATGCCGACCGCGCGCGCCAGCTGCCGCACGCCGCGTACGCCGCCCGCCCGCGTGTGCGCTGCCCGACTCAGCTTCGACGTCCGGTCGGAAAATGGCCATAACTTTCTCATACGGACTCGGATTAGGGCGATTCAAGATGATTCGGAAAGCTTAGAGATAGACCTACAACTTCCATTAATTAGAATTGAAAATTTCTACCTGGAAAAATTCCTAAATTGGCCATCTTTAGGGCTGTTGTGCGGTTGGAGGCAGTCGAAGGGTGTCAGCCATGCATATAAGCATATGTAATGTTCCCGACAATGTAAAATGATGTTCTAAGTTTTAAAACATGAATGTTATGAATTATAATGATACTTAGCATTAACCAATACGTTTTAGATAAATCGAATAAGCGTGCTAAGTGTACGAAATTACTTGTCACTTTGGCTTTTAAGTGGGAAAGTTTGGCGTACGGACGTGCAAGCGTCGTAACGCCGTAACTAGTGTGTATAACTTTGTTTAATATTTTGTTTCTAATAAGTGTGAAACATTATAGAATAGTATAAACCAATATTTCGTATCCATTATGTCACTAATTGTCACGTGAATATGTAATAAATGTGTAGGGTATTTGAAGAGCGCATTTTATAATTCTGTAGCAGACGCTCGAGGCAAGTTTTTTATCCTAACTCAATTTACTTTTTGAGCAAGTTCTCTATCTCACTTAATTTATTAGTGGTTTAATTATTATAAATTACTTCACGTCAAAGGTAATTATTGATATTCGCACCATGTGCATTTAAATTCACGATCTATTGTTAGACTGTGAAATATTTAAGTTCTTCATTCATGAACTATTTAAGGAATAGTCTACGCCATTCGTTTCGGCTAGACATATGTAGGTTAATATTTTATTTAAAACTATCCAAACCAGTAGTTGGTAAGGATTCTTGGACTGAGAGAGCAACCCTTATTAGGAGACTATCAGTATCGGTTATCCGATGCAGTCAGGACTTAATGTTATGCATATACATGGGGTACGAGAGGCTGATCCCCTCAAGTACTACTGACGGGGCCAGGTTTTAAAAGGGTTGGTTGAATGATTGACTCTTTGGCTAAAAAGTTCATAGTCTATTGGACTACTCTGCAGTAAATAATCAATATTCATTTCTTCATTTGAACTTTGGTTATATTATTCAGTTATTTCATCATTGTTCTTAAATTATTGAACTATGCAATTATTATTCTTATTCATTCATGATATATCTTCATTATTCATTTTAAACTTACTGAGCAAATTAGTTGCTCACCCTTGCTATATCATGAACAAATTGCAGTTAAGTCGGAGAGTTCCAAAGCGGACAAAGGCAAAGGAAAGCTTAAAGAGTAGTCGCGTGAATAACATTTATGTGTTACTATCCTGTTATGTAATCATGGAACCTATTTGTATTATTAGAATATTTCATAATGTATTTTGATTAAGGTTATAGACCTTGGGATCGTCGTAAACCTTTTGTAATAAACAATCTATGTTTATTTGTTTCCACATTAGTTGTCATATATTGTTTAGAGGTGCATGAATGTATTTTATCGTGAGCACCAAACTCGAGGTATTGGTACCCGAATTTGGGGGTGTCAGAGTTACCAACAGAAGATTGGCTATCACTCCATTTCCTTTTATTCGGGTTACTTCCCCTACTGCTTCCTCCATTGCTTCCTTCGTGACCCTTCTTTTCGTCTTGATTGAACTTTGCTAGAGCCTCGTTGCCTCCTTCGGCGATGATAGCCCTTTCAAACAGCGTAGAAAATGTGTCAATCCTTAAAACTGCCACTCTAATGTACACCCACGGCTTCAGGCCTAATTCGAATCTCCTTGCCTTTCTGGCTTTAATGTCTACTTGGTGAGGTGCAAATCTGGCTAACTCATTAAATTTAGCCGCATACTCCGCGACTGACATGTTCCCCTGCTTGAGCTCCAGAAACTTCACCTCCATGTTTTGTTGCATACTCTCCGGGAAGTAGTTCTCGAAGAATAGCTTCTTAAAACGTTCCCATGGTATCACACTATCTCTAACACTTCCTTTGTTGGCCTTCCACCAATAGTTAGCTTCACCTTTCATCATAAAGGTGGCGAATCCTGTCTTCTGTTCTTCGGCCACCCTTGCAACCTCGAACACTTTTTCTATTTCTTCGATCCAGATTTGGGCTTCATTCGGGTCTAGTGTTCCCTTGAACTCGGGAGGTCCTACTAGCTTAAAATCCTTGAAACTAGCCAAATGATGCGTAGGCTGCCGCTCTGGCTGTTCTCCAACAAGTGGGGGTCTATTTTGCATAGCTTCTGCCAACAACTTAGTAATTGCTCTCATTGGGTCTGGATGACCCTGAGTGTTATTAACCGATTCCTCAACCCTTTGGTTTCATGGCTGTCTTCTTAGAGGCATGATCTGATAAAAGAAAACCGTCGGCTTTTACTAATAAATTTATGCCATATGCAGAAAGTCATTTAAGTCAACAATTAAAAGTAAAAACATCTATCAAACACATTTGATTTAACTAAAACAACTGCATTTATAACCATATGTCACTATTTTAATACAACCTGACTCAACATGTGGCATACTTCTATAAATGCTAAATTACATAGCCTGCCAACCATTAACTATCCCCTAACAAACAAAAGTGGGGAATAATAACCTTCCACCCCTCTACCAGAAGCAAAATTCGGGGTTGAACTACTATCCCATGCATGTTACAGGCATTGGGATTTACAACACAAGTATGCCCCTATTATAATAGAAGTGGGACCTACTACAAACATAATACTAAAAATAGCACATCACCGCCTGTTGCGGCGAATTGCAACCCTGAGCTCCCGTCGAGCCAGCCTATTGACCACTCGGCGCTTAATCGCGCGCCTGCTACTTCCCTCATCCCTGGGGTACCTCCCCACCCTGTCCCTCAGCCTGCCAATGGAAGTGGTCAAGCTTAACATGAGGGAATCAATCTCTGTAGTCAGGGCTGCCAACTGCTCTATAGCCTCATCTCGTTCTAGACGAGTAATCTGCAGCTGATCCTCTACCCGCTCTATCTGTCCTACTAGCACCACATTCCTCTCTAAGAGGTCATAAACCATGACACCAAGTTGAGCAGAAGTCCCACGCCGACCTTACACCTCTGCCTCTAGCTCGGCAATCCACTGGTCCTTTTCCTGCAGCTTCTGGGTCAACTCAGCCTTTTCCTCCAAAGTCTGACACGCTAATGACTTGTACTGTTCCTCTCGGTCTTGGTGATCCTAGTTCTGCTCCTCTAAGTGGGCTACTCGATTCTCGAGCTACTCATTCCTATTTGTCAGCTCTTCGATGATGTCACTAGCAGTAGTGCTCATGCCAGCTACATACTCAAGTGACTCATCATCCTCCGTCATTGGATCCTCCTCGAGGTCCTCATCCTCGGCCTCATCGCTTAACAGCCTCAGCACTCCTCAGGTAACTGGCTCTTCCTCAGAACCATACTCGGCCTCAGACTCATCCCTAGTGTCCATCATCACCGACTTACTAAGTTGCACCTCCACTAAATGCCCTACATCCACATGAATGTCTGTGAACTCCACCTCTCCAGCATAACTGGACTCTCCTATCTCAGACATCCTACAACCATAGACAGGAACAAACAGACAGCAAGATGTTAGTGTCAAAATAAAATATATTCATTGATAAAATGAAATGATATTTTATCATGCACAGCTCGGCTCGATGGATTTCCACAAACCAAATGAGTGTTATAATCTTAGGTTTTGCAATCCTAAAGTATATAACCTACAGCTCTGATATCAACATGTGATACCCCCAAATTCAGGTACCAATACCTCGAATTTAGTGATCACGATAAAGTACATCCATACACCTCTAAACAACATAAATCAACTAATGCGAAATAAATAAACATATGTTATTCATTACAAAAGGTTTACTATGGTACCAAATTCTATAACCTTAATTAAATACATCACGGAATACAATAATAATACAAAATAATTCCACGATTATATAACGGGATAGTACATATAACTATTCCTTAAGCTCTCCTTTGCCTTTGTCTGCTTTGGAACTCTCCGACTTAACTGCAATAGGTTCATGATATAGCAAGGGTGAGCAACTACTTTGCTCAGCAAGTTTAAAATGAATAAAGAAGATATATCATGAATGAATGAGAATAATAATCGCATAGTTCAACAATTTAAGAACATTGAAGAAATAACTGACAATATAATTAAAGTTCAAATGAAATAATGAATATTGATTATTTACTACTGAGTGGTCCAATAGACCCTGAACGTTTTGGCTAAAGGATCAATCATTCGACTAGCCCTTTTAAACGCCTGGCCCGTCAGTAGTACTCGAGGGGATCAGCCTCTTGTACCCTATGTATATGCATAACATTTAACTCTAACTGCATCGAATAACTGACACATTAAAATCCCCTAATAAGGGTCGCTCTCTCAGTCCAAGAATCCATACCAACAACTTGTTTGGATAGCTTTTAAAGTAATAACCTGTACATGTCTAGCCGAAACAAATAGCGTAGACTATTTCCTTAAACAGTTCATGAATGAAGAACTTAAACGTTTTACAGTCCAACAACAAATAACGAATTCAAATGCACAAGGTGCGAATATCAATGATTATCTTTGATGTGGAATAATTTGCAATAATTAATCCAATAACACAACTTGAAAGTAATAGCTCAATTTGAGTCGTGAAACTTGCAACAATATATAACATTTGTATAAAATAGGAAACCTACTTAAGTATAATTCGAGTAAGGTTAGGGAAACTTGCTCAATAAATAAATTGAGTTAGGATAGGAAACCTGCCCAACACAAGGGTTAGACAAGCACTAGGAAACTTTCCTGGTGCGTCCACTACAATATTACAACACACGCTCCTTAATATCCTACACAATTAAGTACATATTCACATAACAATTAGTCACATACCGGATACCAAATAATGGTTTATACTACTCTATAATGTCTCATTCATATTAGAAACAAAATATTAAATAAGGTTATGCCCACTAGTTACGGCGTTACGACGCTTACACGTTTGTACGCCAAACATGACTATTCGAATGCCCGAGCGATACACATTTGCGTACGCCTAGCACGCCCATTCGATTTATCTATACCCATTGGTCAATGCTAAGTATCATTAAAATTCATAACATTCATGTTTTAGAACTTAGAACAACATTTTACATTGTCTGGATCAATAAATGTGCTTACGCGCATGCCCGACACCCTTCGATTGACCCCAATTACACATCAGTCCTATAAATGGATAATTTAGGCTATGCTACAGACTTCAAATTGAAAAACTTAAGAACAAAAGTTGTAGGTCTACTCTTTCGCTTTATGAATCATCGTGAATCATCTCAATCCGAGTTCGTATGAGAAACTTATGCCCATTTTACTAAAGGACGTCGAAGCTGTTTGCACAGTCTCTTGTCCAGCACCTAGGCGCTCAAAAATGGCCTTTGAGCAGTGCCTAGGTGCTCTCCCACAGTAGCTTAGCCCGTGGCCAGTGCCTAGCCAATGCCCTAGGCGCTCGGCCTGAGTCTCCCAACCCGTTTTCTTCCCGGAATGCTCTGTTTTTTGGTGTTCTACACTTATCTTGCTTCCAACCACCATAACTCCCTCAATAGACGTTCAAATTGGTCCATTCTACACTCTATAGACTTCTAAGACATAGGGCTACAACATATCAAAAATTTAGAGTTATCCATTAACATTAACATGGCCAAATCTTAGGCCAAAGTATCAAGTCATGCTATATTTTCGTGTTCTTGGTGTTCTTGGTGTTCTTCACAAAAATTATCACCAAATCTTTGTTTTTACACCTTTTTATCCCATTCCAACTGGGTTAAACTCATAACCCATGGAAGTACAACATCATAACAATAAACGAATTAAACAAACACGAAATCTTAGCTACAAAGTCCTCTAAATCGTCCAACAGTCCATGTTCTTCATGTTCTTTATCCTTTAAGCATAGGTACAGATTATTCTCATGTTTTTGGTTCCACTCTGATGTTATTAATAGCTTACATAACCTCTTAACAACATTTTCAAACATCCAACACAAACAAAAACAACAAAAATTGCCAGAAAATCGAATTACAAGCTCAAGAGCTCAAAAAACCATAAAACTTAAAAACCTTAACAAGAAATCGAATGGAATGGATTTGATTGATTGTTTACCTCTGTAAATCCTTCCTAGATGATTAAAAAGATTGGCTAGGGCTTGTTTGAGCTCTTGTTCTTTGCTTTGGCTTCCTTCTATTCTTCACCCCACATCTCTCTCTCTCTCTCTAGCACTTCTTCTTCTTCTTCTTCTTCTTCTTCTTCTTTGTGTTCTACAGATTTCTTCCTTCCTCTCCTAGCAAATGGACTGAGCTTGCTTCCATCCTCAACCTTTTACATCCCAAATCATTAGTTGAATGGAATCAAGAAGAAGATGGAAGGGTTAGAGGATTGGAAGAGTTTTTAAGTTTATTTTTCCTTTTCTCTTCATTCCATCCGTTGGTCTCCTTCTTCCTTTGCTTATTTGCTGATTTACTCCACGAATCAAAATCATATCAGCTGTTTCATGGGGCCTACCATAGCTGATTACTCCAAATTAATGTTCATTTATCTATTTAATGGCCTATTTTACTATTTTGACATCCGAAAATTAACTTTTTCGTGAAGACAGTCGAATCCTACTAAAATCAACGTTCTCATTGTCATGGGAATATCCGTTTCGTCAAATTCATCTCTGAAATCCGTGTTTTACTTTTTATCGAAAAAGTCAATCGGTTGACTTTTGACAAAAAAGTCAACCCCGACATAAAATGTGTTTAGGGTCTATTCTGACTAATTTGGACGTTTCAGATTTAAATTCGAGTTTTAAGCACTTAATTTGAAGCGTTAGCTTCTTTAGTAAGTTCAAACAATTAAACTAGTTTAAACCAACTATAAATATACATCTCATCATATAAAAATAAATAATTATACATATATATATATATACACATATAATACATATACATATTTATTTAATCACATAAAAAAACATTACTCATAAAATTTATTTAAATAATATGTATCAATATTCATAAGCTCGAATTACAAGGCTATCCAGAATTCACGGTCGTTACAGAAGTAAGGTCCATATAGTCTTACGACTGTTAAATGTTTAAAGTAGAAATACTTGATAACCTATGACACAGTTCGTGGTCTTGTGACCCTCAGATGCTATTTTGATTCTTGTATTCTAGTCTTGATTCAAAAGTCAAGAATTCGATTATCCGATATCCATTTAATTATTCGCATGTTATTATCATTATTTTATTGTGTTACTTGTTGGGCAATTGTTGCTCACCCTTGCATAATAACATTGCAGCCAAAGTTGAAAGAATTGACGAGCCATCCACTAGTAAGGGCAAAGACAAAGCAAACAAGTGATGAAAACTTTTTATATTTGTTTAAATGATGCTTATGTAATAGACTTAAGTTATGTTTCTGCATTGATGTATTATTAAGGTTAGATGACCTGGGATATTTATTAATGATGTTGTAACCCTTTAATGGGAGATTTCTATTTTAATTAAGAGTTTTCATTCATATTTGAATGGGTAGTTGTAATATTCCGAACTCTAATAAGATTTGTATATGTAAATTATGTGTTTAATAAATGAATTTTCATGATGTGACTTGGTATTATATGGTTGTGTATTTTATTAAACAATTAGATCAAATAAAAAAATTTCGACAAGCAGCTGTGTCGTGCTAAAACGGACAAAATGATTTGTCGTGCTTCCGGCGATTTCACTGAGAAGCGTCTCGGCAAATTATTTTTGTAAGCTGCTGTGTCGTGCTTAGAAATGACGAAGTGATTTGTCGTGCTTTGGAGTTAATATAATATTATATTAACTGATAAAAATCTAAAATAAGTTAACTAGGGTTTAAAATGTTAAACTAAAATAGAAACCCTAAATTTGAAAACCCTAATTAATAAAAGTTGTCCGAATTGGTAAATCAAAATCATAATTATTACACAAGAATCCTAATTGAGATAATTAGATTCTAAGTAATAAATTATAACATTAACTATGAATCATTTAATCTAGATTAAAACCTTAATTGAAAGATTTAAAACCTAATCTATGAATTAAGAAACCCTAACCCTAATTATGAAACCCTAATTCTAATTATGTTATCTAAATGCTAATTTATGAAATGTAAAACCTTAATTATGATATATAACCTTAATTAAGGTATTACTAAACATAATTAAACATCCTAAACATGATTAGCAAAAATCTAATTTTAAATAGTAAGGAAATAAATCAAAAATAAAATTTAAACCAATAGAAATTGAGCTAGGAGTGTGCAAGCTTGTGCTCAACACACTCCAGCACAAGTAGGTGGTTAGAATCAGATGAGAGTAGCACAAGTATCAAAACTAGATATTTGTGGAGGCCAAATTTGGAAAAGAAACCCTAAAAACACTAATTTGAAGTTCCTATAAATAGAACATCATTCTGATCATTAGGCCACGAAATTTTTGAAGCTTAAACACTTATTTATCAAGCCAAAATAAGCTTCTGCAATTACAAGAACAGAATCAAAGATCACAAATCAAAAGAAGCTCAAAAAGGTGCAAAAACCCTAATTTTATACTAGATCTTTAAAACTTTGAGGATATGTAATAACATGTTATTTAGTGATCTGGGTTGGTTAAACAAGGATCCATAACATTTAAATGGTCAAAATTGATGAAAAACATGAACTGACTTTGGCAGCCCAGAATGGTCTGACACGTTATTTTGTCAGTCATTTTGATCGACTTAAATTGGTCGTTTGATCAGTTTTAAAGTTTGTATATGTAGTATGCCATGTTAACTATAATATCCAATTGGTAGAATAGTAAAATAATGTCTAGGATGGAAGTTATTAATGGTCAAAACCCGTTGACCGCTCACGGATGGCTGATTCTGGGCAACCTAGAAAATTCTAAGTATAACTCACAGCCGTCTGACAAGATTTGACCACCTTTAATCTTGCTTATATGATGTTTGTAAATATTCTTTCTTGGATTAAACATGTTCTATGCCATGTATACTACAGCCCTGAATCATTAAACCACATAACAAATAACGACCATGAAAGTTATTAACAGTCAAACATGGTTGACCAACCATGACCAGTATGTTTCTAGGCAACCCAGAAACCTCAAGAACAGCATGAACTAGGTAGTTTGACCATGAATTATCTAGCATCAATTGATGTTGTTTATGCTTAAATTTCATATGTCGTTATACATTGCCATGCCTACTATAACAACAAACAAAAATCCAACCCAAAACATTAACCAACTGGAATTAATTTGCGGTCAAAAGTCCCTACTCGACCATGACCGGCTGTTCTTCAATGAAAAACACCTTTAGCGACACTCTCCTTCCCAAACCCAGAATACTAAGTTTATATGCAGTCCGTCGCTAAAGGTCTTTTGCGACGGTTTTTAATAAAAATTAATAAAAATAATTAAATAAATTATATAAAATTATAAATAAATATTAAAAATTCATATTAATTAATAATAAATATTAAAAAATTCATTTTTAATTATATTTAATATTTTTATATATTCTGATACATATTTTTATATAATTATTTAATTAATTAAATATTAAATTATTTAATAAATATTTTAAATAAATGATTTAAAAATGATATTAATGTATTTAAAATATTTTAAATGATAATTAATTCATTTAAAAATATTACCAACTTTCTAAAATTATTTTAAATAATAAATAAATTATTTAAAATAGAATATTAAATATTTTATAATATTATAAATGATAAATAAATCATTTAATTATTAAACTAAGTTTTAAAAATTATTATAAATAATAATTACATTATTTAAATGATAAAATAAATTCTAAAAATATTATTAATGATAAAATAAATCATTTAAATGATATTCTATCTTTCTAAAAATATTATAAATGATAAATAAATCATTTAAATAATATTTTAGGTATCTAAAAATATTCTAAGTGACAAATAAATTATTTAAATAACATACTAATGTTTTAAAAAAATATTCTAAGTGATAATTAAATCATTTAAAAAGATTCTCAAGCTTGTAAAATTATTTAAAAATATTTCTAAGCTTATAAAAATTATTTAAAAATAATATTAAGCTTCTAAAAATATTATAAATGATAATTAAATTATCTAAGCTAATATTTAAGCTTCCAAATGAAGTTTTATCGAATAACCTATGTGTTTAGCTGTCTAATGACGCGACCGAGACACCGAATCGACGTCGAACCTTCGTATAACTTGTCTAGTTTAATTAGATAAGTATTATTATAGATTCTAATGTTTATTATTGATATGAATAGACATAAATAGACTACTCAACGTTGATAAACAGCGTAAACTTAACGTGCTACGCACAGGAAAGTTTCTGAACCTTGTTACATTTAAGCAATTCATTTATGTCTTGCTATTAATTATTGTGAAGTTATTGCTACTTGTTCAGCATAACTTAAGAAATGAAATCATTTATTGACTGTTTGAGCTTAAAATTGTTGTGTCAAACCAAATTGTTTTGGTACGACATCTATACTGAGTAAAAGGGACACCGTGGATGGAAGGTGGTCCGACAAACCTTCGAATAAGGTTTAAATTGGCAATTAAATGAATTGACCAATATTAGCAATTAACTTAAATTGACAAAAAATGTGGTAGGATGATATGCATACTCCTAGAATATTGGTGAGGCTGATCACCTACCAGATATCCGAACTCAAAGAGGTTCTAAGTCATTGAAAACTGAGAGGACAATTTGAAATATATGGTTCCGGTACAGAACCCTCAGTATCAATTATACATCACCTGACATATTTCAAATCAAACACATTGTGTTTATATTTTCAAATGAACTTTGAGCATTTGTAGCTCATTCTTGCGCATATCTTCTTTTGCAGCTTTAAATGATATCCCTAGCACTTCTGGGACAGATAAAGGGAAAGGACACGTTTACTAGTTTTATTAACTACTTTTGAATAATTTAAGTCTTTTAAAGGCTTTTGTTGTAATAACTTAGTACTGAGAACAATGTAATCGAACCAAATGATATGTAATATATTATGATCCTTTATTTCATATATTGCGTTATACTCTGATCTTTGTTTTATTTAGCCTAGTTGTACTAAGTTAGATACAGTATCTATACGAACTATACATCTGAGTGAGGGTATCCAAACACAGATAACGTTCTGACAAGAACTATTATCTGTTATGGGATATTGTGAACCTTAGATAGATAGAAGTCATATTTTATTGGATATTTATAGTTGTATAGTTTCACGTGAGCATCAGATCTGCTACAAGGGAGAGTAGAGATTTGGGGGCGTCACATTATGGTATCAGAGCTGTAGATTATAGCTCTATGGTAGTTAGGAAATACCTTAGGATATAATCTTTGAGTCCGTAAAATACTTAATACACATAAGATAACCTTAAAAGCCTTATACTTTGTGTAAACTTGCTTCATCATAATACTAAACAAGTAAAATTCTTTTGTAGGATGGCAGACCTAGATTGGGAAGATAGTTCAGGGGAGATAGGTTCACAGGTGATAGAGCTTGAGCAGGGCAGTGATCTTGAAGGACAAGAAGTTCAATATAACTTAGAATTCCATGATGCGGTAGAGGCAGAACCTAATGAGGATACTGTAGAGGTTCACATAGAAGAAGGAGCAGATGAGGAAGAACCAATATGGAGGGATATATCAGAAGTTCGAAATCAATCTAAAAAAGAGTTAGAAGAAGGAAACCCATGAAAGTAGTATGCACACAAGCCAATCATATTTGATATGATGTAGCATATACTTTGTAATCTTATTCATTTATTAATAAAAGAATTGATTTTCTTAAAAGGCATTTTATATTATCTACATGATGCTGTTATATTAAATGTGATAAACCCATAGTTTTGAGCAATGCTTTTAGAATCATGATGGTGATCATGCTAATGAGATCTAAATTCTAGATAGCTCACAAACTAAAATTGTTCCTAATCGTTGGATTACTAAATTGGGGATTAGTGAATCCAGATAGATTAGTACATACGTTGCTTGCTCTTAGGAAGAGGATGATTGATCTCATAATCATTTGTGTGGAGACACTAAAGCAAGTATGTAGGTGCTTATTAGAGAATAAGTTCACTGAACGTGGCTCGTTAAAGAATACCTAATGGAGTTTTACTCGCCTGTCAATAGGAATTCCTGTAGTGATAGTAGTACAAGTGATCCTGGGACTTGAGATTATCATAGTATCTTGTGTATAATGAGTTATATTTTGACATGTCCCTTAAGACCTTTGGGATATATCAAAGGGGATGATTGGGTATAATAAGTTGTACACGGAGATAGGTGAATGATCAACAAAGAATTTACCACGTCTAGTAAAAGATGTGAATGTCCTATGTGATTCGATAAATGACAACTCAGTAGTCCTTGGCCAAGGCAGAATGAAATTAGAAAGGAGTTTCTAATTTGCATTATTTAGAGTTGTGCATTTGGGAATCGAAATGCATATAATTAAATAAAATAAGACTTGACAGTAAATCCATGTCTTATATTTAATTAGGACATTGTATGGTAGAATGATTGAATGGTACGGTAACTATTTACTCAAAGGTTCTTTTGTGATTGATGTTGAAATCTATATTATCTGGAAAGTCGTTGATCGCTAAGGGGGTTACCCTTATTGTAGAATAAATATTATTTATTTAAATGAATTAAATAGTTTAATTTATTTATTTAAATAAGATTAGAATTGTTCTAATTGATTTATTCACAACTGGTTTAATATGGAGAACCTAAATGGTCACACCGCAAAAGGAAAATATTTATTTAAGAAGTAAATGGCATAATTATAATAATAAGTTAAGTGTATTTAATTTAGTCTATGGAGATAGAATAAATTAAATAGCTTAATATTTATTATTTAATATTTTGGAAATATTAAATATAAATTAATAAGAGGAGTCTTATTATTATTATTACTATTACTATTATTTAATTCCTAATAGGGATTGGGAATTAATTAATAGAACTATTATTTATTTCCTAATAGGGATTGGGAATTAATTAATAGAAGTACTCTCTCACGAATTCCTAATTGGATTAGGAGCATAATTAATTAAAGGAGTTTAATTAGAATATAAACCATAATCCTAAATAGTTTAGGGAAGGGTTATTCCTACATCTATAAATAAGAAGAGTCTTATCATAGATTAAGGTTACACACTCTTGCATAAGATTTGTGGAGAGTACTTGCAATTTCTATAGAGATAGAAACTAGGGTTTTTGCCAAACACCCAACTTCTTGAATACTTGTTCTTCCTTGGTGGATCACCTCTAGAGGCCAAACACTTGGGTGGCTAACGTTGATCAAAGGAAGGAATCACACCATTAAATTCGAGGAGAACACGAAGGACTAGGAGTTGAACTTGTATCCGAGGAAGTTTTGTTCTACGAGGGTATAATTCTTATTCTCTTTCTCTTTCGTTTATATCGTTAATTGAGCACATTGATCGATCATGGTGATTGTTTGTATAAAAATTTTAAAATCCGTTTTATCGCGCTTACGCACTATTTATGTAATTTGATTGCATGTTCGCGCTATATACAAACCTAACAGTGGTATCAGAGCCTAATCATGTGATAATTATCGATTTTGATGATTCCATGTATGAATTGATATGCGATACGATCGGATTTTTGGCTGAAGAGAATTTTTTCTGAATCTGCGTCGCGGCGCGGCCGACCCGCTTCCAGTTCATTCTGGAGTGCGGCCGCGCCCTAACCCAGAAAACGTTTCTGGGGGTGCAGCGCGGCCGCGCCGCTCCTAGTTCAAATTGGAACGCGGCCGCGCCGGTGTGCAGACTTTGAATTTTTTTTTTTTCTCAATTAAGATAAATGGTTTATTTAATTGATAAAAGTTTAAAATAAAAGAGTTTATTTTATCTGGAATGGAATTTCAGATTGCTAAAAATTAAAGGAGTTTAATTTGGATTTGGTTTTTGATTAAAATAAAAGAGTTTATTTTGTTTCAAAAACTAAATATTAGAAAAACTTTTGCCCATTAATTGATATCAATGCATATATATAATGGTTTTATTATTCATGAAATGAATGTTATTTATTGATACATATAGAGATATGTATGATAATAAATAGGGATTGATTATGGACTATTGACCAATGTGTGATTGGATTTATTTTAGTCGATGCTTGAATGAATGGGTTTTTATAAATGGGGTCTGCGTACCTCGTCTTCTCTAATTTTTCTTAATGTAAATTCTATCTCCCTCCTATGTACTTCCCTTTGACTGCTGATCAAGGTTTTTATTTATTGTAAATAGTTTCTGTAATAGGACTAATTAGAATTAATTTTGAAGAATTGGAGACAAAGGAGCAAGGAGCGGTTGAAGACCCGTTTGTATTGGAACCCGGGTTTAAATGTAATAGTTATATTTAAATTTAATTCTTGCACCCTAGGTTTGACCTTTTGGTTCACTTGGTGGCTCTAGTGAACCAAACTAGAATAAAAGTCCATAATCAATCCGGGTAGAATATAGTATTCTATATGTGCATGCTTACTATATATATTATATATTATCCAACATGCTTCGCATGTAAAATAATATAACGCGTATTTTATATATATATGTGCATACGCGCTAAACAAGATGAGACTAATAATAACAAACCCCTCAAAGTAATTATATTAAGTCTTAAGCGTTCAAAGATATTTAGAATATCGAACGTCGCATTCTAGCATGGTAAAGCGATAGAGTATTAAATATTTAAAATGAGTTTGTTGTGTCACACAAGGCAAGTATTAAATATTTAAGATGTTGCTTTATCACATTTGATGCTTATACATAGACTGAACGATGTTGTTTTGTTGTGTCACATAAGGACAGTGTTTTTCTTTCGAATATATGGAAGTGCTAAGTTGGACTTAACTTGGATAATTTTGATTCGGATGTGTCACACTTGATCAAAATAATCTAAGAGGCAAAATACAAGGAGTTACATAGTGATGTAATTGACAATAGTTGTCTACCTATTTATTTATATATAGTTTATTGTGTCACACAAGGCTATATACATTTGAAATGAGATCCTTATTCTCACTAGCAAATCTTTAATTAGATTTGCCGAACTATATAATGAGGGTAATATAGTTTGATGAAAATAGTGGGAGATACCAATTTAAAATAAAGACCTAATTTATTTTGGTAATTAATTAAATGAATGTATGCTAAAATGTTGTCTATTTTCACATGCAGAATTTAAAAATAGTGGGAGATACTAATTAGATTTGCGTAGCATACTTGATGCTAACAAACTGATCGGACCGAATTACACGGACTGGTTAAGGAATCTTAGAATTGTTCTCACTGCTGAAAAGATTTCTTATGTCCTAAATTCGCCAATCCCTGTAAATGTTGCAGAAACAGCCTCTGAGGAAGAGATTGCTACTTTCAGAAAGTGGCAAGATGATGCAATCTTGGCTCAATGCATTATGCTCGCATCCATGAGTAACGAGCTTTAGCGTCAACATGAAACTATGGATGCTCCTACTATATTGCTGCACCTCAAAGAGTTGTATGGTGAGCAAAGTAGGACTACTAGATATCAGATATCTAAGGAGCTCTTTCGATCTCGTATGACCGAGGGCACTGCTGTTGAGACTCATGTCCTTAAGATGATCAATCTGATTGAACAACTTGGACATCTTGGGATCGTGATGGATGGGGAGTTAAGTCAAGATTTGATCTTGCAGTCACTCCCGGACACCTTCTCACAATTTGTTGTGAATTTTCACATGAATAAGTTGGACGTCAGCTTGCCTGAGTTACTTAACATGTTGAAAACTGTTGAAGGTCACTTCTCATCCAACAAAAACCAAGTCTTACTAGTGGATGATTCTTCCAAGAAAAGGAAGATGCCCAAGGTATCTTCTGAAAAGAAGAAAAACAAGAAGGCTAAGGGCAAGGCGAAGAGGAAGGATAAAGAGAAACCTGATCCAGATAGCAAAGGAATTTGTTACCATTGCAATAAGCCAGGACACTGGAAGAGGAACTGCAAGGAGTATCTTGCGGACCAAAAGAGGCTTGGAGAAGCTTCAACTTCCGATCTAGGTTTGTTTATGATTGAAATTAATTTTTCTGAAAGTCAAAATTCTACTTGGGTATTAGATACCGGCTGTAGTTCTCACATATGTAATAATGTGCAGGGACTAAGCAGAAGTAGAAAGCTGGACAAGGATGAAGTCGTCCTACGAGTGGAAAATGGAGCAAAGGTTGCTGCATTAGCTGTCGGGACTTATCGTTTAGCACTGCCTTCGGGCAAGTTCATTAGTTTAAATAATTGTTATTATGTTCCGACACTCATTAGAAACATTATTTCAATTTCTATATTGGATATGGATGGTTTTGATATTATAATAAAGAACAACAGTTGTTCTATTTATAATAAAAATATTTTATATGGTGTTGGGAACTTACTGAATGGACTGTACATACTTGACTTGCATGAAAATATACTTCAAATTGAACAAACTAAGAAAAGAAAAAGAGATGATGTAACGAATGCAATTTTTATGATTGAATAAAAATATTTATTGAATTATATAAATATTTTTATTAATTTATTGAGTTAAATAAATAATTTATTAAGTTTTTGTGAAGTGGGTATATGTTAAGTTTAATAATGTTAAATATTGTTTGAATGTGATTTGTTATGTTTGTTCTAATTTAATTTAACAATTAAATTAGATGATGAAAAGGTTTATTTGAATAAGCGATTTATTTTGAATAAGAGAATTTATTTGGTATTATTGTTATTTGTTAAATGAAATTATTATTTAAGTTAGTAAGGTTTAATTGAATTTATTTAATAATAAGTTTAATTAAATTAGAAGTGTGACATTTAAAACTATATGTTATAATGATTTATTAGAATAAATGAGAAAGTGTTAGTTTCACCAAACAAGGCCCTATGATCTTTGTTTGGGAATAATGGGTTATTTTATTTGTGTTTTACCAAACAAGGCCTTAAGACCTTTAGTTAAAATAATGGATTAATTTATTTAGTACTTGCCAAACAAGCCTTAGAGGCTTTTGAAATTTTTAACTGATAGATATTATATCATACGTTATTATTATATTAAATGTCAGCTTTTATTTTGTTTTTATTTCATCAGTTTTTATTTTTTAAAAGAACGTCAGTTAAGAAAGAAAGAAAGAAAAACAAAGAAGAAGAAACACATAGCTTGAGAGAAAGAAAAGAACTCTATGAATTTGAGAGTTGAGAGAAAAGAGAGAAATTGTGTGAGAAGCTTGGTGATTGGAGTAAGAATTCAAGCAAGGAAGTTTAATCAAATTTTCTTACATCAATTGAAGGTATAATTTCTTTTTCCTCTTGGTTTTATTCTACTGTATATAGTTTTCGTTACTGTATGTGAATTTAATTGCTAGAATATATGAATTATTTGATTATAGTTGTTGTAATTGGTAGTAATCATGTGTTAGATGATTATATGATGATTAATAATCAATTTAGAGGTGTTAATTCGTGAAAACATGATTTAGAGTGAAGTCTTTGTTTTTACAAAGCTTAATTTCATGTATGGCATATTTGTATGAAAATTGATGATTCAACTTGGTTATTAATCGGTGAATTAATAATCGTTTATGATTGTATGATGAAAAACATGAATAATGCAAGAAGAATGGTTTTAATTGGTTGAAAAATGAATTTACAGAGTTTGATTTCATGAAAATGGTCAAAAGCATGAATAAATTGTTTAACAGTGAATTTTTGGTTTTAAATTGGTTGATTATGTGTTTTATAATAGTTAAATTAGCTAGAAACATGTTGGTTATTTGTTTTCTAGCATATTTGATGTCTGGGTATATTTAGTTTGTGTACTGGATATTAAAATTCGGAAAATTTGGCCAAATTTGGCCTAAGTTTTCACTAGTTCGCGAGCTGGGGAAGACGACAGTCAAGTCTCTCGCCCCGGCGAGAGAAATGAACTGATTTCTTCGCCCCGGCGACAAATTTGTTAAGCATAAGTTCGCCCCGGCGAGCCTTTCGCCCCGGCGACAATTTTCTTAAGCTTTTTCTCGCCCCGGCGAGAATCACTACTGTTAAAAAAAAAATTAATTAATTATTTTGTTTTCTTTTCTTAGAAGTTATGATGCATAATTAAACTTATATTAATGTATTAAATGACTAAAGAATTTCCAAGATAGTTGCTAAACTAGTACTTGTTGTCTATGGTATGCTAAATGAGATGTTATGATGAAAGAGCAAACCTAAAATGCTTCTAGTCTTGTAACTAATTATGTTACCATTTTACAATTAAATGTTTAGGTTGTTTAAGGATCGTGAATTACTTAAATTTGTAATCTACGCTTGAGGCAAGTTCCTTATCTCAACTTATTACTTTTACGTTGAGAAAGTTTTCATATCTCAAACTTGTTATTTCATTTCAAAACAAGTTTATTTATATTGGGCAAGCTTATTGACCTTAGCTTATTGATATTCAAGCAAGGTTATTATCATGATTATATACTTAAGCTTTATTTCAATCATTGTTTGTTATTCAAACTTCGGGTATAGTTTCTATTGAACAAACTCTTTTGATGAATTAGACTAGCAAACCCTTATTGATTCAGCTAGTCCTTAGTTGATGAGCGATGTCAAAGACTTAGAATATTTTCTATTCATTGTTCCTAGCCAAGTTTCTTTTGGCACGGATTCAGACGATAAACTGAGATAAACAACCCTAATATAGGGGATTACTTACGCGACAGCGTTAAAATGTTTGTGCACAATATATTGTACAAAGGGCTGATCCCCCTGAGTACGAGATGTTGGTCCATAGTCTATATGACTGTTAAAGGTTACAGTAGAAATACTTGTCAACCTAGGACATAGTTCGAGGTCTTGTGACCCTCAGATATACTTTCTAAATCTTGAATTCCATTTTCCTTGGAATCAAGCATTCTAATGAGCTTTTAAACTTTGATCATTTATTGACTGAGATTCAGAAAACTATTATTCCTCAGTTGAAATCCATTTCATTTAAATATTATTATTATCGTACTTGTGAGCAATTGTTTGCTCACTCTTGCACTAATCATTGCAGCTAAGGCTGAGAAGTCGGACGAGCCGTCCACGAGCAAAGGCAAGGGCAAGATGTCAAAGTAGCGAGAAATTTATTATTCACTTGATGATTATTTGTAACAAGACTTGTTTAAATTATGTTTTATTCTACATTTGATGTATTAAGGTTTAGATAACCTGGGATTTGAATGTTTAATAGTTTGGTGATGTAACCCATTTTGGGAAGATGTTTCCTTAAGTTTATTCTATTGTTCTTAATATTGGGTAGTTAAATGTGAATGAATGAGATAGTGAACACCAAATTTGTGGGAATTAAGTACCTGGATTTGGGGGTGTCACAGGTTGGTATCAGAGCTAATAGGTTATGAACCTTTAGGTGGGGAAAACCTTAGGGTAGTAGCCTTTTAGAAGATAGAGAATATAGAGGTGATAAACTCTTATCGAGTTCTAAGGAATGAATTACGGAAATTCATAAAAGACAATAAAACAATTATGTGCTATGTGCTTACTTGATAACAAACTTATGTGCTCGCGAGTATTATCGATTAGTAATTAAAACTTAAAATTTTGTTGTCATGATGACTGATAGAGGAGAGCCCAGCCAGGCTAGGAAGGAGGAGCCCCAAGATATTCACGTAGTCAGTGAGCAGCTAGTACAGAGGGAGCCATCCCCATTGATTACAGTTACAGGCCACGAGTATGAGCCTGAGACTGATTCTGAGGAGGACCCTGAGGAGGATCCTGAGGAGGTGGAGGAGGAGGACCCTGAAGAGATACCACTATCTACTTTGGGTGTTCAGATGTACGAGCAGGTGTATGATCGCAACATAGAGTTGCAGGACAGAGTGGAGGAGTTAGAGGGGCAACTGGCTGAGCGACAGACTACTTTGGAACAGAAGAACAGCGAGATCGAGGAGCTAGATATACGTCTTGGAGACGTGGAGTGGAAGCTGGTTCATGTAGAGAATGAAAAGGAGGAGTTAGAGGAACAGGTTGAGGAACGTCAGGCCACTTTAGAGCAGAAGGATGCTGAGATCCAAGACCTTTCATCACGTCTTGCAGAGGCTGAATAGAGGCTAGCACAGTCTGAGTATCGACGAGGACAGTTGATATCCAGGAATGAAATTGTCCGAGATGAGTTAAAAGAGGAGTTAGCTAAGCGGGCGAGAGCTGGGACTGCTTGGTTGAGGGAGGCTAACCGCGCAGATCGTGTTGAGTGTGAGGTGCAGTCAAAGAAGGCCAAGATTGATGATATGGAGTATATTTTTCACTCCACAGTGGATAGAGCTCTGGATCGAGTTCATCGTCATCCAGATATGGTGGATCGAAGGATGGTGACTCGTATTATGGAGCAGGAACGCCAGGAAGCTGTGCGTCATGGGATGTCATCATAGAATATGATTAGGTATGAGTTAATAAGTTGTTAATCCCAGTTCTATATAATGGCATAGAATAATGATGTAATCCTGGAACTTTTTGATTTCAGGATAGATGATTTGATGTAAATAACCACGATGTTATCTTTATTATGTTTTGAAGCAGTAAATGAATAAAATGCAAAAGTTTTTCAGATGTGCTATGTGTTGAGTATTGTTTATAAATGTTTAAGTTAAGACTTAAATGTTTAAGTAATTGAGCAATAGTCTAATAACGAGAATTCTTAACAGTAAAATGCCGCCAAGAAGACAACCAACACGTCAACAGACCCAGAGGGATCTACCAATAATGAAGAAGCCAACGCTAATTCGATGCAGCAGTTGGTGAATCTGCTAACGGGAGCCTTTGCAAATCAACCACAAGCTCAGGCTACAACCTTTAAAGACTTTAAGGCTGTCGGACCTCCGTAATATCACGGCTCTATGAATCCCATTGAATCTCAAACGTGGATCATGGATATAGAGAAAATGTTTGATGTCGCTAGGGTCAGTGAGGACCAAAAGACGGCATTTGCAACCTTTATGCTAAAATCAGAAGCTAGTTATTGGTGGCAAGCAAATAAGACTCGAGGTGGCCAAGGAAATATTCCATGGGAGCGATTTAAGGAGATATTTTTTGAAACCTATTTTCCGGCAAGTGCTCAGAACCAAATGGAAGTACAGTTTCTAGAGTTGAAGCAAGGTACTATGTCGGTATCTGAATATACAGCAAGATTCAACGAGTTAGCGAGGTTTGCGCCTTATCAGGTTAACACGGATGAGCGGAAGGCCAGAAGGTTCGAGCAGGGACTGAAGCCCTGGTTGTATAGCCGAGTTTCAATGTTTCAACTGAACTCGTTTGCGGCGGTGCTGGAAAAGGCAATTATTGCTGAAGGAGGCAGTGATGCTCTGTCAAAGTACAATCAGGAGCAAAGAAAGAAGAAGAATGAGAGTGAAAACAAGGCAAGTGGTAGCCATGGAGGCAGTAGTCAGAAGAGAAAATGGAATGATAGTAACTCTGCGGGAAGTCAGCAGGGTAATAAGAAGAAGAAGATAGAGGTGTGCAACAACTGTGGAAAGAGCCATATGGGTGCTTGTTTGAAGGGTAAGCGGGTGTGCTTCAACTGCGGGCAGGAGGGGCATATCGCGCCGAATTGCCCTAATCCAAAGAAACGAGCATGTTTCATCTACGGGTCGAAGGATCACTTTGCTCGGGAGTGCCCTAAGAAAGCAACGACAGGTGGAGCCAGTTCAGGAAAGGGAAACAGCGGTGGTGGAGGTAACCTTACTATCACAGGACCGACACAGCCCAACCGACCTACAGCTCGAACATTCAATATGACGGTGTAGGATGCTGTGCAGTCAAAGGATGTAGTGTCAGGTATCATTCCAGTCAATAATGTTAATGCTTATGTATTGTTTGACTCGGGTGCTACTTGTTCATTTATATCCGATGATTTTGCTAAGAAATTAGAGTTACCTCAGGAAGAATTAGATTACCCCATGAATATAGAAATTGTGAATAGGGAGGTGATTCCTGTTAGGTTTGTCCACAAGAACTGTCAGGTAGATATTCAGGGTCATGTGATGACAGTAAACTTGATCCCAATTCGTCTTGGGGAGTTTGACGTTATTTTGGGTATGGATTGGTTGTTTAACCATGGGGCAGTTATTGACTGTCAAAAGAAGTGTGTAAACCTTATGACTCCGTCGAAGGTTATATTTTATGGCAGCAAGTCGCCTAGACAAACGAGTTGTCTGACGATGATGCAGGCCAGAAAGATGTTGAGACAAGGATGTGTAGGATATCTAGCCTACATAGTTGATACCCGAAAGGTGGGTGCAAAACTGGAGGAGATACCAGTAGTTAGGGACTTTGCAGACGTGTTTCCTGATGATTTGCCAGGATTACCGCCAGATAGGGAAATAGAGTTTGTAATTGATTTAGCACCGGGAACGGCCCCTATATCAAAAGCCCCGTATCGAATGGCTCCGGTAGAAATGAAGGAGTTAATGGTGCAGCTGCAAGAGCTGCTAGATAAGAAGTATATTCGACCGAGCGTTTCGCCGTGGGGAGCGCCGGTATTATTTGTTAAGAAGAAGGATGGGTCGATGCGTCTTTGCATTGATTATAGAGAGTTGAATAAGGTCACGATTAAAAACAAGTATCCGTTGCCAAGAATCGATGACCTGTTTGACCAACTGAAGGGAGCAAGATATTTTTCGAAGATAGATTTACGAAGTGGATACCATCAGTTGAAGGTGAGAAAAGAGGACATACCAAAGACGGCGTTTCGAACCAGATATGGTCACTATGAGTTTTTGGTTATGTCATTTGGTTTAACGAATGCGCCTGCAGCATTCATGGATTTAATGAATAGGGTGTTCAAACCATTTTTGGACAAGTTTGTGGTGGTATTTATAGACGACATTCTGGTCTACTCCAAAACTCAAGAAGAACACGTGGAACATTTGAGGGTGACATTGGAGGCGTTAAGGAAGGAGAAATTGTATGCGAAATTCTCGAAGTGCGAATTTTGGTTGGAGCGTGTTCAATTTCTTGGACATGTGATTGATAAAGACGGGATTTCGGTGGATCCAGCTAAAGTGGAAGCTGTGATGAACTGGGATCAGCCGAAGACACCGTCAGAAGTAAGGAGTTTCCTAGGTCTGGCAGGATACTACAGGCGTTTTATTCAAGATTTCTCCAGGATCGCCACTCCGTTGATGAATTTAACAAGAAAATCAGTGAAGTTTGTTTGGACGGAGAAGTGCAAAGAGAGTTTTCAAGAACTCAAGAAGAAACTAAGTTCGGCACCTGTGTTGTCTTTGCCAGATGATACAGGAAATTTTGTGGTGTACAGTGATGCATCACATAAAGGACTTGGTTGTGTGTTGATGCAGAATGGTAAGGTTATTGCATATGCATCGCGCCAACTAAAAGATTATGAAAAAAGGTATCCGACCCATGATTTGGAGTTAGCAGTCGTGGTGTTTGCTTTAAAAATTTGGAGGCACTATCTCTATGGGGAGAAGTGTGAAATATATACGGACCGTAAAAGTTTGAAGTATATTTTCACGCAGAAGGATTTGAATATGCGGTAGAGGAGATGGATAGAATTGATCAAAGATTATGATTGTGCAATTCTATACCATCCGGGAAAAGCTAATGTGGTTGCCGACGCTTTGAGTAGAAAAGGTCGGGAGAAACTGTTTATGATAACTGATCAGGAGAAGCTTGTAGCGGAAATGGCTAAGTTGGAATTAGAGGTGAAGAATCTGGCAGAGCCTAATGAAAAGTTGTTTCAAATGGAAACCCAATCAACTTTGGTAGAAAAAGTCAAGGAAGCGCAACTTCACGATGAGGAATGTGATAAGATTCGGCAAAGAGTGCTTGAAGGTGATGAGCTCAAATATAAAATCGATACTGAAGGGTTGCTGAGATTTGAAGGCAGAATCTGGGTACCGTCGGTATTGGCAATCAAAGAGGAGATTTTGAACGAAGCTCACAGTTCACGATTTTCGGTTCACCCGGGAAGCACAAAGATGTACCAAGATCTTCGTCAACATTTTTGGTGGCCAAACATGAAAAGAGAGGTTGCTGAGTGTGTCGCGAAGTGTCTCACTTGTCAAAGAGTCAAAGCGGAGCATCAACGACCAAGTGGTTTGCTACAGCCCTTGGAGATACCAGAATGGAAGTGGGAGCATATCACAATGGACTTTGTGGTAGGGCTTCCGACTACTCAGAAGGGTTATGACGCCATATGGATTATAGTTGACATATTGACGAAATCAGCGCATTTCTTGCCGATCAAAATCAGATTCACTTTGGATCAGCTGGCAAATTTATATGTCAAAGAGATTATCTCAAGGCATGGAGTTTCAGTATCAATAGTATCAGATCGAGATCCACGGTTTACATCAAAATTTTGGAGGAGTTTGCAAGCTTGTTTGGGAACGCAGTTGAGAATGAGTACAGCTTATCATCCTCAAACCGATGGCCAGAGCGAAAGAACAATTCAAACGTTGGAGGATATGCTCTGAGCGTGCGTTATGGATTTTAAAGGCAACTGGGATGATCATTTACCTCTGGTCGAGTTTGCTTACAACAATAGTCATCACGCTAGTATCGGCATGCCGCCCTACGAAGCATTATATGGAAGGAAATGCAGAACTCCATTATGCTGGGATGAGGTTGGTGAACGATGACTATTAGGACCCGAGTTGGTACAACAAACTGCTGAAATTGTCAAGGTGATAAGAACCAGACTGATAGCCGCTCAAGACAGACAGAAGAAGTATGCTGATCAACACCGACAAAATCACGAATTTGAAGTCGGCAGATTTGTGTTTCTCAAAGTATCTCCTTGGAAGGGGAAAATCAGATTTGGTAAAAAGGGTAAGCTGAGTCCGCGGTTTATTGGACCATTCGAAGTGCTGAAACGAATAGGCGAGGTGGCTTATGAGGTAGCTCTACCTCCTGAGTTAGGCTACATTCATAATGTATTTCACATATCGGTGCTACGACCGTATAAGCCCGATTATAAACATGTCATAGAGTATGAACCGCTATAATTCGAGAAAGATTTGTCTTACGAAGAGATACCTGCTCAGATAGTGGACAGGAAGGAGTAAGTACTGAGAAATAAAGTGATACCTTCTGTTAAGGTAATCTGGAGGAACCACAGTGCTGAAGAAGCAACGTGGGAACTCGAAGAGCAAATGATGCAGAATTACCCTCAATTATTTGTTTAATCTTTGTATTGCGATTCTGGGGACAGAATCTTTGTAAGGAGGGGAGAATGTGACGGATGATTTAATTGCGTTATGATTCTGGGGACAGAATCCTTTTAAGGAGGGAAAGATGTAACGAATGCAATTTTTATGATTGAATAAAAATATTTATTAAATTATATAAATATTTTTATTAATTTATTGAGTTAAATAAATAATTTATTAAGTTTTTGTGAAGTGGGTATATGTTAAGTTTAATAATGTTAAATGTTATTTGAATGTGATTTGTTATGTTTGTTCTAATTTAATTTAACAATTTAATTAGATGATTAAAAGATTTATTTGAATAAGCGATTTATTTGAATAAGAGAATTTATTTGGTATTATTGTTATTTGTTAAATGAAATTATTATTTAAGTTAGTAAGGTTTAATTGAATTTATTTAATAATAAGTTCAATTAAATTAGAAGTGTGACATTTAAAACTATATGTTATAATGATTTATTAGAATAAATGAGAAAGTGTTTAATTTAGTTTCACCAAACAAGGCCCTATGATCTTTGTTTGGGAATAATGGGTTATTTTATTTGTGTTTTACCAAACAAGGCCTTAAGACCTTTAGTTAAAATAATGGATTAATTTATTTAGTATTTGCCAAACAAGCCTTAGAGGCTTTTGAAATTTTTAACTGATAGATATTATATTATACGTTATTATTATATTAAATGTCAGCTTTTATTTTGTTTTTATTTCATCAGTTTTTATTTTTTTAAAAGAACGTCAGTTAAGAAAGAAAGAAAGAAAAACAAAGAAGAAGAAACACATAGCTTGAGAGAAAGAAAAGAACTCTGTGAATTTGAGAGTTGAGAGAAAAGAGAGAAATTGTGTGAGAAGCTTGGTGATTGGAGTAAGAATTCAAGCAAGGAAGTTTAATCAAATTTTCTTACATCAATTGAAGGTATAATTTCTTTTTCCTCTTGGTTTTATTCTACTGTATATAGTTTTAGTTACTGTATGTGAATTTAATTGCTAGAATATATGAATTATTTGATTATAGTTGTTGTAATTGGTAGTAATCATGTGTTAGATGATTATATGATGATTAATAATCAATTTAGAGGTGTTAATTCGTGAAAACATGATTTAGAGTGAAGTCTTTGTTTTTACAAAGCTTAATTTCGTGTATGGCATATTTGTATGAAAATTGATGATTCAACTTGGTTATTAATCGGTGAATTAATAATTGTTTATGATTGTATGATGAAAAACATGAATAATGCAAGAAGAATGGTTTTAATTGGTTGAAAAATGAATTTACAGAGTTTGATTTCATGAAAATGGTCAAAGCATGAATAAATTGTTTAACAGTGAATTTTTGGTTTTAAATTGGTTGATTATGTGTTTTATAATAGTTAAATTAGTTAGAAACATGTTGGTTATTTGTTTTCTAGCATATTTGATGTCTGGGTATATTTAGTTTGTGTACTGGATATTCAAATTTGGCCAAATTTGGCCTAAGTTTTCACTGGTTCGCGAGCTGGGGAAGACGACAGTCAAGTCTCTCGCCCCGGCGAGAGAAATGAACTGATTTCTTCGCCCCGGCGACAGCGTCGCCCCGGCGACAAATTTGTTAAGCATAAGTTCGCCCCGGCGAGCCTTTTGCCCCGGCGACAATTTTCTTAAGTTTTTTCTCGCCCCGACGAGAATCACTACTGTTAAAAAAAAATTAATTAATTATTTTGTTTTCTTTTCTTGGAAGTTATGATGCATAAATAAACTTATATTAATGTATTAAATGACTAAAGAATTTCCAAGATAGTTGCTAAACTAGTACTTGTTGTCTATGGTATGCTAAATGAGATGTTATGATGAAAGAGCAAACCTAAAATGCTTCTAGTCTTGTAACTAATTATGTTACCATTTTACAATTAAATGTTTAGGTTGTTTAAGGATCGTGAATTACTTAAATTTGTAATCTACGCTTGAGGCAAGTTCCTTATCTCAACTTATTACTTTTACGTTGAGAAAGTTTTCATATCTCAAACTTGTTATTTCATTTCAAAACAAGTTTATTTATATTGGGCAAGCTTATTGACCTTAGCTTATTGATATTCAAGCAAGGTTATTATCATGATTATATACTTAAGCTTTATTTCAATCATTGTTTGTTATTCAAACTTCGGGTATAGTTTCTATTGAACAAACTCTTTTGATGAATTAGACTAGCAAACCCTTATTGATTCAGCTAGTCCTTAGTTGATGAGCGATTTCAAAGACTTAGAATATTTTCTATTCATTGTTCCTAGCCAAGTTTCTTTTGGCACGGATTCAGACGATAAACTGAGATAAACAACCCTAATATAGGGGATTACTTACGCGACAGCGTTAAAATGTTTGTGCACAATACATTGTACAAAGGGCTGATCCCCCTGAGTACGAGATGTTGGTCCATAGTCTATATGACTGTTAAAGGTTACAGTAGAAATACTTGTCAACCTAGGACATAGTTCGAGGTCTTGTGACCCTCAGATATACTTTCTAAATCTTGAATTCCATTTTCCTTGGAATCAAGCATTCTAATGAGCTTTTAAACTTTAATCATTTATTGACTGAGATTCAGAAAACTATTATTCCTCAGTTGAAATCCATTTCATTTAAATATTATTATTATCGTACTTGTGAGCAATTGTTTGCTCACTCTTGCACTAATCATGGCAGCTAAGGCTGAGAAGTCGGACGAGCCGTCCACGAGCAAAGGCAAGGGCAAGATGTCAAAGTAGCGAGAAATTTATTATTCACTTGATGATTATTTGTAACAAGACTTGTTTAAATTATGTTTTATTCCGCATTTGATGTATTAAGGTTTAGATAACCTGGGATTTGAATGTTTAATAGTTTGGTGATGTAACCCATTTTGGGAAGATGTTTCCTTAAGTTTATTCTATTGTTCTTAATATTGGGTAGTTAAATGTGAATGAATGAGATAGTGAACACCAAATTTGTGGGAATTAAGTACCTGTATTTGGGGGTGTCACAGATGATGTTAATTATACCTTTATGTGGCACTGTAGAGTAGGTCATATCAATGAAACAAGATTATCCAAGTTGCATAAAGATGGACTTTTAGAGCTATCTGATTACGAATCATATCCAACTTGTGAATCTTGTCTCATGGGTAAGATGAATAAATCTCCTTTTAGTGGAAAAGGAGAAAGAGTTACAGAGTTATTAGAGTTGGTACACACAGACGTATGTGGACCTATGACAACGAATGCACGAGGAGGGTATTCTTATTTTATTACTTTCACTGATGATCATTCTAGATTTGGATATGTGTATTTAATGAAATACAAATCTGAATCGTTTGAAAAGTTCAAAGAATTCAGAAGTGAAGTAGAGAAGCAAACTGGTAAGAGTATTAAGATTCTTCGATCGGATCGAGGAGGGGAATACTTAACCAATGAGTTTCTCAATTGTCTCAAAGAAAATGTTATAATCTCACAATGGACTCCACCAGGGAGGCCATAGTTGAATGGTGTATCTGAAAGGAGAAATCGAACATTGTTGGACATGGTTCGATCCATGATGAGTTTTATCGACCTTCCAATATCCTTCTGGGGTTATGCCCTAGAAACGGCTGCATACCTGCTTAACAAGGTACCTACCAAATCCGTCCCAAAGACTCCATATGAGATATGGACAGGGAGGAAACCAAATCTTAAGTATGTTAAGACTTGGGGTTGTCCAGCTTATGTCAAAAGGTTTGAGCAAGATAAGCTAAAGACTAGATCCAACAAGTGTAGATTTGTGGGTTACCCTAAAGAAACTGTAGGGTATTATTTCTATCATCCTACTGATCAAAAGGTGTTTGTAGCGAAACACGCTGCCTTCTTGGAAAAGGAGTTTATCCTCGAAGGGGTTAGTAGGAGTAAGATATATCTTGAAGAAGCTCAAGAACCACAAAATATTACGGATCAAAGTCAGGTACCTGACCAAGTAGAAGAACCTACTGTACCACTACCTATTTGTAAATCTAGAAGAGTACTGAAGATACCTGATAGGTATGGATTCATCATAGAGGATGATGATGAGGTACGCATCATAGATGATGATGATCCATTGACTTACGAAGAGGCTATGAGTAGTGAAGACTCAGAGAAATGGCTAGAAGCCATGAAATCCGAGATGGACTCCATGTATGAAAACCATGTATGGACTTTGGTTTCACCACTTGAGAGCATTAAGCCTATTGGGTGTAAATGGGTCTTTAAGAGAAAGACTGGAGCGGATGGCAAGGTAGAGACCTATAAGGCCTGACTGGTTGCAAAAGGTTTCAAACAAAGACAAGGAGTTGACTACGATGAAACCTTCTCACCAGTAGCTATGCTCAAGTCCATTCGGATTTTACTTGCAATTGCAGCTTATTATGACTACGAGATCTGGCAAATGGACGTGTAAACGGCCTTCCTCAATGGAGAGCTTGAGGAGAATGTATATATGATTCAACCAGAGGGTTTTGTTTCAACAGTTGGAACAAACCAAGTCTGTAAGCTACAACGATCCATTTATGGATTGAAGCAAGCTTCTCGAAGATGGAACATCCGTTTTGATGAGATAATCAAAAGGTTTGATTTTATCAAAAATGAGGATGAACCATGTGTGTACAAGAAGGTTAGTGGGAACGCTGTTTCATTCCTTGTATTATATGTTGATGATATATTACTAATAGGGAATGATGTTCCTATGCTACAGTTGATCAAAATTTGGTTATCTAAACACTTCTCCATGAAGGACTTGGGTGAGGCATCCTATATTTTGGGGATAAAGATCTATAGAGATAGATCTAAAAGGATGCTTGGCTTGACCCAAGGAAAGTACATTGACTCGATGCTAAAGAGGTTTAGCATGGAAGATTCCAAGAGAGGTCTCATGCCGATGAGCCATGGAATACATCTCTCCAAGAAACAGGCCCCAAAGACACCTGAGGAGAGAGACCGTATGAGTAAGATTCCTTATGCTTCCGCAATAGGATCTATCATGTACGGTATGATATGTACTAGACCAGATGTCGCTCATGCACTTAGTGTAACAAGCAGATATCAGTCGAATCCAGGAGAAGAGCACTAGAAGGCAGTGAAAAACATGCTAAAGTACTTGAGAAGAACTAAGGATGTATTTCTTATCTACGGTGGGTCTGAATTGAAACTAGAGGGCTATACAGACTCAAGTTTTCAAACGGACCAAGATGACTATAAATCCGTTTCAGGGTATGTGTTTACCTTGAACGGTGGCGCAGTGAGTTGGAAGAGTTCCAAGCAGCAAACAGTTGTTGATTCAGTGACAGAGGCAGAGTACATAGCTGCAAGTGAAGCTGCAAAGGAAGCTGTTTGGATGAAGAAGTTCATAACTAAACTTGGAGTGGTTCCTAGCATTAGAGGAGCTGTACCTTTATTCTGTGACAACACCGGAGCTGTTGCGCAGGCTAAGGAACCCAGGTCTCATCAGAAATCTAAACACGTGTTGCGGCGGTTTCATTTGATTAGAGAAATCATTGGAAGAGGAGATGTCACCCTGGAGCGTGTGGACTCTCAAGACAACATTGCAGATCCATTTACTAAAGCTTTAACTCAACAGCAGTTTGATCGTCACTTAGAGAAGATGGGTATTAGATACCATGGCGATTGGCTTTAGTGCAAGTGGGAGATTGAAAGTAGTATGCACACAAGCCAATCATATTTGATATGATGTAGCATATACTTTGTAATCTCATTCATTTATTAATAAAAGAATTGATTTTCTTAAAAGGCATTTTATATTATCTACATGATGTTGTTATATTAACTGTGATAAACCCATAGTTTTGAGCAATGCTTTTAGAATCATGATGGTGATCATGCTAATGAGATCTAAATTCTAGATAGTTCACAAACTAAAATTGTTCCTAATCGTTGGATTACTAAATTGGGGATTAGTGAATCCGGATAGATTAGTACATACGTTGCTTGCTCTTAGGAAGAGGATGATTGATCTAATAATCATTTGTGTGGAGACACTAAAGCAAGTATGTAGGTGCTTATTAGAGAATAAGTTCACTGAACGTGACTCGTTAAGAAATACCTAATGGAGTTTTACTCGCCTGTCAATAGGAATTCCTCTAGTGATAGTAGTACAAGTGATCCTTGGACTTGAGATCACCATAGTATCTTGTGTATGATGAGTTATACTTTGACATGTCCCTTAAGACCTTTGGGGTATATCAAAGGGTATGATTGGGTATAATAAGTTGTACATGGAGATAGGTGAATGATCAACAAAGAATCTACCGCGTCTAGTAAAAGACGTGAATGTCCTATGTGATTCGATAAATGATAACTCAGTAGTCCTTGGCCAAGGCAGAATGAAATTAGAAAGGAGTTTCTAATTTGCATTATTTAGAGTTGTGCATTTGGGAATCGAAATACATATAATTAAATAAAATAAGACTTGACAGTAAATCCATGTCTTATATTTAATTGGGACATTGTATGGTAGAAGGATTGAATTGTACGGTAACTATTTACTCAAAGGTTCTTTTGTGATTGATGTTGAAATCTATATTATCTGGATAGTCGTTGATCGCTAAGGGGGTTACCCTTATTGTAGAATAAATATTATTTATTTAAATGAATTAAATAGTTTAATTTATTTATTTAAATAAGATTAGAATTGTTCTAATTGATTTATTCACAACCGGTTTAATATAGAGAACCTAAAGGGTCACACCGCAAAAGGAAAATATTTATTTAAGAAGTAAATGGCATAATTGTAATAATAAGTTAAGTGTATTTAATTTAGTCTATGGAGATAGAATAAATTAAATAGCTTAATATTTATTATTTAATATTTTGGAAATATTAAATATAAATTAATAAGAGGAGTCTTATTATTATTATTACTATTGGTATTATTTAATTCCTAATAGGGATTGGGAATTAATTAATAGAACTATTATTTATTTCCTAATAGGGATTGAGAATTAATTAATAGAAGTACTCTCTCACGAATTCCTAATTGGATTAGGAGCATAATTAATTAAAGGAGTTTAATTAGAATATAAACCATAATCCTAAATAGTTTAGGGATGGGTTATTTTTACATCTATAAATAAGAAGAGTCTTATCATAGATTAAGGTTACACACTCTTGCATAAGATTTGTGGAGAGTACTTGCAATTTCTATAGAGATAGAAACTAGGGTTTTTGCCAAACACCCAACTTCTTGAATACTTATTCTTTCTTGGTGGATCACCTCTAGAGGCCAAATACTTGGGTGGCTAACGTTGATCAAAGGAAGGAATCACACCGTTGAATTCGAGGAGAACACGAAGGACTAGGAGTTGAACTTGTACCCGAGGAAGCTTTGTTCTACGAGGGTATAATTCTTATTCTCTTTCTCTTTCGTTTATATCGTTAATTGAGCATATTGATCGATCATGGTGATGGTTTGTATAAAAATTTTAAAATCCGTTTTATCGCGCTTCCGCACTATTTATGTAATTTGATTGCATGTTCGCGCTATATGCAAACCTAACAACCCAGAGAAGGAAAACCTACTAGAACAAGCCCAGATGGAAATACATACCTTAAACAATAGGGTAACGTATGTGGAAGAAAGGTTGGAGAATGAAGAACGATTAAATATCCGACTTTAGACACTGTTGTCAAGAAAGGAAAGAGAAAGATATCAAATCTAAGCAAGGCTTGATAGAACTAATAAAGAATTTCGTGAAACACTTGTGGATCTAGATAAGCGAATAGAGGATTATCCCGTATAGAATGGAAAGACTGGATACGACATCAATAGGTGGGTAGTATCTAGTATGTTGTGTGATGAGTATCGTAAGATTAAGCTTTAGATAAACCTGGTCACCAAACTGTGTATGTAAATAGTAGTATCTAAACTACTTTACCCAAGTTTTGGAAAACTAATTTAGGAATGCTAGTAGTACTTATATAAACTACTAGTCGAATATGTAAACCTTCTGTATGAATATACAAATTATGTTTGAATAATATGTGCATTATATACTTGTAATTATAATAGTTTTCTTACTTATATAACTTAACGCCGCCTGAAAGAAGACCATAGACATTAGTAGAGGCAGAAAATAGAGAAGTAAACCCAATAGTTAATAAATTTAAATATACCTTGTAACATAAAAATTACAAATAAAGAGATAATTCCCGTTAAAACCATATATAGAAATTATAACATAGAGACTAAGGAACACAAGTTTCTCGTGAACATTATTCCTATACCGTTGGGAGAATTCGATATAATCTTAAGCATGGTTTGGTTGGTTAATCATAATGAAATAATTGATTACCATCGGAAGCGTATAAACCTATTGATTGTGTCGAAGCCAAAGGTAGTATTCAACGGTGGTTGTTCACCTAAACGATCTCGATGTTTGACAGTAATGCAAGCAGAGAGATTGCTTAGGAAGGGTTGTACAGGTTATTTGGCATATATAGTAGATACTCGAAAGGAAGGAGTAAAGCTAGACCAAATATCTGTAGTTATGGAATTTCAAGATGCATTTCCGATGACTTACCAGGTCTTACTCCGGATAGGGAGATCGAGTTGGTTATCGATCTTGCACCTGGTACGATGCCAGTTTCGAATGCACCATACAGGATGGCACCAGTAGAGTTGAAGGAGTTACTTGTACAGTTACAAGACCTCTTAGACAAAAAGTACATACAACCTAGCGTTTCACCTTGGGGAGCACCAGTGTTGTTTGTAAAGAAGAAGAATGGAACATTAAGGTTATGTATTGATTATAGAGAACTAAATAAGTTAACCATAAAGAACAAATATCCTTTACCAAGAATTGATGATCTATTTGACCAGTTGAAAGGGGCCGAACACTTTTCAAAGATCGACCTATGATCAGGTTATTATCCATTAAAGGTAAGAAAAGAAGATGTGCCGAAGACAGCGTTTAGGACACGCTATGGACATTATGAGTTTCTTGTAATGTCTTTTGGATTAACAAATGCGCCGGCAGCATTCATGGACTTAATGAACAGAGTGTTTAAACCATGCTTAGATAAATTTGTCGTAGTGTACTGATGAGTGCGTTTTATACACACAATTTGGGTACTTTTGGCCTTGATAACTTGCAAGTCTTTAGGTACTTTATATGGTTTTTATGTAATTTTATCTTATTTCTACATAAATTAGTTTTTAGTTAATTTTACATGTTTTATGTTGCTTTGATGCATTTTTATTATGTTTGTAGGAATTGAAATAAAGACCGCTCGGATCGCCGTTTGTATTGACTAAATGTCCGTGCCCCGGACGTCTGTGCCCGAATGGTAGTATGATGGAAATTTACGCTTGGCGACGCTCGGTACTTATTTTGACAACATTTGGTAATTGGGCGTGCACGGCGTCGGTATGCGTGCACGGCGTGCGGCGTCGGCCAAGCCACGTGGGCAAGCCCATGCCTAGATTTCTGTGCCCGGATGATAACACAGTGAAAATTTATGTTTGGCGATGCTCGGGGCTTAATTTGATGACATTCGGAAGTTGGGCGTGCACGGCATTGGGATGCGTGCACGGCGTGCGGCGTTGACCAAGTCGCGGGCACGGCGTGCGACAGGCGGGGCGCCAGCGTGCGGCCCAGGCGCTGGGCGCGGCGTGCGGGCGCTGGGCGCTCGGCAGCCTCGGCAGCCTCGGCGTTGGGCGCGCGCGGGCTCGGCGGACTCGGCAGCTCGGCAGTTGGGCGTGTGGCCAGCGTGCGGCCCAGGCGCTGGGCGCGGGCGTGGCGCTGGCGTGCGGAGCGGCAGGCGTGGGCGTGCGGCCAGCGTGCGGCCCAGGCGCTGGGCGCGGGCGCGCGCGCTGGCGTGCGGGCGCGGGCGTGCGGAGCGGCAGGCGGGGGCGTGCGGCCAGCGTGCGGCCCAGGCGCTGGGCGCGGGCGCGCGCGCTGGCGTGCGGGCGCGCAACGCCGTGCTGAGTGCGATCTGACACAACCATAGTGCGATCTGAGCTCCATTTTGTCCGATTTTGGCTAGGGTTTCTTGATGCAGGCTATAAATAATATCTTCTAAGCTACATATCAGGGAGCTAGAAAGAGGGAGGCTACAATATACATCAACCAACAGAGCTCAAGGCTGCAAATCAAGCTAAATCAAGCCAAAAGCCAAGGAACTCAGTCAAGAAGAATTGCAAGGCCCAAGTTGGAGAGTTGGAAACCATCAGCAAACCAAAGGAACACCAACTCAATAGCTCCAAAAGTGGTTTCATTTCTAGATTTCTATCTTCTTTGTAATTCGAATTTGACAATGTATCAATTGAAAATGATGTTTATTGTAGCTAACATGAACTAACCTTCTATTCTAAGATTGCAATGGAACCCAACACTTAATTTGAATTGAATTCTCTCTCTATTGATTTTTAGTTATGCATGTGTGAATTGATTGTCATAACCTTTGCTTCTAGATTAATTGCTTGGCCCGTAATTACCGTGGGAACCTATATGAACTTGACGAACGGATTATAGGTTAAGACCTAGTTATGATAACATGTGAAAGTATAGATTGTTGTGGGTCATTAATTGGATTAAGTGACGTGTGTCTTATTAATTATCTGCAATAATAGGTATCTTGATAGTAGTTGGGATAGATATATACCTAATTACCGCATGCAACCTATTGAGAATCTAGTCTTAATGACTTCCGACGTGAAAGTTGGTAATTGAAGGGAGGATTACTTAGATTTTGGTGACACGTGTCTAGTAAATCATTCCTGAAATTAGTCTCTTGATAGTGTATAGGATAGACATATACCTATACACCGCTTAGGAAGATTCGTGATTGACCATCGACAGAGGCTCTTATGTAGTTTTGACTTCTCGGTTGTCAATTCGTATGCTATAACTAAATGAAAAGAGAGAGTTAGGAGATTCAAATGACGTGTTGGGGGAAATTGTAATCTTAGACCCTTTTATCTTGATATTTTACCGCACTTTACTCATTATTTGACTTGTGAACTCAACCAATCAACAAATTATCAAATCTTCATTGTTTAAATTAGATCAATTTGATAGACGATTGGCACTTGGTTATTATTTGTCACAATTCCCTGTGGGTTCGACTCATATCTTATCATATATTACTTGTTGACCGTGTATACTTGCACGTGTGTGTTTATCGATAGCTAATTCGACCAACATGTACATCGATGATATTTTAGTACACTCGAGAACAAAGGAGGAACATGCTGAACACTTAAGGAGCGTATTGGAGATATTACGCAAGGAACAACTTTATGCAAAGTTTATCCAAATGTGAATTCTGGTTGGAACAAGTCCAATTCTTGGGTCATGTGATTGACAAGAATAGAATAACGGTAGATCCAGCAAAGATAGAAGCGGTTGTGAATTGGGAACAACCAACGACTCCATCAGAAGTAAGAAGTTTTCTCGGTTTAGCAGGGTACTATAGGCGATTTATACAAGATTTTTCAAAGATAGCAACCCCGCTAACCAATTTGACTCGAAAGACGGTAAAGTACGTTTGGACAGACAAATGTGAAGAAAGCTTCTAAGAGTTGAAGAAGCGGTTAAGCATGGCACCAATATTATCTTTACCCGATGATATAGGAGGCCTTGTAGTTTATAATGATGCATCACACAAGGGATTAGGATGTGTGTTGATGCAACATGGGAAGGTGATTGTGTATGCGTCACGACAACTCAAAGATTATGAGAAGAGATATCTTACGCATGATCTTGAGTCAGTCGCTGTAGTAATTGCCTTGAAAATTTGGAGGCATTACTTGTATGGGGAGAAGTGTGAGATATACACAGATTACAAAAGTCTGAAGTATATATTCACACAAAAGGAGTTAAACAGGAGGCAGAGGAGATGGCTATAGTTGATAAAGGATTTCAACTGTGAAATCTTATATCACCCCGGGAAAGCCAACGCCATAGCAAACGCGTTAAGTAGAAAGAATCGAGAGAAGTTGAATGTAATAACCAACAACGAGGTACTGATAAAAGAGTTTAATAAACTTGAGATCGAGATAAGAGTTCCAGTTAACTCTACCCATAAGTTATTCGTCATAGAGAATAGTTCGACTTTATTAGATAGAGTCAAAGAACTACAAGAGGTAGATGCAGAGTGTCAGAAGTGTAAGACCGAAATAACTTATAAAAAGAATGACAAATTCAGAATAAAAAAGGATGGGGTACTGAGGTACGAGGATAGAATTCAGGTACCCTCAGTACAAGAATTAAAAAGATGAAATATTGAATGAAGTCCATAGTTCTAAGTTCGTCGTACATCCAGGTAGTATAAAAATGCACAAGGATTTAAGCCCACATTTTTGGTGGTCTAACATGAAAAAAAAATAGCAGAGTGGGTAAAGTAAATGTTTAACGTGTCAAAGGGTTAAAGTTGAACACCAGAAGCCGAGTGGATTACTGCAACCTTAGAAATTTCCGAGTGGAAATGAGAACATATTACCATGGACTTCGTAGTAGGTCTTCCAAATACACCGAAAGGTCACAATGCCATTTGGGTAATTATAGATCGTCTTACCAAGTTAGCTCATTTCCTACCTATAAAAGTTAACTTCAGTCTTGACCAGTTAGCCAAACTTTAAATCAATGAAATTATTTTTAGACATGGAGTCCTTGTTTCTATAGTATCTGACCAAGATCCCCGATTTAGTTCAAATTTTTGGACAAGTCTCCAGAAACACTTAGGAACCCAGTTGAGATTAAGCACAATTTATCACCACAAACCGACGGTCAGAGTGAGAGGACGATTCAAACACTAGAGGACATGTTGCGAACTTGCAACATGGACTTCAAGGGAAGTTGGGAAGATTAGTTACCTTTAGTAGAATTTGCCTACAACAATAGTTATCATGTAAGCATAGGAATGCCACCATTTGTAGCTTTGTACGAAAGGAAATATAGAACGCCGAAGAAGTCATTGGCAAATTGATAGGTACGCTGGTGAGATGCTATTCTTTTTTGGATATGAGTCACAAGTTGGTATCATAGATAGAAACGAACAAAATCTACGGAATAAAGTGATACCTTTAGTCAAGGTTATTTAGGGAAATCAAAACATAGAGAAAACTATGTGGGAGCTCGAGAGAAAAATGCGAGATAACTACCCACACTTGTTTTTATAACCCGTACCATAATTACGAGGACGAAATTCTTATTAGTGGGGGTGAATGTAATATTCCGAACCCTAATAAGATTTGTATATGTAAATTATGTGTTTAATAAATGAATTTTCATGATCTGACTTGGTATTACGTGGTTGTGTATTTTATTAAACAATTAGATCAAATAAAAAAATTTCGCCAAGCAGCTGTGTCGTGCTAAAACGGACAAAATGATTTGTCGTGCTTCTAGCGATTTCACTGAGAAGCGTCTCGACAAATTATTTTTGTAAGCTGCTGTGTCGTGCTTAGAAATGACGAAGTGATTTGTCGTGCTTTGGAGTTAATATAATATTATATTAACTGATAAAAATCTAAAATAAGTTAACTAGGGCTTAAAATGTTAAACTAAAATAGAAACCCTAAATTTGAAAACCCTAATTAATAAAAGTTGTCCGAATTGGTAAATCAAAATCATAATTATTACACAAGAATCCTAATTGAGATAATTAGATTCTAAGTAATAAATTATAACATTAACTATGAATCATTTAATCTAGATTAAAACCTTAATTGAAAGATTTAAAACCTAATCTATGAATTAAGAAACCCTAACCCTAATTATGAAACCCTAATTCTAATTATGTTATCTAAATGCTAATTTATGAAATGTAAAACCTTAATTATGATATATAACCTTAATTAAGGTATTACTATACATAATTAAACATCCTAAACATGATTAGCAAAAATCTAATTTTAATTAGTAAGGAAATAAATCAAAAATAAAATTTAAACCAATAGAAATTGAGCTAGGAGTGTGCAAGCTTGTGCTCAACACACTCCAGCACAAGTAGGTGGTTAGGATCAGATGAGAGTAGCACACGTATCAAGGCTAGATATTTGTGGAGGCCAAATTTGGGAAAGAAACCCTAAAAACCCTAATTTGAAGTTCTTATAAATAGAACATCATTCTGATCATTAGGTCACGAAATTTTTGAAGCTTAAATACTTATTTATCAAGCCAAAATAAGCCTCTGCAATTACAAGAACAGAATCAAAGATCATAAATCAAAAGAAGCTCAAAAAGGTGCAAAAACCCTAATTTTATACTAGATCTTTAAAACTTTGTTAGATGTTATGTTTAAATGTTTAAGGATATGTAATAACATGTTATTTAGTGATCCGGGTTGGTTAAACAAGGATCCATAACATTTAAATGGTTAAAATTGATGAAAAACATGAACTGACTTTGGCAGCCCAGAATGGTCTGACATGCTATTTTGTCAGTCATTTTAGTCGGCTTAAATTGGTCGTTTGATCTGTTTTAAAGTTTGTATATGTAGTATGCCATGTTAACTATAATATCCAATTGGTAGAATAGTAAAAAAATGTCTAGGATGGAAGTTATTAATGGTCAAAACCCGTTGACCCTCACGGATGGCTGATTCTGGGCAACCCAGAAAATTCTAAGTATAACTGACAGCCGTCTGACAAGATTTGACCACCTTTAATCTTGCTTATATAATGTTTGTAAATGCTCTTTCTTGGCTTAAACATGTTCTATGCCATGTATAGTACAGACCTGAATCATTAAACCACATAACAAATAACGACCATGAAAGTTATTAACGGTCAAACATGGTTGATCGACCATGACCAGCATGTTTCTGAGCAACCCAGAAACCTCAAGAACAACATGAACTAGGTAGTTTGACCATGAATTATCTAGCATCAATTGATGTTGTTTATGCTTAAATTTCATATGTCGTTATACCTTGCCATGCCTAGTATAACAACAAACAAAAATCCAACCCAAAACATTAACCAACTGGAATTAATTTGCGGTCAAAAGTCCCTACTCGACCATGACCGACTGTTCTTCAATGAAGAACACCTTTAGTGACACTCTCCTTCCCAAACCCAGAATACTAAGTTTATATGCAGTCCGTCGCTAAAGGTCTTTTGCGACGGTTTTTAATAAAAATTAATAAAAATAATTAAATAAATTATATAAAATTATAAATAAATATTAAAAATTCATATTAATTAATAATAAATATTAAAAAATTCATTTTTAATTATATTTAATATTTTTATATATTCTGATAAATATTTTTAAATAATTATTTAATTTAATTAAAATATTAAATTATTTAATAAATATTTTAAATAAATGATTTAAAAATGATATTAATGTATTTAAAATATTTTAAATGATAATTAATTCATTTAAAAATATTACCAACTTTCCAAAATTATTTTAAATAATAAATAAATTATTTAAAATAAAATATTAAATATTTAATAATATTATAAATGATAAATAAATCATTTAAGTATTAAACTAAGTTTTAAAAATTATTATAAATAATAATTACATCATTTAAATGATAAAATAAATTCTAAAAATATTATTAATGATAAAATAAATCATTTAAATGATATTCTATCTTTCTAAAAATATTATAAATGATAAATAAATCATTTAAATAGGAAATTGTTAAATCCACAACAAAAAATATTATTTCCACAACAGAAGTGTCGCTATAGATGTATAGCGACGGTTTTGTTGTGGAAATAACAAAATGTGTTGTGGATTTAAATAATATTTTAGGTATCTAAAAATATTCTAAGTGACAAATAAATTATTTAAATAACATATTAATGTTTTAAAAAATATTGTAAATGATAATTAAATCATTTAAAAATATTCCCAAGCTTGTAAAATTATTTAAAAATATTTTTAAGCTTATAAAAATTATTTAAAAATAATATTAAGCTTCTAAAAATATTATAAGTGATAATTAAATTATCTAAGCTAATATTTAAGCTTCCAAATGAAGTTTTATCGAATAACATATGTGTTTAGCTATCTAATGACGCGACCGAGACACCGAATCGACGTCGAACCTTCGTGTAACTTGTCTAGTTTAATTAGATAAGTATTATTATAGATTCTAATGTTTATTATTGATATGAATAGACATAAATAGACTACTCAACGTTGATAAACAGCGTAAACTTAACGTGCTACGCATAGGCAAGTCTCCGAACCTTGTTACATTTAAGCAATTCATTTATGTCTTGCTATCAATTATTGTGAAGATATTGCTACTTGTTCAGCATAACTTAAGAAATGAAATCATTTATTGACTGTTTGAGCTTAAAATTATTGTGTCAAACCAAATTATTTTGGTACGACATCTATACTGAGTAAAAGGGACACTGTGGGTGGAAGGTGGTCTGACAAACCTTCGAATAAGGTTTAAATTGGCAATTAAATGAATTGACCAATATTGGCAATTAACTTAAATTGACCAAAAATGTGGTAGGATGATATGCATACTCCTAGGATATTGGTGAGGCTGATCACCTACCAGATATCCGAACTCAAAGAGGTTCTAAGTCATTGAAGACTGACAGGACAATTTGAAATATATGGTTCCGGTACAGAACCCTCAGTATCAATTATACATCACCTGACATCTTTCAAATCAAACACATTGTGTTTACATTTTCAAATGAACTCTAAGCATTTGTAGCTCATTCTTGCGCATATCTTCTTTTGCAGCTTTAAATGATATCCCTAGCACTTTTGGGATAGATAAAGGGAAAGGATACGTTTACTAGTTTTATTAACTGCTTTTGAATAATCTAAGTCTTTTAAAGGCTTTTGTTACAATAACTTAGTATTGAGAACAATGTAATCGAACCAAATGATATGTAATATATTATGATCCTTTATTTCATATATTGCGTTATACTCTGAACTATACATCTGAATGAGGGTATCCAAACACAGAAAACGTTCTGACGAGAACTATTATCTGTTATGGGATACTGTGAACCTTGGATAGATAGAAGTCATATTTTATTGGATATTTATAGTTGTATAATTTCAAATGAGCATCATATCTGCTATAGGGGAGTGTAGAGATTTGGGGGCGTCACAGTAATTAGATGTGATGTGATGTATTTGGATAGTGAACTCCAAATCTTATGGAAATGAAGAACCCGGATTTGGGGGTGTCACAACGTTGGCATAAGCTTTGTGCATAAGAAAGCATACCATGCCTTGCCATAGCGACTAAGTGTCGAGTGTGGGAAACTGATCTTCTCATTTGTACCAACTTTCATTGCCCACTGATGAGTAGATTTTATAGCTATTAATTGGGTATATTTGACTAAAGTATTTTGCTTTTCTTAAGAGTTTTTAGTAGTATTTTAGTGCATTTTAATAGTTTTTGTGAATAATTGATTTCAGCATGTGATTATGTAAATAATGATATTTTTGCAAGTTTAGCCAGGATTTGTTGCTACAGGTGACGTTTATTGTTTGGCGAAAGTTAAACAAGTGAATAAGTTTTAGTAGCTGCAATTCATGAGGAAGATTGGCCAAAACAGATGATCGAAGGAGAAGCTGAGGTGCGCGGGAAAATGAGCGGAAGTCGTGGCACATGAATCAGGAGTCGTGGTGCATGAATTATGAAGAACAGGAGCCGCAACGCATGAACCTAAGAGCCGCGACGCTTGGACGTGGAAGGCGCGTGTGGAGCTACGCACCCAGATGATTTGATTCCTTTTGGCTGAAGATTTGATTTTATTTGCACTTATCATTTACGGGTTTGATCTTATCAGTAGTTAGTAATAGACTAATAATTAAGGTTTGATTATTTATTAGAGAAGAGAGAGTCGGTAGAAAAAAAGAAGAAGAAGGGTTTCATTAAACTTTATTCTAGAGAAAACTTGGAGCTTAGGAGGAAGATCGGATTTGACAAAGTTTAATTCTTCTCTCTTATTTCTTCATTTTGTAATTAAGAATGAGTTCTGACAAATCATTGACATTCTTTATTTTCATTATGAACTAATTCTTTTAGTTAAGGATTCAATGGAACCCGATGATAATTTTATTTAATATTTATTAGTTCTTCTATTTAAGTTGATATTGATTGAATTGTTTATTATAATTTGTTTTAATTGTATAATTTCATGATCAACAATTATTAGATGGACATAGATGACATTTGACAATGGAATCTAAGTTGAGATCTGGTTATAATAACTTGTGATTAGTAATTTCTTCGGTAATAAGGATTACTGATTGAATGTTGATTTTGTGGACATGATAGAAATATACTTGAATACCTCAAGCAACTATTGAAAAATGAATATTAATGAATCTGTTATTATTGTTTCTCATAGAAATATAAGGGAATTAATAGTAATAGGTATACTTTATAATTATCTGAAAGGTAGTTATAATAATTATTAGTGATTTTCCGTTGATAATTCTAATTAATCAATTGAATAGAAGAATAATAGTATTACTTGAACGAATTATCGGGAGAAATTGATTCCTTAACCTCTTTCTTTATTGATTTAATATTTCAGTAGTTGATTATTTAGTTAATTCACTCAGTTGATATCGAAATTATCTAGATTAAATTAATTGAAGAATAATTAGTGTTTAGAATTAGTTGGGTTATAATTCGCTCCTCGTGGGTTCGACACTCTACTTTCACTTTATTACTTGATTGACCGTGTATACTTGCACGTAAATTGCTAGTATAGATTTAGCCCATCAATTTTTTGGCGCCGTTGCCGGGGAGCAATTGATAGCTTAAATTTTTTTTATATTAATTTTCATCATTTAGTTTTAATTTAGATTTTGTTACGGATTTACAAAATTGGTCTCTATTCGTAGGTAGCTTTATATGCAAACTAGGTCAAAGGAAGAATTACTACCGTTTGAGGACGAGATTGATAGAAGGCTTCGAAGAATACGATAGTTTTGCAAAGAAACACTTCAGTAACAAGTTATGGCTGCGGAAGAAGCATCAAAATCACTTAAGGACTATGCAATGCCGCAAGTCACTGCAATTCATTCAAGCATTAGGAGGCCAGCAATTCAGGCCAATATTTTTGAAATCAAATCTGGAACGATTCAGATGGTGCATGCCAAATATTGATCCGAACGATCATCTTGTAAGTTTTTTAGAAATTTACGATACATTCAAATACAAAAGATGTGACTGACGACGCTGGGAGACTTAGGCTCTTTCCTTTCACACTTCGTGATAAGGTAAAGACTTGGTTACATTCGTTACCAGCAGGGTCAATCACTACTTGGGATGACTTAGCTCAGAAATTTTTAGCTAAATTCTTTCCCCTAGCAAACATAGCAAAGATGAGAAATGAGATTACATCTTTCACACAACTGGATTCTGAATCATCGTATGAAGTATGAGAACGATTCAAGGAAATGATAAGAAGATGTCCACATCATGGACTTCCGAAGTGGTTGTAAGTACAAACTTTTTACAATGGGTTGTTTAATACAACACACACTTGTATTAATGCAGCTATCGAAGGAGCTTTAATGGATAAGAGTTTTGATGAAGCATATGAATTATTGGAGACAATGGCTGCAAACAATTATCAGTGGCCAACTACATGAATGACTCAGCCAAGGCTGGAGGAAAAAGTAAGGTAGATGTAATGACAGCTCTGGCTGCACAAATGCTAAATTTGTCGAAAAAGGTTGATACAATGGGAACACAGTCAGTGCAACAGATAGCTGCAGTATGTGAATTATGTGTAGAGAATCATCATACAAATCGGTGTGCAATCAATACTGAATCAGTGAATTTTATAGGAAACAAGCAGGGTGCGGATTCTAACACCTACAATCCGGGGTGGAGAAATCATCCAAACTTTTCTTGGAGCAACAATCAGAATCAATTATCAGCCCCAAGACAGTTCCATCCCCCAGGATTCCAAGGTCAACAAAACCCCAACCAGAAAGAAAGGCTAGCATAGAAGAAATACTCACAAAGTACATTGCGGTGAATGACACGAGGACGAATAGCTTAGAAGGTTCATTTCGAAATTTGGAAACTCAGATGGGATAACTAGCAAGTGCAGTGAATAGTCGTCCACATGGTGCTTTACCGAGTGATACCGAAGTCAACCCGAGAAGAGAAAATAACAAGCAATGCAAAGCTATTACTTTGAGAAGTGGGAAGAGTTTGACGAAAGAGGATACCACACTAGCAAGAAAGATTGACACTTGTAAGGAAGATGGAATTGACAATGACATGAACAGGAGTGAAGCAAAGAAAAACGAAGAATTGGGATTGAACCAGTGCAAGGGTAAGCAAGGAGCAGAGAATTCCGTTGCACCATATCCATAATGGTTAAAGAATCAGAAGTTGGACAATCAATTTTCAAAATTCTTGGAAGTTTTTAAGAAATTACAGATCAATAACACTTTCGCAGAGGCATTAGAGCAGATGCTGAGTTATGTCAAGTTTTTAAAGGAAATTCTCTCAAAGAAAAGAAGGATGGGAGATTGTGAAATGGTAGCCTTAACAGACGAATACAGTGCAGCTATTCAGCAGAAGATACGAACTAAAATACAAGATCTAGGGAGTTTCACAGTCCCGTGCACTATTGGAAAGCAATTTATAGGAAAGGCTCTATGTGATATTGGCACAAGCATTAATCTCATGCCTTTATCAATCCATGAGAGACTTGGGATGAAAGTAATAAAACCGACGAAAATGACTATACAACTGGCAGATAGATCAATCACACGTCCAAAAGGGATTATCGAAGATGTGCTAGTGAAGGTTGATGCATTTGTTTCCTAGTGGATTTTGTTATTCTTAATTATGATGAAGATGAGAAGATTCCATTGATTGTGGGACGACCATTTCTAGCCACCGGACGCACTTGGATTGATGTTAAGAACAGAGAGCTCACATTGAGGGTTAATAACCAACAAATCACATTTAGTGTGATAAATTCCATGAAAATGCCAAATGAGGTGGAGGAGTGTTACGTGACACAAGAGATTTTAGAAGATGAGATCGGGGAAGAAGATTATAGCGAAGAAGACAAAGAAAATGAAAAGAAATGGGACATAGCTGAGATTGGGCAAGGAAAGCATGATATGGGATATGCAACCAACGTCATTCTCGATCATGTCAACAAGCCCGAGTGATCGAACAAGAAAAAGTCAAGCTGAAGACTTAAAAACAAGCGCTAATGGGAGGCAACCCAAGGGTTTAATGATAGTTAGATTTGAATTTATTTATTTTAGGTTCAAGTTTTTCAGTTTAAGTTTTTATTAGGAGTTTGTAAAATTAATTAATTAAGTCGTGTTTTTTTTCTCTCCGCATGAGATACAAGTTGTGGTAGCATCAAATTTGTGGCAAGCATGTTAGGAAGGGGCTAAGGAAGTGAAGCTTGAAGAAGGGAAAAACAATTTGGCTTTGCAAAAGTGAGTCGCACCATGTAGGGATTTGGGGCCGCGACGCACAGTATTTAGAGCCACAGCATGCCTCAAGGGCCGCGACACTCACTTTCAAAAGCCACAACACTCAACCATTTAGCACAAAATAAAAAAACCCAATCAGAGATTAGGGGCCGTGGCGCGCAAACTTAAAGGTCGCGGCGCTCATTCAGGAGCCGCGGTGCACAGATTAAGAGTCGCGGTCGTCATATGTATATCAACAGATTCCGTGCATCAGGCGTGTATTTCTCCCCATTCTCCCCCCATCACTTGCCGCCCACTCTCCCATTCAAACACAAACTTCCCTAAAAACCACTCATATTCCATATTTATCCAACCAAATCAATTCTTGCCACAAATAGAGATTCAATTCCATAACAATTCATTAACTTAACCCTAATACCATCTCTGCAAGGAGGGTTTAAGTATTTATAGTAGAAGAAGGAGTCGGAAACTCACATTCACAAGTTCTTTTCATCTTCTTCAAACACACGCATGCAATCACTTTTCTCCATTCTTTTGGTTGTATTACACTAGTTGTAATTCCTTTTGGTGTTTGAAACAACGGTTTGAGGGAGTGCACATATTCAAAAGGCTTTGATTTTTGGGTAAAAATTGAGCGCACACCAAGTGTTCGATAAATTGCCCAAACCAAATCTTTCATTACTATTTTTGTTTTCAAGCATTATCAAGCTTTCCAATGGCACCCAAATGTCAACGTACCTCTCAGGCTTCCTCTTCCACATATGATCATTCAAAATTTATTAGTGAAGAAGCCTCGGAGCACTTCCATGCCTCGTTGGTGAACAAAAATTTAATACTAGAATGTGGTTTGGTGCCACTAGAGAGCAATGAAGTTGAAATCTGACGAATGATTCAGGAGCGTGGCTGGGGAACGTTGATATCTCAACCCGAAGCCGCTGTAGTAGTTGTAACGGAATTTTATGCTAATGCGTTTGAGACGGTGAACAAAGTAGCCATGGTTCGAGGCAAGGCGGTTCCTTTTGATAGCACGGCGACCAAGGAATACTATGGCCTACCAAACATTGAGCAGGATTAATATACGAAGTTCGTTCGGGATGGACCAAACTGGGATGAGGTTATTCAGGGCTTATGCAAGCCTGGGACGCAATGGACAATTCGAGTAGCTACTGCAGTTTCTTTCCCCCGGAATGGACTGAGTTGATATGGTAAGGCTTGGTTTTATTTTATTAGTGCTAAGTTAATGCATTCCTCTCATGTTTCAGAAGTAACCAAGGCTAGGGCGGCCCTCCTATATGCAATTGTAACTGGAAAAAGTATCGATGTGGGCAAGGTCATCTATATCTCTATCCTTCATATATTGTAAAGTGGTACATCTGGCGGATTTCCACACCTATCTCTCATATGTGGGTTGTGTAAGAACGCTGGAGTTGTCTGGCAGATAGATGAAATATTTGAGCAACCAAAGTCAGTGTTAGACAACAACACCATAGCCAAATTAAAGGAGCCCGTAGGCAGCATTCTAAACATGAGCGGAGTTGGATATAATGAACCTTTAGATGTTGCTGTTGCCGCTGGATAGATCGCAGGAGCGGTTCCATTGAAAGGAGCGAGTTCATCTCAGGGAGCTAGGCGAGCAGGACCTGCTTCGTCTAATGCTACTTTGGACTTGATTCTTGCTGAAGTTCGGACTATAAAGAGGACACAGACGAGCTTAGAACGAGGCCAGGATAATCTGCTGAGTCTGAATCGTCAGCAAACCCACCAAGTGAATCAAATAACATACCGAGTTGACGACTATGTGAACTACACAAATAGCATAATCAATATATTTGCAACTCGGTTCAACGTCAATAATCCAGATTCGGTTCACTTTCCTCTGACCCCAGTCTTCCATGATTCTGCTTTTGAGTCGGAGGAAGAGTCCGATAATCTTGCTGAGGATGCGGATGATGCTGATGATGATGGCGATGCTGCAGCTGGCGATGATGCTGGTGATGCATAATTTCTAGGGAAGTTTCTGGTATTACATTGAGGGCAATGTAATATTCAAGTTTGGGGGTTGGTTTGATGATACTTTATGTTTTAATTTGTTAGTTTAGTTTGTTTAAGACTTATTTAATTTTTTACATGGTTAATTTTAGGATTTAATTTTAATTTTAGGATTTAAGTTTGGAATTTTATTTAATTCTTGCATAACTAGCTATTCTAGTTTTAAAAAATGGTAGATAATAAGTAGTGAATCTTTAGAATAGCCGATGATAAGAAATAATTAAAGGTGATTAGCAAGTTGTAAAACTTGAATCTCGTGTGTAACCCTTTATATCATTATAGAAGTCGATTTTGCGTAGTTATGATCCCTATTATCTTGATCATTTAGGTCCCACTAAAATTGGTTGAATCTTAAGGAGACTATAGTTTGAAACCTTGGTAGGAGATATTATCATAAGTTAGGATTATGTTTTGACTTTAATTGAAGCAGGGGTAGTGATTTGTTTAAGTTTGGGGGAAAGGTAAGGTTCAAACGAAAAGAAAGAGAAAAAAAATGTTATGATTCTTAGAGTTAAGAAATATGGTGGAGTGGATTGAGCTTAAAAGTATACTCCTTGGAATTATTAGAACTAGATGGAGCGTAAAACACACTCGTTATGCATGTGAGAAGGAGCGTAAAATGAACTCACCGAAAAAAGAAGAAGAGAAAGAATGATAATACTCTAGGAGGAATAACATAGCAGAAAATTAGATTGAACTGAATTCCCTTGATTTGAATGATGAGTATCCTAGTTGAGGTTACTGTTGTGATATGTCATGTAGGTCGATGACTTCATTATACCATGTGTTCGGGATATAGTCCTTTTAAGGTATGATTGATTTGGTGGAACTTGCACACACACACACTATGAGATTGTAACTATTGTGAATTAATGACTGAGTGGTTGATGAGTTTGCACAGATTTGATTGTTGACATTTATTGTATAATCTTTGAGGCTATGCATGGATTCATGATGAACTTAGGAGTATGATGCATGTTTTTAATTTTTTAGAATTTATTTATTTATTGTTTTGAGTTTTGCTTGAGGACAAGCAAATATTTAAGTTTGGGGGTATTTATGAGTAGATTTTATACCTATTAATTGGGTATGTTTGACTTGAGTATTTTGCTTTTCTTAAGAGTTTTTAGTAGTATTTTAGTGCATTTTAATAGATTTTGTGAATAATTGATTTCAGCCAGTGATTGTGTAAATAATGATATTTTTGCAAGTTTAGCCTGGATTTGTTGCTACAGGTGACGATTATTGTTTGGCGAAAGTTAAACAGGTGAATAAGTTTTAGTAGCTACAATTCATGAGGAAGATTGGCCAAAACAGATGATTAAAGGAGAAGCTGAGGCGTGCAGGAAAATGAACGGAAGCCGTGACACATGAATCAGGAGTCGCGACGCATGAACCTAAGAGCCGCGACGCTTAGACGCGGAAGGCACGCGTGGAGCTATGCGCCCAGATGATTTGCTTCCTTTTGGCTGAAGATTTGATTTTATTTGTACTTATCATTTATGGGTTGGATCTTATCAGTAGTTAGTAATAGACTAATAATTAGGGTTTGATTATTTATTAGAAAAGAGATAGTACGTAGAAAAAAAAAGGGCTTCATCTGACTTTATTCCAGAGAAGACTTAGAGCTTAGGAGGAAGAGCGGATTCAGCAGAGTTTAATTCTTCTCTTTTAGTTCTTCATTTTGTAATCAAGAATGAGTTTTGATAAATCATTGACGTTCTTTATTTTCATTATGAACTAATTCTTTTAGTTAAGGATTTAATGAAACCCGATGATGATTTTATTTAATATTTATTAGTTCTTCTATTTAAGTTGATATTGATTGAATTGTTTATTATAATTTGTTTTAATTATATAATTGCTTGATCAACAATTATTATATGAACTTAGATGACATTTGACAATGGAATCTAAGTTGAGATCTGGTTATAATAACTAGTGATTAGTAATTTCTTCGGTAATAAGCATTACTGATTGAATGCTGATTTTGTGGACAGGATTGAAATATACTTGAATACCTCAAGCAACTATTGAAAAATGAATCTTAATGAATCTGTTATTATTGTTTCTCATAGAAATATAGGAGAATTAATAGTAATAGGTATGCTTTATAATTATCTAAAAGATGGTTATAATTATTATTAGTGATTTTCCGTTGACAATTCTTAATCAATTGAATATAAGAATAATAATATTACTTGAACAAATCATCGGGGAAATTGATTCCTTAACCTCTTTCTTTAATGATTTAATATTTCAGTAGTTGATTATTTAGTTAATTCACTCAGTTGATATCGAAATTATCTAGATTAAATTAATTGATGAATAATTAGTGTTTAGAATTAGTTGGGTTATAATTCGCTCCTCGTGGGTTCGACACTCTACTTTCACTTTATTACTTGATTGACCGTGTATACTTGCACGTAAATTGCTAGTATAGATTTAGCCCATCACCCACTGCGTACCCGGTGTACATAAGCTCTGAAGTATACCATCTAAACTCAGACAGAAGTCCTCATACCGATCATCTAAGCTAGGAGTTTCTAACCTGTAGTAAGCAATGATTGTGTCACTATCAAACGCCACATGTTTTCCCTTTACTTGCACCACACTATCGACCCGTTCAATTGAATTGGCGTAGAACTTTTTCACAATTAGAAGAACCACAGGCCCCGACTGTTCAACTAACTTGAACTAGTTTCGCCATGCAATCATCTCCGCCATGGCCCCGTCTAAATTAGCATCCGGCCTCAATCTACATTCTAAAACCAGTGTCTTCCTAGCAAACACTATGTTGAACCTTTCTTCTGCCTCCGCACTCACAAATCTAGACCGATCAGTTTGTTGCCTTGAACTGGTGTTAGCACCCCTCTGCTTCTTTGATGACATAGTTTACACAATAGCAATAATTCGATCCAAAATAGGAGTAACACTTGGTTCAAACAAAATATCGAACACCTAAAAGGCACTCAAAGTTTCTGCCCCCAAACTTATTCTCTTTGCATCAATCAAAGACTTAAAACTAATCAAAGTTAATCAAGTTTTGGGCCAACACAAACGCAAAGCATACCCAACAAGATTTACACCAAATTGAAGTAATAAACCAATAATACCCAATATGATTTAGCAATTAGATCAAAATAGCTTAACCTTGTTACCTCAATAAGTGAAATCCCTTCATAATCCAACGCCATGTGATTTATCTTCGTGATTTTGCTTCAAATGATGTTTAACCCTATGCATGCAAACCGTGGGTATGTGGGTAGTAAATAGAATTGGGATTTAAAGGTTGTAGATTCGGTCCCTTAAAGGAGAATGAATGTAAATATGAACTAGGATTAGGAATGATAAAGGTCGATTACTATTTGGATTAGGGATTGGAGAGATGAATTGAGATGAGAGGGGTTTATGGAGAGTGTAGGGTTTGATTAGGACTGTATTGAGAAGGGTTAAGGCTTTTGATTTGGAGACAGGGGAGAGTTATGGCCGAACTACCTTTATTTTTTTTCAAAGCCAACCGACCGGTGCACCCCGCACCCGGTCTCACTTTTCGTTGGGGCGCCTCGCACTGGGTTATATTTAATCTCAGCGCGCCACGCGCCTGAGTGGTTTTTCCTTGCTCGACCTCACTACTGCTCCAGCGTGTCCCGCGCCTGGTGTGAAGCTTTTTGGGCGCGCCCCACGCTGGATTATAAGAACTGTTTTTCCTTTTTATTTTTCTTCCCATGCTTCACTGTAACTAAGACCTGAATTGTCATTGAAATATACCATCATTAAACTTTAGAAAAGGAACAATACTAAAACAAAATCTAAAATGTAACTAATTATAAAAAAAATGAACTTCAAAACTAGGTTGCCTACCAATGAGCGCTTGGTTTAGAGTCGTCAGCCCGACCTTGTTCCTCTTTACAGTTGGGATCCTCGATAGTGATCGAAGTCTTTTGACGGTCCACAACTCCTCCCAAGTAATGTTTCAGCCTTTGCCCATTGACTTTGAATGACTATTGAGTGTTTGGGTCTTGGATTTCTATAGCTCTATATGGGAAGACTTTGGTAATTGTGAATGGTCCAAACCACCTTAACTTCAATTTACCTTAGAATAACTTACGTCTTGAGTTAAATAGTAGTACAGATTGACCTGGTTCGAAAGAGCGCTTGATGATTCAATTGTCATGCTATTTTTTGGTCTTTTCTTTATATAATTTGGCATTTTCATAGGCTTGCTGTAACGAATGTAATTTTTGTGAATAAATAAATATTTATTGAGTTAATCCCCTTTAAGTATAATTATGTTAATTGTTATTTGAATGTGATTTTATGTGTTTATTCTAATTTAATTTAATAATTAAATTAGATGATAAAATGATTTATTTGAATAAAAGGATTGATTTATTTGAATAAAGGATTTATTTGAATAAAATAATTTATTTGGTAATAGTGTTTTTGGTCAAATAAAAATTATAATTAAATTAGTAAGGTTTAATTGAATTTATTTAAAAATAGGTTTAATTAAATTGAAAGTGTGACAATTAAAACTATATAGTATAATGGGTTATTAAAATAAATGGAAAAAAGGTTTTATTTTAACTAAACCAAACAAGGCCTTGTGACCCTTGGTTGGTAAAAATGGTTTATTTTGATTTGGTTCAACCAAACAAGGCCTTATGGCTTTTGAAATTCTATTTTTTTTATTTGGGTTTGCCAAACATGGTCTAACCCTTTGTTTTTGCAACTGATTAATTAAAATCAAGTTACGTTAAAAAAAACTATCAGTTGTTTTCTAAGCCTAAGGAAGAAGGAACAGAGCTTTTGAGAGAGAAGAAAAATTGAGGGGATTAGTTCTCTGTGATTTAGAGAGAGAAGAATTTAGAGAATCAAGAGGAAGGAGAGGAAGCTAAGGAATCATATTTGTTTAGCTTAAAGGTATAATTTTTTAAAAAAATATTTGTTAGAAGTTCTTCACTGTATGTATTTTTTTACTTCTCTATATGTGAATTCATTTGCTCAATGCATGAATTACTTGGTTGTAGTTGATAATATGTATGTATTAGTGATTATATAATGTTTACAAACCAATTTGAAGTAATTAATCCATGAAAGCATGTTTTAAAAATAGAGTTTTGGTTTACAGAGTTTCACTTTCATATATAGATTATATGTCTGAAAATTGATGTTCAATTTGTTTATTAATTGGTAAATTGACTCTTGATTATGTTAATATAATGAAAAACGAAAAGAATGCAAGTGGAATGGATTAAAATGGTCTAGAGATGAATTCACAATGTTCAATTTCATCAAATGGGTCAAAATATGAAAATTTTGGATAAACAGTGAATTTTTGGTTTTTAGTTAGTTGATTGTGTGTGTTATAATGATTAGAATTGTTAGAAAGATGTTGGGTATTTGTTTTACAACATGTTTGATGTTTGGGTGTGTTTAGTTCGTTAGTCGGATGGTAGAATTTGGAAAATTTGGTCTGAAATTTCATTGATTCGAGAACTGTAGGAGATGACAGTCGAGTCCACCGCCCCGGCGGTGGAAATGTACTGGAATTAGCGCCCCGACAATTTCCTCGCCCCGGCGGTAAGAATGAACTAAATTCATCGCCCCGACGGTAGCCTCGCCCCGGCAATTGTTTATGAAGGAATCTACCGCCCCGACGGTGGAACAGGAAATGAAAATTTTTCTTTTCTTTTTGATTTTACTATATAGCCAAGTGGATGTTTAAAACTTAGACTAAGGTATCAAATGATTAATGAGATACTACGATGAATGTTAAGCAGATACCTATTGAATATCAAATGATAATTGATATATTAAAAATGAAAATGGATAAGAACAAATTCTAAAGTGCTTATAATATTGTAACTAATTATTGTTACCGCTTTATAAACGAAATGTATAGGTTGATTAAGGAACGTGAATATTAACCTGTAATCTACGTACGAGGCAAGTTTTCTATCCTTATTCTCTTTATTTCGTTGAAAACAAGTTCCCTAAACTTAACTTTTACTCGAGCAAGTTTCTTACTTTACTTTCATTAAGCAAGTTTATTAACTTTAGCTTATTATTATTCAAGCAAGGTTGTTATAATGTCAAATGCTTATGATTTATTCTAGTCATTTGTTAATCGATCATGAATCGTTATTCAATCTTCGAATATAAATTCATTGTACAATTTTATTGTTGAATCAAATGCTTAAACGACTAGCAAACCCTTATTGATTCAGCTTGTCCATAGTTGATGAGCGTTTTAAAGACTTAGAATATCTTGAAGTTATTCCAAACCAAGTTTCTTTTGGTACGGATTCTGTCGTTAAACTGAGATGAACAACTCTATCATAGGGGATTAATTACGCAACAACGTTAAAATATTTGTGCACAATACATTGTACAAAGGGCTGATCCCCCGTAGTACGAGATGGACTGTCCATAGTCTATAAGACTGTTAAAGGTTACAGTAGAGATACTTGTTAACCTAGGACATAGTTCGAGATCTTATGACCCTCAAATTTACTTTTGATCCTAAAATCTAAATTCAATTCTTAAACCGAGTTTTCTATTGGGCTTTCAGTCCTTTGATTGTTGTAGATTGTTTTCAGAAAGGCTATTATACCTCAGTTAAAATCTACTTCATTGATTATTTAATTGTTGTTGTTATTATATTTGTGGACAATTGTTTGCTCACCCTTGCATAAAATATTGCAGCTAAGACTGAGAAGTCGGATGAGCCGTCCACTAGTAAAGGCAAGGGCAAGATGCAAAAATAGCTAGCGTGCTGGTATTTGTTATGAAGTTTTTGTAATAGAACTTATTTAATATTATGTTTTAATTCCGTATTGGTGTATTAAAGGTTAGATGACCTTGGATGTATTTATTTAAGAGATTTAAGTTGTAACCCCTATTGTGGGAAGATGGTTTATTCAGTTTAATTATATTGTCTTTCATCTTGGGTAGTTAGTCTTGAATGTATTGAATAGTGAACACCAAATCTGTGGGATTGAAGTACCCGGATTTGGGGGTGTCACACTTGCACTTGAAATTCATCCAGTTCGTTCAATTGTAAGAGTCGCTTCTCCCTACTGCTTATAAATCAAGGTTAAGCTTCTTCACCGCCCAATATGTTTTGTGTTCCAATTCGACTGGCAGATGCCATGTTTTTCCGTAGACCAGTCGATAAGGAGACATGCCTATTGGGGTTTTGTAGGTAGTGCGATACGCCCACGAGGCTTTGTTTGCCTAAATCTATACTAGCAAAATACGCAAGTATATGCAGTCCACAAGTAATATAATGATAAGAAAGTATCGTTCCCATGGAGAAAAACTGCAATTTATATTTTCAACTACCAATTTTATATTAACCTAATTTTATTAAACAATCAATTAAAGATTTGTGAATATAAGAAATCAAATAACTAATTAAACTAATGTTAATTACCACAAGTGTGAAAACAGATTATAAAGACTTAAGACTACAATTTCACTTATTGTTTCACTTAGATTAATACACTTCCTGTTAAGTTATGCTAATTATTTCAGATTGTTAATTGAGAACTCAGCAATACTTATGACCATCTCTCGATGTACCATGAACGAATTAACTTAAATCCACAGATGATAGAATTAAGGTGAACACCCTAGTTAACTAATTCATTATATCTCTATGTGAATTACAATTAAAAAGGATTTAAAGCACAGGTTCCCTATCATATTACATATGGCATATAGGCGTATCTCTATCCTAGACATAAATTATGAATTTCATCACCATGCAGAAAACACAATCACATGCTATTATAATCAGATGTAAACCTATAATCCATCTCTCGAGTTCATACAGATTATCACGGTAATTACTGGTCAGACAATTAAGCAATTAAGTATAAACCATAATAGACAATCTGATACTAGTTAACAATAATTAACAAAGAAGTATATCAGTAAAAGCCACGCAATAAGATCCATAGTAATCTTAAATATAATTTAGTTCTTGATCATTGAATTGAGCTCCATAATCCACAATTGATAAAATATTCAAAAATATAACTTAGAAGATTAGGGAAGAGAATAGAATCTGTAATTACAATCCTTGAGTCTCTCCTTCAGTTCCTGTGATGAATCCTTTTTGCTTGCTCAATTGCTTCAAGTCTTCTAAATCTCCAAAAACTAGGGTTTTTGTCTACTAATTCGAATCATAATAAAAATTGAATATAAACAGCTATATATAGCTTATGACATGATTCCTAATCTAATTAGAAGTTTAGAAACAGATTACACATCAATTGCCCAACTTAAATAAAAAGTCAACTATGGTCAAACCCCGAACTGGTGCGGCCGCACTTGAAATAAGTTGGAATGGGGCGCAGCCACGCTGCTATGGTAGACAGAACAAAATTATCTCTAAAGTTTGGCGTGGCCGCAATGCTCCCTATTCTAGCAAACCTTAAACTTTTCATGTTGCTTCCATCCAAAAGCTACCAAACCAGTTCCCAAACACATGTCCTACAAAAACAACATAAAATGCACGAAAAGAAACGTAAAACCACGGAAACAAACAACAATCCGAGTCAAATGATACCCAATTCGTAGGCATGAAACCTACTCATCAAATACCCCCAAAGTTGAACCATTGCTTGTCCCCAAGCAATACAATGCAACACAATAATGCACATGTAATCTAGTACCTATCATGCCTACGAATCTAGCAATAAACCAATATGTTATCCAATAACAAGCCTCAAAGATATTAACAACATACTCAAACAGTATATATCTAATTAAATACCAAGCAATAATTCAAATTGATCAATCAATCCAAACCTGCCATCACCCATATAGTGTGTGTGTGCTTATTAACCATTCTAACTAACTATAGTTCAAAATTAGTCACATAACACACATCTTAGAATAAAAAATAACGGTTTCAACTCAATTATCCTTGTGAACACGACAGTTCCAGCTAAAACAAAGCAATCACTAAGTCTAGGGGTCCCTATAAGGTTTATTTCTACTTTTAATCTTTCACGAGTGCGTTTTACGCTCCATCTTGTGTTTATACTTGTTTGTGCAATGTTCGACTCTCTTAGGCTTTTAAGTCAGCCATGTGTCGAGCTTTCGATCAGTGACTCCCAAATCAGTTGGCTTTAGGGCACTAGGTGTTAAGACACCCCTACGGATCTAATTACCTGAGTAACAGAGGCCACAAAACCAAACTAGTCAATGTATTTATTCATATTTATATATTTTTTCTTCCCTTTTTTTTCATTTTCTGGATTCTTTACTTTTTTTCCTTAATATATATAAATCCTCTAGATTCCCCTAAACTTAAGTTTTTACCTCATTTCAACTTTTACTGTCAGGTCACAAATTTCCTTAAATTTTAACCATAATGTTTCCTCCAGAAGCTAACTATGAAACCCTTTGAACCAAGTTGATTAAAATAGCTAAATCTTAAGTGTTATCCGGTCACATAAGCTTCATACAGGCTTAGATTAACATCATAATTCAAATTATGCCTAAGCATTATCTATCAATTCTGATCAAGACAATCATAATACCAATCTTATCATTGGCCAAGCTAACTTCAAACCAATCTAATACTTGGATTCATGCAAACAAACTATATGCACACATTCAAATGCATTCCTAACACTAACAGATATAACATGATATCCTAAGTGCAACACTAACAAATAAAATGAACATATATGCTAAACTAACCTAAATGCAACTCATTCATGCATATGTCATATGAACCCCCCCCCCCCCAAACTTATTTACAGACAATGCCCTCATTAGATAATTAAAAAGTAAAGATTAGAAAAAACTCCCCTAATCTGAAGCATCGTCCTCGCCCTCCCATCATCATCAGAGGGAGTATCTGGAGGAGGATAAACTGGGGTGGCACTATATGTGTGGAACTGTACTTGGACACCTAACTGCGAGAAATCCTGCGAGAGGGACTCTGAAAACTATGAAGTAAATGATCGAATCTCATCTACACTAATATAAATGGCATTCATCCTTCGCTGCATTCTCCATTCCATCCTAGTCAACTTGTCCTAGCATCCATCCTAGTGTTGAAAGTTATGGTTTGGACAATATATCAAACACTTGGCGTGCGTTCTAATTTTTGCCCAATGTCAACACCCTTTGAATGCGTCTAATCCCTCCAAGTAATGTAGCAACACAACAACAAACCCACAAAGTGCAAATATCTCTTAAGGAAGAAGAAGAAAGTGTTTAAATTGAGTACCTTTACTAATGAAAAAGAGGAAGAAAAAGTTGTAGACTTGGTGCAATCTTCTCCAAATAAATTCCTTACTTTCTCCTTACAATCCTTTAAAGTGATGGAGTTAGGGTTAAGTTGGTGACTTTGAATGGAATTGAATCTCTATTTATGGTAGAAATTGAATTAGTTTGGTGAATGTGGGAGATAGGTGGTTTTTGGGAGAGGTTGTGTTTGTGTGGGAGAAGGAAGTGGGTAAAATTTTGGGGGAGAGTGGGGTAAAATTTGCACGCGGGACTGCTCTTGACTTGCTGATTCGTGCATGAGCGTTGTGGCTCTTGAATGTGTGCATCGCGGCTTATGAATGGATGTCGCGGCTCTGAAGTTGTGCGTTGCGGCCCATAATCTTTATTTGGATTCCTTGCGTGTGTTGAAGGTTCGAGCGTCGTGGCCCATGAATTACAATGTCGCGGCTCATGAGGCATGTCACGGCTCTTACTTTTCCCACCGCGGCCCATAATCTCTAATGGTGTGCGGTTGAAAGCTTGCTGAGCTAAATTTTTTCCATATTTAATTTCCTTAACATTCCCTTGCATGCTTGCCACAAAATGAGCCATTCCCTTCATTTTCTTGCATTTTCTAGCAATTCTCAATCTCTTCAAATTTGATATAAAACTTGTATCACCTGAATTAATTTACCAGCAAAACTCAACACAATTAATTATGTTAAACTTATTACTAGAAACTAAAATAAATAAGCTTAATTTAAATAAATTCAAATCTAATTATAAATTAACCCGTGGGTTGCCTCCCAATAGCGCTTGTTTTTAAGTCTTCAGCTGAACTTTTTCCTTTTTCAATCACTCGGGCTCGTTGACGTAATTGGAATGCCTTCGATTGCATATCCCATATCATGCATCACATGCCCATTCTCCTCCATGTTCCCTTGCTTTTCATTTTCATTTCCCCCTTCACTATAATCATCTTTCCATGCTTCATCTTCTAAGATCTCTTGTGCAATATAACACTCTTCCACTTTATCCGGAATTTTTATGGTATCAAACACGTTGAATGTAACCTCTTGATCATTAACCCTCATTGTGATTTCTCAATTCCTTACATCAATCAAAGTTCGTCCAGTGGCTAAGAATGGTCGTCCCAAAATCAATGGAATCTCCTTATATTCTTCATAATTAAGAACGACAATATCCACTGGGAAGACAAACGTATCGACTCTCACTAGCACATCTTCGATCACTCCTTTTGGAAGTGTAATTGATCAGTCCTCCAGTTGCAGAGTTATATTCACTGGCTTTATTCCTTTCATCCCAAGTTTTTCGTAGATAGAGAGAGGCATGAGATTAATGCTTGCCCTGAGATCACATAAAGCCTTCCCAATAAACTGGTCCCCAATAGTAAATGGTATCGTAAAACTTCCAGGATATTTCATATTAGTGGGTAATTTTCTCTGAATAACTGCACTGCATTCTTTAGTTAGTGCTAACATCTCTCCTTCACTTATCCTCCTCTTCTTTGACAGAATTTCCTTCACAAACTTGGCATAACTTGGCATTTGTTCTAATGCCTCTGCAAAAAAAAATATTAATTTGTAATTTCTTGAAAACCTCCAAGAATTTTGAGAACTGATGGTCCAACTTGTGACTCTACAATCGGTGTGGATATGGTGTGACAGGATTCTTTGTTTCATGCTTACACTCACCGTGTTTCAATTCTAACTCTTGATTCTTCTTTTCTTCATTCTTGTTCAAATCAATTCCAATTCCTTCTTCCTTTTAAGTGTTAATCTTTTCTATGGATGTGGTATCATTTTTCGGTAAACTCTTCCCATTTCTTAGTATAATAGGCTTGCATTACTCATGACTTTCTCTTCTCGGATTGACTTTGGTGTCACTCGGTAGAGCACCTTGTGGACGATTATTCACTGCAATTGCTAGTTGTCCCATCTGAGTTTCCAAATTACGAAGTGATCCTTCTAAGCTGTTCATTCTTATGTCATTAGCTACAATGCAGTTAGTAATTAATTCTTCTATGTTAGGCTTTCTTTCCTGTTGTGGTTGAGTTGGGTCTTGGAAACCTGGTGGATGAAATTGTCTGGAGCTGATGATTGATTCTGGTTATTTCTCCACGAAAAATTTAGATGATTTCTCCACCCTAGATTGTATGTGTTAGAGTATGTACCCTGGTTGTTCCCTATAAAATTCACTGTTTTGGTATTGATTGCACACTGGTTTATGTTATGACTCCTGCACATAATTCACAGACTACAACTATCTATTTGTACTGATTGTGTTCCCAATGCATCAATTTTCTTTGATAGATTTGCCAATTATGCAGCCAGAGCTGTTACTGCATCTATCTCAAATTTCCCTTCACTTTTTGGTGGAATCAATCTAGTAGTCGGCCACTGATAATTATTTGCATCCATTATCCCCAACAATTCATACGCTTCTTCGAATTTCTTACCCATTAGAGCCCATCCTGCAGATGCATCAATACTAGTTCGTGTTGTATTAAATAACCCATTATAAAATGTTTGTACTTGCAACCACTTCGGAAGTCCATGATGAGGACACCTTCTCAACATTTCCTTGAAACGTTCCCAAGCTTCATACAATGATTTTGAATCCTGTTGTGTGAAAGACATAATCTCATTTCGCATTCTTGCAGTCTTTGCTGGGGGGGAAATTTAGCTAAAACTTTTTGAGCTAAATCATCCCAAGTAGTGCTTGAACCCGCTAGTAACGAATGTAGCCAACTCTTTGCCTTATCACGAAGTGTGAAAGAAAATAGCCTTAGTCTTACTGCGTCATCAGTCACGTCCTTGTATTTGAATGTGTCACATATTTCCAAGAAACTTACAAGGTGATCGTTTGGGTCATCATTCGGTATACCCCCAAATTGGCCTGAATTGCTGGTCTCCTAATACTTGAATGAATCTCAATGACTTGCGGCATCGCATAGTCCTTATGTGATTTTTGTCACGCTCCTAATATCCACCTGCTAGCTTCTTTTAGCCAGGTCAGACTTCGTGCTGACTTGTACAACCTTTATATAATGCTATATAAATTTTAACTTCTAATAATCAGAGTATAATGCGAAAAAGTGATAATATTATAATATCATTCTTTCATGGTACAGCATTCCCAGGTTACCTGTTCTTATTACACATAAGCCCTAAAAGACTTAAAAACAAATCTCCATTTATCTATCCGAGACTTGCAGTATTAGCAACCAGTCAGTTCCTAAGAAAGATGGGGTTTTCCATTAAAACGACGCACAATTAGATGACCTCACCCCTTTCCTTGTCAGAACTTTCTAGACATTACCAATAATGTTAATCTAACATAGTTAAAATGACTTCTACATCTTCAACTTTCTTTGTACAGTCAGAATCGTCTGGTAATTCATTGTTAGCTGTAATTTGTTTAAGATAATTACAAGAATAAGCATAAGAAGGCCTAACAAGTCTAACAGATATATATGAGAAGAGAATCACCATTTCAAGATATATATACAGAATAAGCTGATACAAGATTTCAACGATTATCAATATAGTGAACTGAGTGGTTCCCCACCCACGAACTAATGAACTTAGTTCCCCGTCTCATCAACACTGTTACAATTGTATCAATAGTATATACCGCTTCTACGGGGTACCTCTACATTGCGACAAATATTACCTCAGTGAGTTAGATCGGTTTCCTAACACCTCTTAAACTCGTACCCATACAAAAGAGTTATTCAACTCAGATACTAACAAGGTTTTCAATTGAAATTCAACAATCCATATCACGTTGCACATAATAGATAACAAGCATGTTAATGCATGCGGTGCAAAAGAAATAATACTTGCATAACAATAAACTTCATAAATAAGACACGTTATTGCACGAAGTGCATTTCAACAAATAAGTAGACTTGCCTTGTATCGCTTCGATCATTTATGCTAGTTCGCGTTCTTCATACGATCTCTTGAAGTGCAAGCTTTGCCTTCCTTTGATTATGCTAGGCATTTTAACGATTAAATCTTTTAAGTTTTATTTCGGCTATTATAACCGCTTATAAATAAGACTCCTTCTACTATAAATGAAATAATTTCAGCATTATAACTGCTTATAGAATGAATATTTTTCAACTATATTTAACATAAATTGAGCATTATAACTGCTTGCAAAATGAACATTCGTTTACTTTGTTTGAAATAAATCGAGCATTATAACTACTTATAAATTGAATATTCGGCTATTATATTTGAGATAATTTCAGCATTATAACTGCTTATAAAATGAATATTCTTACTAAATACTTGAAGAAAATCGAACATAGTAACTACTTATAAAAGTATATTTTCAACTTTATAAGAGAAATAAATCAGACATTATAACTGCTTGTAAATAGGACTTTTGTACTAGATACATAAAATAATTTGGGCATTATAACTGCTTGTAAAAGTATACATTTTTACTAATACACACATAAAAATGAAAACTATAACTACTAGAGTATACCTCTTGCAATTGCTAACTTTACTTCCAATGGCATAGTGCTTTGATGCTTCGAAAGTAAGTTTTATCTCACAATATCTCTCAGAATATAATTATAGAATATTTTGCTATTGAACTACTCTTGAAAAATGGTAAGGAATGAATGAACTTAGCTTGCTATTTAAAGGAAAACATAGTTTTGCTAATTGCATGTTAGGGGCTCGACTTATTACACTTTAGTGCCTAGCTTGGTCGGCTTATTACACATTAATACCTGATTACTTGAACAGTCATTCATTAGATATTTCTAGAGTTTTCATTCGTAACCCAGTTAAGACAATATTTATAATTTTGATAATATTTTGGGACATTACATTCACCCCAACTTATAAGAATTTCGTCCTCAAAATTATTTCTAATCATATTTATAAGTTTTATAATCATTCGGGATATTATATTCTCCCCTCCTTATAAGAATTTCGTCCTTAAAATTACAGTATAAGTTACGAAAATAAATCTGAGTAGTTGTCTCACATTTTACTTTCGAGCTCCCACGTAGCTTCCTCTATGTTTTGATTTCTCCAAATTACCTTGATTGAAGGTATTACTTTATTTTATAGAATTTGTTCTTTCTTATTTATGATTTCAATAGGAACTTCATCATACGACAAATCTTTCTCGATCTGAATAGGCTCGTGATCTATAACGTGTTTATAATCAAGTTTGTACAGTCGTAACTCGGACACATGGAACACGTTATGGATGTGATCTAACTAAGGAGGCAAGGATACCTCGTTTTTTGTTATTACATTTTAACGTTTCTCGATTTTTCGCTTGTGATCTTCTTCGTGGTGCCATTTATCTAATAATAATGAGTAACCAAGTATAAATATAAGTGTAATAAGTAAACAACTCGGTTTAACAAACAGAAATTTATATTTCACATATAGAAAGTTACATATTCGACTAGTGATTTATATAGTATCACTAGTTACACACATGAAAAATTACATAACCGACTAGTGATTTATATATCATCACTAGTTACACAAAATGATTCCCTTATTTATAAAACGTTGGAAAGACAATAATATGACAAACTACAAGTCACTTCTTCCTATTTGCTCATTTCTCCTTCCATTTTGATTTTTGGATTTTGGATAATTTCTTACTATGTGATCCATTGACCCACTGTTAGAGCACCTATTCCTATTGGATTTAGGGCACTGAGGTGCATAATGTCCCTCCTGAACATAAAGGAAATAATGGATCCTCTCATTTAGATATTCTCCTCTATGATTTTTCCCACATGTAACGCAAGGGTCAATCTTGTTATTGTTGTTTCTATTGTTGTTGTTGTTATTATTATAATTATTTCCCTTTCCCCTATAATTATTAGTAAAAGCAATGTAGACACCCAAATTTTGCACTTCGTATACTAACCTTGACAGGAGGGCAAAATTGTCAATTAACCCAGCCTACGAGAACGAAAGGTGGACATAAGTACGAACACTCAAGGCCACCACAACGACTTGCGACCAAGGCCGACACAACAACGAACGGATATTAGGAAGCGACTAATGGCCACTATGCTTACCTGCTCGCCGGTGAGCTGGTGGGGGGTCGGGGGGCAGCGCCCCTGGAAACCAAGCTCCAAATACGAATCCTGTGTCATGTCGTAGCCATTCGAAACGAGCATTCCTGAATGATATGGCACGTTTCCCAGTGGTTCCCGGACTGCAAAATACAAGCCTTTCAGTGAAAAGCAACAGTATGACACGAGAATCGAGGTGCAGTACAAAAATCGCGAAAATCAGCCCAGCCAGCCGCAGATCAATCCGCGGCCAATGATGGGACGACTGACGACACGGCACTCGAGCGCGGCGCGGGGGAACCGAGCGCGGTGCGGGGGAATCGAGGCTAGCCGCAGATCAATCTGCGGCCAAGCCGCGGATCAACCTGCGGCTGCCTCTAGCAGCCTTTATCAATGCAGTTCTTCATTTTTTCATCCACGGAGACAGGCAGTTGGAAAGAAAAAAAAAGGGGAAGAAGCAGCAGTAAGCAGCAGCGGGAGAGGAGAGAAAAGAGAGAAAAAGTGAGGATTTATACCCCTTTTTGTTAGATTGTATCACATACACTTTCTACTCTATTTAATATACGAGTTTATACGCATCGTGGTGTCATTTGCAAGGTGAAAAGCCCTTTTTTATAGCATTTTTGTTATATCATTTTGTTAAACTTTTTGTCATTTGGGCTATATTAAATGTAGTTTTTCTTTTATATTATTGAGGATCCATGGATTAAGGACTATTAGTGAGGGTTCCAACGGAACGAAATTCTTCCTAATGGCCCGATGATATCCATTTGGTGATTTTTAGCTCGTTATGGTAATGTATTATGCGTAGTGTATTTAGATTACTATTTTAGGATATCGTGGCGTGTTAGGCAACCCGGTGTTGTTTATTTTTTGTAGTATCCATTTTGTGGGTGTGTAGCAATTTTGGGTGTGAGCCTAGGAACGCGACCCCGTGGTCCAAATCCGATGATGGACATTTTTGGGTGTATGTAGTAGGGTCGATGTACCCTTTATTATAAGTCTGTAATTGTCGGGCCTTAAAACGATATCAAGTTAAAAATCGGGTTTAAGGCCCCGTAATAGTGAAATATATGATTGTGGGCATTTGGGGTTATTTTGATAGCTGACATGCCCATGAATAGCCCCCACGCATTTTAATGCTTGATTTGATTTACGACACAAAAACTGATTTCAAAGCTAAACGATGAAGATTTCCATAAAATCAATCAAATTAGGTTATTAGCACTACGAGGCTTAAAATTGGAAGTGCTAATGAATGTCGATTCCTATTTAAACGAGAAGGCTAAAGAAAAATCGTTTTCAAACATCACAAAAATGGTTTTATAAAAATAAATAACATTTTATTAAATCTTTGTGCATAGGGTTAAAGAGATCCTAAAGTTGCCCGTTATTTTATTTACGAAAGCAACGTATAGGTCTCGATTCCTATTTTGACGAAGGTTTAAAAAACTCTTGTTTTGCCAAAATGACTCCCAATGAAAATCTCACAGCTTTTGACAATTAAAATCAAACCTTTCTCACAAAAAAAATAAAGCCTTCTCGTATAGGCCGAAAGACATTCTAAAGCATTCTCAAATTAAAACACGACTTTTTATAAAAAAAAAACAAATGGTTTTTTATGCAAACTCACCACAACATTCACATAGGCACACACGCGCGCACACACATATTTTAAGAATTAAAAGATAGGAAAAGCATCGAGATTGCGGTAACCGTGTTTCACGGAAGTCGGTGGGTGCCTAATACCTCCCCCTCGCTTAAGCAAGCCCCCGAACTCTATGAATCTCGGTTTACAGGCCAATTAATTCGGAGTCACATATGAGCCAGCGATTTACGAAAACGAAGCTCGGATGAGTTGGTACATCCATTTCAAATATACCAACTGGCGACTCTGGTCAATTGGCTCATCATAAAAAACGATCTTTCAAAACCCCGTCGACATTTGGGCCGACCTTTTCCAAAAAATCATCTAATAAAAAGGCTAAAATTGGAAAGGGTAATAATTAGCATAGAAGCGATTTTCCCGGCGTCGACAGCTGGCGACTCTGCTGGGGACATTAGAGGGCTTAAGCCGCATTCAAATCTTGATGCTGTCCTATCCTTTAAAAATTTATGAATATGTATGTACGTGCGATATTTTGACCTGTTTTACTTGTTGTTGTGTGAATGTGTGTTTTTGTCCAATGAATAAATGATTGAATGAAATTGCTTTACTTTAAAGTAATCATTTGCATACGGTGAGGACAATGAATGTGAATGTATGTTGAGAGTGTACCTCCTCTTGAGGCAAACCTGTCGGTTGCTTATTACTGGACTCGAAGGGGCTGCTCCCCGGAGATGGCTCAGGAAACGCACCACCTAGATCCGCTTCAATCGAAAGGATTCAGACGAGTAGATTGCGAAGATTTGGGGACCTTCATGCCGAAAAGCCGCGAGAGTAACCTTAGGGTAGGTCAGCCTCAGATTAATCCAACGCAGGGAAGGTCTCCTCATGCCCTTTTATGTTTACGCGTATAAATGTCATAGTCCCATTTAATATTTTTATATATACCTCCCTTTTTTGTCAAAAGAAAGTACTAACCTCTATGTTTTGCAGGGAATAGCTGGGAAAGCATAATAATTCGTGTCTAGCATTTATTATTACAATAAGGGACTGCTAACATTTTGTTTTGCAGGGAAAGATTAAAAAACCCAAAAACACAAAAGTTACAGCTTTAGCATGCATCCACATCTTCCATTTCCCAAGATTAAACTTCAAACCATTTTCTCCTGTAGGATTGCTCCTCAAACGCGTTTACGATCTAAGAAGGCCCAGGATTCTACATCTGAAATGGCTGATCTTCCAACTCCTAATCCTGGTTCCATATCTCGGGAGGAATTCGATGATTTTAAAAAACAAATGTTGGAAATGGCCACGATGCTGAAAGAGCAGTTGCTACTGAGACAAGATCCGTCAAACAAGGATCCGCCTAAGGATGATCAACCCCAGCCTAAGGGCGAGCCAGTCATCCCCAAAGCCATTCCTACACCTAACAGGACAGTAATCACTATTCCAGAGGAGGGAGACACTGATGATCTTCGAAAGAAAATGAAGCAGATGGAGGAGACTATCCAGTCTCTGAAAGGCATAGGTTCCCTAGGCAGGGTAAATTATTCAGATCTGTGTGTCTTTCCAGGAACCAGGTATCCGGAGAAGTTCAAGATCCCCGAATTTGAGAAATATAATGGGAAGGGAGACCCTTATACACACCTGAAGATATACATTGGGGAACTTGGGTCTTATGTAGAGAACGAAGGACTGAGAATGCAGTTATTCCAAAAGAGCCTAACGGGAGAAGCAAGAACTTGGTATGCCCGCCTTGATAATGCTCGGATCCACAACTGGGAGGAGTTGGCCCATACTTTCTTGGCACAATACAGCTTCCAGGCATAGATGGCCCCTGACAGATACCAGATGACAAAGGTCAAGAAGCAACCAAAAGAATCTTTTAGGGACTATGCACAGCAGTGGAGGGGTATGGCTGCACTGGTGAATCCCCCAATGAGCGAGGCGGAGATGGTAATGACCTTTGTGGATATTTAGGAGGCGCCCTATTATGAGCGAGTGATAGCGGGGATTGGAAGACCTTTTACCGAAATGATAAAGCATGGAGAAATGGTTGACATGGGGTTAAAGTATGGTAATATCCGGGACTTCACAGCTCTAGAAACAGTTGCGGAGCAAATCCAGAGTGGAAACTATGGCAGTGCTTCCCGCAGGACCCAAAAGAGAAGGGAGGAGGATGTTTCCCTCATCCTGCAGGGATCATCTAGGAAGGTGGAGAATAGCCCTCCAGTGCCAATACAAAGAATTGTGCCACCTCGATAACCTAATTTCGATAATCAAAGGATGGACGGACGAAGAAAATTTGAGACCACCAGAGATCGGGTATTCACCCCGCTTGGGGATCCTCTTGAACAGATTTTGGCAGTATTAATAGCACAGAGAAAGATAGTCGATTTGGCACCCCCAATTGACCCACAAGGGAGAAGATTTGACCCGAGTAAGAAGTGTGCGTACCATTCGGGTTCCCCTGGTCACGATACTCAGGAATGCTGGGCACTGAAGCACAAGATTCAGAACATGATCGATAGCGGGGAGATCGTGGTGGAACAGCCAGAGTCACCAAATGTTAAAGTCAATCCCCTGCCTAAGTATGATGGGGAAGAGGTCAATGTGGTGGAAGTCAGCGAAGCCGGAGGACCACCAAGGTTGAATTATATAAAGAGAATCTATGAGATGATTGGCATGACAAGTGATCAGGAAAATATATGAGGGACACCGATTAGGTTGGCAGGTCAGAGCAGGGGTATCACAGAGGCGCCTATCAGGTTAACGGCTCTGAAACTTCTCACCGTTGCAGCAAGACCATAAATCCCCATTAGCAGTCTGAAAAAAGTACCGTGGAATTACGAGGGAGTATCGGAGGAGGCGGCCAGTTGTGCTTCCGTAACATCAAAGGGGAATCCTTTATATCTTCCAGGACGAGCCCTTGAGAGCAAAAGGAAGAAGAACGAAAAAATATCCGAGGAGAAAGCTGTGGAATTCTTAAGGAAGATGAATCATCCAGAAGCAAGGGGGGTCAAGGTATTGAGCAAGGAATCGACTCTGACATTGATCATGGATTTGGTATTATCATCCGACGATCACTGCAGAATTCTGGCCAAAGTCCTGGAAAAGGCACACATTCCCAAGGTGATTAGCATAGAAGGTTTCGGCCATCTAGTGAACCATCTGTTAGAAAACAATATAATATCGTTCACAAGAGATGATATCCCCAAAGAGGGAAGGGGGCATCGGAAACCGCTGCATATTGCGGTAATCTCATCAGGATATGTTATGAATGGGGTGCTAATTGATGGGGGATCAACATTGAATATCTGTCCATTCAGTACACTGAAAAAAATGAACGTCAATCCTAAGCGCCTGCGGGCCAGTTATGTGGTGGTACGAGCCTTTGACGGATCCTAGAAGGATACGATAGGGGAGATAGAATTGCCTGTGGAGATAGGGCCTTGTACTTTCGATATTTCATTCGAAGTCCTGGATATCGCGGCAAGTTATAACATGTTATTGGGAAGGCCATGGATACATATGGCTGGGGCAGTTCCCTCTACGCTACACCAGCAAATTAAGTTTATCATTGACGGGAATCTGGTGACGGTCACTGCAGAGCGTAATGGCCCTTCTCCTTCCAGGAATGGCCTACCGGTGATTAATTTGGACGAATCGGTGGTACCCGCCAGTTTTCAGGTGCTGGAAATCAATACTCCCCACTACAGATGTCTGGGGCTCCAGCCGTAAAACCTAAGGTCTCTCCTGAACTTACCTTTGTTGCTAGAGAAATGATGAAGATGAAGTTTTGACCTGGGCGAGGGTTGGGAAAGAACAGTCAAGGAATTACTGAGCCTATTCAACTGCCCAATCAGATAGGTAAGGCAGGGTTGGGGTATTATGGAGGCGTAGAACAGAAACACTCTCAAGGGGGGACCCCAACTCGACTGGGCGAAAGTCTGATGCTGAAAGTCAACAATGAACAAGGTACTGGCAAGCCTATGTCTGAGACAGGAGGTGAAAAATTGACCCCCACGAATGATGAGTCGGCCAAAAAGGAGAGTTTCCTACAGGAGGTCATGCAACAGTTTGAAACCAAGTGTTATATCCCTGGACAGTCAGTAAGCAGTGGAAAAGGGAAGGATGTTGCCATGCCGTCAGGAGCCCAACAGAGTGTGCTTGTCATCAATTGGGCGGGGCTGACTATTCCTGAAGAGGTTATGAAGAAGGATCAATGCGATGTGACTGTAGTCATCGAGGAAGTTTCCGATGCGAAGCCGCCTTTCATCTGTCGCATTCCGGCCGATCTGACCACCGACAATTGGACAATGGAGCCAGTAATATCCAAACGAGGGTAAAATATGGCGTCAAGATGGTAGACCCCGGATGGCGGAGGATGAATAGATACCAGTTTTTGTCCCTTATTTTGAATTTTGCATGGTTATGTTATTTTGTCATGTTATTTTAAAGATGATCATTGTGGGAAAATGACTTATATATATGACAAATATTTTTGTTTCATGTCAGGTGTACCAATTTGAATATTTCTTGCCTAACAAACGATGTTTCAAATTTGAAAGATGACTATGATTTTGATATTGAGCTGGATTCCGATTCAATAGGCATTGAGCAGGATGAGACAGATAATGACGACACGCCTGACGAGATCAGAGGATGGGTCGAAGACAAACCCAAGCCCAACTTAGACCAAACCATCACCATAAATATCGGAACCCCTGACAAACCCAAAGAGCTCAAGGTAGGGACAAACCTGACCCCTAGCCAGAAAATAAAAATAACCAAGTTGCTAAGCCAGTATGAGGATGTGTTTTCCTGATCTCATGAGGACATGATCGGATTGTCCACCGACATTGTGGTACACCGGTTTCCCATCAAGGAGGGTTTCAAGCTTGTCAAGCAGAAACTAAGAAAGCTAAAACTGGAGTGGAGCTTGGAGGTGAAGGAAGAAATCGTCAAATAGTTCAAGGCTGGAATCATTATGGTGTCCACTTACCCGGAATGGCTGTCCAATATAGTCCCAGTGGCTAAGCCGGGAGGGAAGGTGAGGGTATGTGTCGACTATAGAGATCTGAACAAGGCCAGTCTCAAGGACAACTTCCCAGTGCCTTTTATACACATCTTGGTGGATAACACAAACCAATACGAGGTGTACGCTTTTGTTGATTGCTTTGCGGGGTATCATTAGATAATGGTGGCAGAGGAAGACCGGGAAAAGACCGCTTTCATCACCCTTTAGGTCACCTTCTGCTACAGACGATTGGCCTTCGGTCTCACAAATGCGGGGGCTACTTATCAGAGAGCCATGATGGCCCTGTTCCACGACATGATACACAAGGAGATAGAGGTCTATGTAGATGACATTATCGTGAAATCGAGGGTAGAATCTGATCATATAACCCATCTCAAAAAGCTATTCGATCGGCTTAAAATATATAACTAGAAGCTCAATCCGGCAAAGTGTGCTTTCGGAGTGCAGTTGGCCAAGCTCTTGGGATTCCTGGTTAGTAATCGGGGCATTGAGTTGGATCCGGTGAAGATTAAGGCCATTGTGGATATGCCGGCACCTCGCACAGAAAGGGAGATAAGAGGATTTCTGGGAAGAATAAACTTCATCAGCCGCTTCTTATCCCACTTGACAACTACATGCGATCCAATTTTTAAACTATTAAGGAAAGATATCTTCCAAGAGTGGAATAAGCAATGCCAGAAAGCCTTTCAAACCATTAAGAAACAGCTGACAGAAGCACCGGTGCTGGTACTCCCGAAGGATGGGATCCCTCTGTTTATGTATATATCGGTCAATGCCATTGCGATGGGATGTATGCTAGGACAGAAGAATGAATTAGGCAAAGAGCAGGCCATCTATTACCTCAGCAAGAGATTTAGCCGATGTGAACAGAATTACACCCCCATCGAAAGGACCTGTTGTGCTTTGGCGTGGGCTGCAGTGAGATTACAGCACTATCTCCATGGGCACACTACGTACCTTATATCGAGAATGGATCCCCTGAAGTATATCTTTGAAAGGCCCATGTTGAACTGTCGATTGTCAAGGTGGCAGTTAATCTTACAGCAGTTCGACATCGTATACATAACTCAGAAAGCCATGAAAGCGCAGAGAATTGCAGATCAGTTGTCAGAAATGCCAGCAGGGGGGATGGAGCCTTTAGAAACTCCTTTGCCGGGCGAAGATGTATTCTGGGTCTTACACACGAGATGTGATGATGAGGGGCAGTTTTGGAAGTTGTATTTTGATGGTGCCATGAATGCTGAAGGGGCAGGAGCCGGAGCAGTCCTGGTCTCTATCACCGAAGAGCAATACCCCGTGGCCACTAAATTGCAGTTCAGTAATTCGAATAACATAGCTGAGTATGAAGGATGTATATTGGGACTCTGTTTGCCCGCGATATGGGAGTGAAGAGACTAGCGGTGTTTGGGGATTCAGAGCTGGTAATCAGAAAGTCGATCGGGGTGTATAGCACTAAGGAGCTCCGGTTACTTCCATACCACCGATGTGTTATCCAATTGATGCGAGAGTTTGAAGATATCGCTTTCCGACATATCCCCCAGGGACGGAATGATTTTGCCGATGCATTGGCAACTCTGGCTTCCTTAATCCACATAATCAAAAGCAGGGACGTTCTGTGACACCCCCAAATCCAGGTACTTAATTCCCACTGATTTGGTGTTCACTATAACATACATTCAAAACTAACTACCCAATAAAATAACAATTAAATAAACTTAAAGAAATATCTTTCCAAAATGGGTTACATCACCAAACTATTAAACATTTAAATCCCAGGTTATCTAAACCTTAATACATCAAATGCGGAATAAAACATAATTTAAAACAAGTATTGTTACAACTAATCATCAAGTAAATAGCATGTCGCTAGCTATTTATGCATCTTGCCCTTGCCTTTGCTCGTGGACGGCTCGTCCGACTTCTCAGTCTTAGCTGCAATGATTAGTGCAAGAGTGAGCAAAGAATTGCTCACAAGTACGATAACAATAATATTCAAATGAAATGGATTTCAACTGAGGAATAATAATTTTCTAAATCTCAGTCAATAAATGATTAAAATTTAAAAGCTCGTTTGAATGCTTGATTCAAGGAAAAATAGGTTTCGAGATTTAGAAATTATATCTGAGGGTCACAAGACCTCGAACTATGTCCTAGGTTGACAAGTATTTCTACTGTAACCTTTAACAGTCATATAGACTATGGAGCAACATCTCGTACTCAGGGGGATCAGCCCTTTGTACAATGTATTGTGCACAAACATTTTAACGCTGTCGCGTAAATAATCCCCTATATTAGGGTTGTTCATCTCAGTTTATCGTCTGAATCCATACCAAAAAGGAAATTGGCTTGGAATAAGTATAGAAAACATTCTAAGTCTTTGAAACGCTCATCAACTAAGGACTAGCTGAATCAATAAGGGTTTGCTAGTCTAATTCATCAATAGAGTTTGCTCAATAGAAACTATACTCGAAGTTTGAAAAACAAACAATGATTGGAATAAAGCTTAAGTATATAATCATGATAGTAACCTTGCTTGAATATCAATAAGCTAAGGTCGATAAGCTCACTCAATATAAATGAACTTGCATTGAATAATTTAACAAGTTAAAGGAAAGAACAACTTGCTCAACATAAAAGTAATAAATTGAGATAAGGAACTTGCCTCAAGCGTAGATTACAAATTTAAGTAATTCACGATCCTTAAACAACCTAAACATTTAATTGTAAAATGGTAATATAATTAGTCACAAGGTTAAAAGCATTCTAAGCTTGCTCTTTTATCATAACATCTCATTTAGCATACCATAGACAACAAGTACTAGTTAGCAACCATCTTGGAAATTCTTTAGTCATTTAATACGTTAATATAAGTTTAATTATGCATCATAACTTCCAATAAAAGAAAACAAAATAATTAATTTTTTTTTTCTTTAACAGTAGTGATTCTCGCCGGGGCGAGAAAAAGCTTAAGAAAATTGTCGCCGGGGCGAGAGGCTCGCCGGGGCGAAGTAATGCTTAACAAATTTGTCGCTGGGGCGACGCTGTCGCCGGGGCGAAGAAATCAGTTCATTTCTCTCGCCGGGGCGAGAGACTTGACTGTCGTCTTCCCCAGCTCGCGAACCAGTGAAAACTTAGGCCAATTCGGCCAAATTTTCCGAATTCTACCATCCAGAAAATAAATTAAATATACCCAGACATCAAATATGCTAGAAAACAAATACCCAACATGTTTTTAACTAATTTAACCATTATAAAACACATAATCAACCAATTTAAAACCAAAAATCCTTTGTTAAAACCAAATATTCATGTTTTAGCTATTTTAATAAATTCAACCACTGTAAACTCATCTTTCAATCATTTTAATCCATTCAAATTACATTCTTTTCATTTTTCATCATATTAACACAATCAAAAGCCCATTCACCAATTAATAATCTAATTGAACATCAATTATCAAATATATATACCATACATGAAATAAGACTCTGTAAAAACAAAAGACTTCACTCTAAATCATGTTTTCATGAATTAACACATCTAAATTGATTATTAATCAACATATAATCATCTAACACATGATTACCACCAATTACAACAACTATAATCAAATAATTCATATACTCTAGCAATTGAATTTACATATAGTAACTAAAATTATATGCAGTAGAATAAAACCAAGAGGAAAAAGGAATTATACCTTCAATTGTTGTAAGAACTTGGTGAATTCTTTTAAAATTACAAGCTCTTTCTCAATTCTCTCTTCTCCACTCTCAAATTCTCAAGCTCTGCTCTCTCTTTTCTCTCAAACTCTGATGTTCTTCTTCTTTCTTTTCTTTCTTAACTGACGTAGTTTTAAAAAAAAATATAAACTGATAACTTTAATAAACAAATAAAAACTGATAATTAATATAATAACGTATGATATAATATCTATCAGTTAAAAATTTCAAAAGCCTCTAAGGCTTGTTTGGCAAATACTAAATAAATTAATCCATTATTTTAACTAAAGATCTTAAGACCTTGTCTGGTAAAACACAAATAAAATAACCCATTATTCCCAAACAAAGATCATAGGGCCTTGTTTGGTAAAACTGAATTAAACACTTTCTCATTTATTTTAACAAACCAATATAACATATAGTTTAAAATGTCACACTTCTAATTTAATTGAACTTATTATTAAATAAATTCAATTAAACCTTATCAACTCAAATAATAATTTCATTTAACAAATAACAATAATACCAAATAAATTCTCTTATTCAAATAAATCATTTATTCAAATAAATCTCTTCATCATCTAATTTAATCATTAAATTAAATTAGAATAAACATAACAAATCACATTCAAATAACATTTAACATTATTAAGCTTAACATATACCCATTTCACAAAAACTTAATAAATTATTTATTAAGCTCAATAAATTAATAAAAATATTTATATAACTCAATAAATATTTTTATTCAATTACAAAAATTGCATTTGTTACACGTTCCACAGATTGAAATAGCAGTACAGAATGCCCCGGCATACGAGGAGCATGTGGCAGTATTATCGGAGGAGGTGGTTCTGCCAAAGTAGCCTTGGTATCACAACATAAGGGAGTATCTGAGGGATAGATCTTCGTCATGATCGATTACTTCACTAAATGGGTAGAAGCAGCTTCTTTCCCCAAAGTAACTTAGGAGATCATCGCCCGTTTCATCAGGAATAATGTCATTTGCCGATACGGGCAACCTGAGGTCTTAGTCTCCGACAATGCCAAGAATTTGAACAGTGCCCTCATGAAGGAATTATGTGACCAATTTAAGATCTAACACCTCAATTCTATGATTTACCGTCTTAAGATGAATGGGGCAGTGGAAGCTGCAAATAAGAATATAAAGAAGATCATAGCGAGAATGTCTGCCAATCATCGGGGATGGCCGGATCTGCTACCTCTCACCCTGCTGGCGTACAGAACGTCGGTGCGTACTTCTACAGGGGCAACCCCTTACGCTTTGCTATACGGAATGGAGGCTGTTCTGCCAGTTGAGGTTGAGATGGCGTCCCTCAGAATCTTGATTGATGCTCAGATAAACGAGGAGGATTGGATGCAAAGTCGGTATGACCAATTGGCCCTAATTGATGAAAGGAGGGTGGCTGCTGTTTTGTACGGTCAGTTATATCAGTAAAGAATCTCTCGATCATACGACAAAAAGATAAGACCTCAGAAGTTTAAGGAAAATGACCTAGTGCTAAAGAGAGTCATGCCTTATCAAGACGAAGCCAAAGGGAAGTTTGCCCCGAGCTGGGAAGGACCCTGTGTGATTAAGAAAGTGCTACCCGGAGGAGCCCTTATATTGCAAGAGATGGACGGTGAGGTGTTTCCACAGCCCATCAATTCTGACTCGGTGAAGCGGTTCTACGCTTAAAAAAAATCATCATTTTCTCCTCTTTCTTTGAAGAATGATCTACGTAGGACCTGATCTCCCGACTTGTGGGAGTACGTAGGCAGCCATCAGGGCACGGTCCATTTCTTTACAAAATAATACTTTCTCTAACCAAAACTGATTCCCAACAGCCAAAAAAATCTTCCTATACCCTCGAAACCTCCCGAAACTAGCCACCTAATCAGCTTCATCTCAAATGACATAACCCTAACCCAACCAAACAGTTAGCCAAAACCTAAGACTCAGTCCGATGAAATCAACAGGGTGTGCGACAATATTTGTCAAATCTCCATCAAGACTTGAGAAGAGAAAGAAGGCTAAATATCAAAATCATGGTTAGCTGGATAAAATGAGGATCCAATAAAAGGCAACGATACGACAAAAAAGGGAAAATGACTAAATTTAAATGCATGTCTATATATATAAGTCATTTTGTTACAATATTACTCTTTCGATAACCGATGAAACTGACATAGTCTATGCAGGAAATAAAATGATCTACAAATCTAAAACTAACTGAAGCAGGATGGATAAGGTCGTGGATAGATCTGAAGCATCGGCATCCCCTGCAATCTGCTGCCTCATCATGTCGATGCGATCCAATAAAGCAGTGGCTCGGCTAACAGTCTCAGAGTGAGCATCTATAACTGCCCTAGTCTGCAATACAATGACGTCTCTGTCAGTGAGGGCATCATCTCTGGCCAGAGTAGCAGCATCTCTCTCAACAAGAGCAGCGTCCCTCTCAGCCTCAGTAGTAATCAAGGCCAGTCGGATCCGGCTATCCTCAGCAACCCGACTAGGGGCAAAATCAGCTGAGATGGAATAAGGAATATGGGCGGGAGTGGAGAAGCCTTCAAAATCATATCTGGACATCATCTCTGTAGACTCAGGAGGAATAAATACCGCTGGGGTGGTATCATCTGTGAAAATCACTCGAGAGTCATCAAATACTCCAGTCTGACTCAAACCAACCATATCAGAGTCTCCGTGCAACCATTGCACATAAGCAGATGTCTGAATGGGGCAACTCTCACCATACTCGGCAAAGATCCTGCGAGAACAAAGATCATATACCCGCAGTAGATCTCTCTCTGTCTGGGTGATATGAGGAATCGATAGTCGGCTGCGCCCGTGAAAGGGTGAAAATCCTGTATCTGATCAAACTGCCCCATAACCGCCAAGGGATGATAAGTCGTCACGCCCCTCAAGCCAGGAATAGGGATGAAATCCAAGGTGGGCACATGAGTCGAGAAGCTCATGAAGGAGCAATAACCCGAATAGATCAAGAGATGAAAGGGCTCTTCAATAGCCGATAAGAATTCGATCCAGGAAGCCGCATCAATACAGCTCACGGGATGGAACGAAAATTGCATGGCTATGTCGTGGCTGAAGCAAAACCCATGGCAACGGAAATAACCGATGGGGCTGAGATGGCTCATAAACCATACATACAACAAAACAGAGCTCCCTCTAAATACTCTGCCTCGGAAAGACTGACAATATGAGGCTAACATGTGGGTGTCTGCTAGTATCATGGGAATAATGGTGTGATCCTCCTGAAGGGCTCTAGTGGTCGCAATAACTAGCATATCTAACAGATCGGATCCGGCTGGCAGATACAAAACTGAGATAACACAAGCCATCAAAACATCAACTCTCAAAGCGCCCCAGCGTTCCTCAGATATGGAAAAATCACCAGAGAATAGATGAAAACTTTCGGGTGAGCCGAATCGGTCAATTAGGAAATGAAGGGGAACTAGATGGTCTGATGTGATCACCGATAACAGAACTGTCCTCCGCAACCCAGTAAAAGTCAAGAACTGACGGCGCATGGGACCAGCTGTGACCCTGGCACAAGGAACATCCAAAGACAAGTCGGTAAAGCGGGCATACTCCTCAAGAGTAGGGGTAAGCTCCACTGTCCCTAATCTGAACACCTGACGAGCAGGGGCCCAATAGCTCAGAATACCTTCCGCAAAGCCCGCCGGCACCTGAAAGGATAATAAGGACCATCTGCAATAACCATGTCGCCCGGCGACAAACTGTCCAACCAGCGGAAAAACCTGCCAACCAACCCTGTGGGAGGACCGAGATCCAAATGTACCACGGCGTCTGGTGGCGACATCTGTGAAAAATAGTGTCAAAACGACTGTGCAGGGGTCATTCTCTATCCATGAATAAAAAGCATGCATCATACAGTTAATAATAGAGCAAATGATCAATTTTAAAATCCATTTGACTTGTTATGTGAAAATAAAATACGAGATTTCGACCAATCGAGTGTGGAACACGACGAATCGATTGTCGGGGTAGGACCCGGCAGGAACGAGGTGATTTACGAAATGATTAACCGAAAACGAGACCTGGTGCCGACGAGATGATCAACCGGAAACGAGACCCGGTGCAGACGAGTCGACCAATCGGAGACAAGAACCGATACAGACGAGTCGACCAATCGAAGACGAGAACCGATACAGGCGAGTCGACTAATCGGAGACGAGAACCGATACAGACGAGACGACCCATCAGAGACCAGACCCTACATCTAAGAGAAGATCGATCGGATACGAGACCTGACAGTTATGAAACGACGACGATTCCAAGACGACGACGGTGACGCCCCCAAATTCGGGTCTCCAAATACCCGAATCCGGTCATCACGATCCAACATAAACATCCACCTATAACAACATATGGTATCTAAAATGCGGAATAAAATAAACATACGTTGTTCATTACAAGGTGTTACTAGTCCCAGAATACGATTAACCTTAAACATTTACACAATCCATACCCTAAATAGCTATCAGGGTTTAAATTACATTAACAGTAATTAACTAACACATGAATCTAAAGTCTGCTACGAGAAGTCTATCATTTCATCTTTTCTTTTCCTTTGTTCTTCCCTAACGTCTCGGGTTTAGCTGCAATGAAGTCATGATATAGCAAGAATGAGCAACGAGTTTGCCCAGCAAGTTTAAAGTGCAACAATAAAGATATATCATGATGAAGGGATATTAAAGGGATTTCAACAATAGAATAATCAGAAGCAAGAACATTAAATGCTTTTAGAACAATTGATAGTCAGATAGACTTTGAACGATAACTTCCAGAGGAGTCAATAGCTGGTTGACCCTCTGGTTACTGGCTACAGAATAACGTACTTGAGGGGATCAGCCTCGCGTACCCTATGTATATGCATAACATTTAATTCTGTTGTTTGTACCTTATATACGGTACGTGGGGTACTCCCCTATAAATAAAGGGGTGTTCATACAGTCTAAGAATCCTTACCATTGATTGGTTCGGATAGCTTTTATAAATTCATACTTGCCTGACCGAACAAGGGTTCAGACTTAACCATGAGTAATTCAAAATTTCTGAATTTAAATAATTATATGAAATCAAATGCGCGAGTGCGAATGTCAATAAATATACAGATGTGGAATAATTTTAAAAGTAATTAGACCACTTAAAGCGTGCTCGGAAATAAGATTCAAGCTTAAAGAATAACTTGCAACAATACATACCTTTTTGCACGAATTAAAAACAATGCATAAGGTTTAAAAGCTTGCTCAATGTAAAAATTGAGTGAGAAGAACTTGCAAAAATGAAAGAAGTTTAGGGTTAGGAACTTGCAGAAATCAAAGTTCGGGATAGAGAACTTGCCTGCTTGCTCAGCTACAGATAAATTCTAGCTTTAATTAATTGATCTCGAGTGACCTATCATTGGATAAAGTCGGCTTATTAATTATTATGACATGATTGTAACTTGGCACGCTTTACAATACCATTTACTTAGCAATTAAATAATTCATCATCTCTATTTAATTACCATTCAACATTAGTTAAATGGAAATTTATTAATGGCCTTTAGCTATTATTTAAATAGATAATAATTAATCATGGTCACTATCATTTGGATACTCAATTTATTACCTTTAATTGTATCTAGGTATGGTTTAACAAATAAATTTATTTTGGTTTAAAGATAACAGAAACCCATTGATCAATTATTTAGTTGGTTTACTCTTAATTACCATTTACCTTAGGGGTAATTTAGTAATTATTATTTGATCACTGTGTTAGTCTTACTAATAAATAGTCAAGTGTTTATTACTTATTCAATAATCATTTAATTAACTTTATTATTTAATATTAATTAAAATATTTATTATCTTTATTTATTATGGCCCAAAAATCATTAACTTATTAATCTCCTTCATACTTAATCATTATTTCATTGATGATTAATTATTTACCATCCTTATTATTTCGTAACTTCATTCATACTTAATTATCATTATTATTAAATAATAATTAAATACTTAGTACCTTTATTTATTATTTATTAATAAATAATAAATAATTATTTTATTAACTTTATTCGTATTTAATTATTATTATCATTAAATAATAATTAAATAATAATTATCTTTATTTATTATTATTTTTTTTTTATTTTTTTTTGTGGGAAATAATAAATAATTATTCATTAACCTTGTTTCTATCAAATACAAACAATCATTAATTCACCTTAATGAATAGACCCATTTGCTGAATAACACTGAATTTGTAATCACTATCCAGCCCTCATTAACCTCTAACAGAAAACCAAGGTTCAGTTTATTTTTATACCAACCATGTTATTGTCAGGATACTAATACTAAGTGAAACAAAAATCGGTTTGGGCATGACCACAACACCTGGTGTGCACCCTATAGCACAACATCAGCCTAAACATGGTACACAACCGACATGCCAAAACCTTAAGGTTCCCTTTCACACAAATTTCCCAATTCCAAAACAACACAACCCAAATAATTTCAAAGAATCATTTAATCTAATACAGAGGAAAATTACTTCCAATATAGAGAACAAGTAATTCCAGTATATAGAAACAGATACCCCAACACAGAGGAAAGTTTCAATCCAACACAATACATACAGTCGACAATACCAAACAAGTATGGAAAAATTCATAAAAACCCAATAGGAACCATCACAGTGGTTCGATAACCCTATGGCTATACCTCAATGTGGTGCGGACGACAGCCCTCCTCCTTCCTCCAAAGTAGTTGACAAATTCGGACATTCACAGCTAGCGACTAATTTTCCCCTGGCTCTCTCTCAAAAATTTCTAAATTGGGACTTACAAACAAAGGAAAATCGGCAGCTTGGCTAATTGGAACTTATCAGCTCTGCAGCTCGATTTAGGGTTTGGGGAGGTACACTTTATAGTGAAATTTTTATCCAAATTAACTGGGTATTACCCCAATTAATCCCTCAAGGACCGTCGGTAGGAGAAGGGTAGCGACGGCGACTTGCCGGTTGGCCTTTGAGCCGTGTGCGCTGTCACCAGTCGCGTCGCTGGAAATCAGGAACCTTCAGTCCGTTCGCCACACGTTCGGTTGCTTTGGTTGACCTTTGGGTCGTTGCCGGTCTTTTCCTTACCCCGTCCGCTTGCTGTCGAGTTGTCGCCGGTCCTTCCTCCCGTCCCGTCCGGTCGATTGATTGAGAACCCTAGGTATAGATGGATTTGGCTAGGTGAGCGTCTAGGGTTTGCTTGCTTGGTTGGGTCTGAGGATTTGATTCCTCTCGGTTGTCCCAATTTGGCTTTAGCTGGTTTTACCAAATAGATTAGGGGTGGATCGACCCGAGTGCAACGGGTACAACCCGGCTGCAACGACCCAAACCGGCTGGAACAAAAATAAGGAATGGGCTCAGCTTATAATAAAGTTTGGCCCAACAGGGAGTAAAAATATGGACTCAGCCCAATAGGAAATAAAAGAATTTGGGTTTAACTTAGAAATAAAGAAATGGGCCACTCTAAATAAAGGAAAAGTGAACCAAATTAATTTAATCGCATTGTATTCCAAATGTCTTAAATTAAATAGCTACCCTATTAATTATTTATTTCAAATATTTATTTTGACCAAAACTCTTTATTCAAATTATTTAATCCGATAATGATAAAATTATTTGTTTAATTTCCAAATTTTCTTGCACATAACATCTTAGGGTTAACTCACCAATTTATTTAAACTATCAGTGAGTCCCTTTAGTGCGCAGAAAATTATTGGACCACATAGTTATATAATTAATCAATAATACCCACATGGATCCAATTAAATTCAAAAAATTTATGTATAAAATGGATTTTATTTATTAAAACAAATTTGATACAATGTTTAAAAATTCTCGGACATTACATCCTCTCCCCCTTATAAAAATTCCGTCCTCGGAATTTCAATCTAAGGTTACTCGAACAACTGAGGGTAATTTGCTCTCATATTTTCTTCGAGTTCCCACGTGGCCTCTTCCACCGCGTGATTTCTCCAGAGAACTTTCACCGAGTGAATGATTTTATTCCTCAGCTTCTGCTCTTTTCTATCCAGTATTTGAACAGGAATCTCCTCGTACGATAAATCCCTTTCGACTTGAATTGGTTCATAGGAGATGACATGTTTGTAGTCTGGCTTGTACGGACGCAACACTGATACGTGAAACACGTTGTGGATGTGCTCAAGTTCAGGAGGTAATGCTACCTCGTACGCCACTTCGCCTATTCTCCTTAGTATTTCAAAAGGTCCTATGAACCTAGGGCTCAATTTGCCCTTTTTCCCAAAACGGATTTTCCCTTTCCAGGGAGATACCTTTAGAAACACAAAGCTACCAACTTCAAAATCTCGTTTCTGACGATGTAAGTCGGCATACTTCTTCTGGCGGTCCTGTGCTGCTACTAACCGTTGTCTTATTACTTTAATAATTTCCACGGTTTGTTGTACCAATTCTGGCCCCAACAATCTCTGTTCACCAACTTCATCCCAACACAACGGCGTTCGACACTTCCTCCCATACAATGCTTCGTACGGTGGCATACCAATGGTAGCATGGTAACTATTGTTGTAAGCGAACTCTACTAGTGGCAAGTGATCGTCCCAGCTGCCACTTAAGTCCATCACAACTGCCCGAAGCATATCCTCTAGAGTTTGAATTGTTCGCTCACTCTGACCATCAGTCTGAGGATGATATGCCGTACTCATTCTTAACTGTGTTCCCAGTCTCTCCTGTAGGCTTCTCCAAAAATTTGACGTGAATCGCGGATCTCTGTCTGACACAATAGAAACCGGCACTCCATGCCGTGATACTATCTCCTTCACGTAAAGTTTCGCCAACTGCTCCAATTTGTACCTAATCTTGATCGGTAGGAAGTGGGCAGACTTGGTCAAACGATCTACGATCACCCAAATGGCGTCTAGACCCTTCTGAGTTGTCGGGAGTCCTACCACAAAATCCATAGTAATGTGTTCCCACTTCCATTCTGAAATCTCCAAGGGTTGCAACAATCCGCTCGGTCGCTGGTGCTCTGCCTTAATCCTCTGGCAAGTTAAACACCGGCTGACGAATTCTGCAACTTCCCCTTTCAAATGCGGCCACCAATAATGTTGACGAAGATCTTGATACATCTTGGTGCTACCCGGATGTACCGAAAATCTTGTATTATGGGCCTCCTGGAAAATCTCTTCCCTTAAGTCTGGTACGTAGGGTATCCAGATCCTTCCCTCGAACCTCAGCAATCCTGTGATGTCAACCTTATACTTCAAGGCTTTTCCCTCCGATAACTGTTTCTTAATGTCAATGCATTCCTCGTCAAATTCTTGAGCCTCCTTTATCTTATCCAGTAGAGTCGGGCCTGCCGTTACGGTACACAACTTTTCGTCCGTCTCCATTGGATACTTAACCTCCAGTTCCAGGCGTTCGAAGTCCCGTATCAATTCCTCCTGGACTGTCAGCTGCATCAATTTCACCTTGCCCTTTCTACTCAAGGCATCAGCCACTACATTCGCTTTGCCCGGATGGTACAGAATTTCACAGTCGTAGTCTTTGATCAATTCCAACCATCGGCGCTGCCTCATGTTCAGCTCCTTTTGAGTGAAGATATATTTCAGACTTTTGTGATCTGTATATATCTCACACTTCTCCCCATATAGGTAGTGCCTCCAAATCTTCAGGGCAAAAATTACCGCTGCTAACTCCAAGTCATGAGTCGGGTAACCCTTCTCATAATCCTTCAGCTGACGTGATGCGTACGCCACTACCTTGCCGTGTTGCATCAACACACAGCCAAGACCCTTGTGTGACGCGTCGCTATACACTACAAAGCCTCCAGCGTTGTCTGGTAAGGTCAACACCGGTGCTTGGCTAAGTCTCTTCTTCAATTCCATGAAACTTTCTTCACACTTCTCCGACCAAACAAACTTAACTGTTTTCCTGGTGAGATTGGTCAATGGCGATGCTATCTTGGAAAAATCCTGTATGAACCTTCGATAGTATCCCGCTAATCCCAAGAAACTCCGGATCTCTGTCGGCGTCTTCGGCTGTTCCCAGTTGATAACTGCTTCTACTTTTGCTGGTTGCACCGAAACACCATTCTTATCTATGACATGACCCAGAAATTGCACTCTCTACAACCAAAACTCACACTTAGAAAACTTTGCATACAATCTCTCCCTCCTGAGAGCTTCTAATACAATCTTTAAATGTTCAGCATGCTCCTCCTCTGTTTCTGAATACACCAAGATGTCATCGATGAATACGACTACGAATTTATCCAAGTATTGCTTGAACACTCTGTTCATCATATCCATAAATGCTGCTGGTGCATTCGTCAATCCAAAAGACATTACCAGAAACTCGAAGTGCCCGTAACGAGTTCTGAATGCAGTCTTCGGGATATCTTCTTGCCTCACCTTCAGCTGATGGTAGCCTGTTCTTAAGTCGATCTTTGAAAAGTACTTCGCTCCCTTGAGTTGATCGAATAGATCGTCAATTCTAGGAAGTGGATACCTATTCTTAATCGTAACTTTGTTCAACTCCCGATAGTCGATACAAAGCCTCATTGAACCGTCTTTCTTCTTTACAAACAGAACTGGCGCTCCCCACGGGGACACGCTCGGTCTAATATAACCTTTATCTAACAGCTCCTGCAGTTGCACCATCAACTCTTTCATTTCTACAGGTGCCATTCGATACGGCGGCTTCGATATTGGTGCGGTTCCCGGTACCAAATCGATAACGAATTCAATATCTCTGTCCGGTGGCAATCCTGGAAGCTCTTCGGGAAAAACATCGGTGAACTCTCTCACGACCGGTATTCGACTCATCTCATCCCCTACTCGACGGGTATCAACCACATGGGCTAAATAACATACGCAACCTTTCTTAAGCAATCTTCTCGTCTGCATCATAGTAAGACAACAAGATTGTCTTGGTGACTTACTGCCGTAGAATACCACCTTCGACTTATTAGGAGTCTTCAGTTGTACACACTTTTCCTTACAATCAATAACTGCTCCGTGGGTTGATAGCCAATCCATTCCCAGGATTACATCAAACTTTCCCAGCCGAATGGGTATCAAATCCACGTTGAGCTTAAATCCTCGTAATTCAACACAACAATTCCTATGAATGTGTTCTACAGGGACAATTTCTTTGTTTGCTACTTCTACGTTCATAGGGTGTTCTAATTTTTCACAAGGTAACTTTAATTGACTAGCAAATTCTTCGGAAACGAAAGAGCAAGTAGCACCCGAATCAAATAACACATATGCATTTATATCATTGATTGGGATGATACCTGACACCACGTCCTTGGATTCCATTGCATCCTGGACAGTTATGTTGAACGTGCGGGCTGTCGGCCTATTAGCTTGACTGGCTGGTGCCCCATAGCTCAGCCGGTTATTGTTCCCGCTGTTGTCGTTCCTGTTGCCACTCCCGGCGTCACCCTTCTTCTTCGGACAATCCCTCATTTGGTGGTCGGGTGCTCCACATGAAAAACATCCCCCCTTTGGCTTATTCTGACATTGGGGAGCCATGTGCCCCGGTTGCCCACACCGGTAACAAACACTCTTTCCCTTCATGCATTCTCCTATGTGGTTCTTGCCAGAATTACTGTACCTGTCTGGCTTCTTCGCCTCCCCTCCAGACTGGTTTCCTGCGGGTTTATTACTCCCGAGTGATTGGCTTTCATTCCATTTGCGCTTATTGGGGTTGCTGCCCCCGCTGCTTCCTGACTTCTGGGCTTCATGACCCTTCTTCTTTTCCTGATTATACTTAGTCAAGGCCTCACTGCCACCCTCTGCAATGATTGCCCTCTCCATCAACTCTGCAAATGTCTTGATTTTCAACACCGCGACAGAACGGTATAACCATGGTTTCAACCCTTGCTCAAACCTAGAGCTTTCCTTTCCTCGGTGCTGACCTGGTGAGTTGCAAACCGTGCCAACTCATTGAACTTAGCTGCGTACTCCGCCACAGACATGTTCCCTTGTTTTAGTTCTAGGAACTTGATCTCCATCTCTTGCTTCATGCTCTCTGGAAAGTAATTTTCCAAGAACATTTCCTTAAAACGATCCCAAGCGACAGTGCCTTCTTCCACTCGGCCTCTGTTGGCCTTCCACCAGTAGTTTGCCTCGCCTTTTAACATGAAGGTAGCAAAACTTATTTTTTGTTCCTCTGCCACCCGTGCTACCTCAAAGACCTTCTCTATCTCTTCTATCCAGGTCTGCGCTTCGATTGGGTTAAGAGTTCCCTTGAACTCAGGTGGTCCCACCAATTTGAAATCTTTAAAATTCGCCAGATGATGCACTGGCTCGGCTGCTGCTTGGGTCCCTACATGCGGCGGTCTTGATTGCATGGCCTCTGCCAGCATTTCCACAAACATTCTCATTGGGTTAGTTTGATTCCCAACCTCGCTCTCAGATTCTTCAACTCATTGGTTACGTGGCCTTCTTCTCCGCATGATCTGAATAAGGAATTTGATGACTTTTACCTATAGATTTACATTTCGCACGACATATCATTAAAATTAGTAATCAAGGGCAAAATATCTATCAACACATTTGATTTAAGTGAAACATTTGCATTTATATTCATATACCACTGTTTTGTTACAAGACTAAACATGTGGCATACTGCTATAAATGTGCCACTGTGTGCCCTATCCATCAATAACCTTTCCCCCTAGACAAAAGTGGGGAATCCTAATCTTTCATCCCTAAAGATCACAAAAGTTGGGGTTTAACTGCTACCCCAAGCATAAATACAGATATAAAGCTTCACAAGACAACATAAATATGTCCCTAATATGACAAAAAGTGGGACTGACTGTACTAAAGAAAATCAACTGCTCCATCAAATCACTGCTCATCACGACGGATCCGAGCCTGCTGACCAGAGAATGCTCCATCCCCGACCCTGCGACGAACAGAGCGACTGGACTCCCCTATCTCAGTCCGGGGCCTCCTGTAGGCTGCATCTAGGGCATATCCTAGGGTCTCGATCCTCACCGCCCCAGCCTCTAACCGGTCCTCCAATAGGTCAACTCTACTTGCTGCTCTGACCCAGGCGTCCCTCACTCGGACATTCTCAACAACTTCTAGCCCAATCTCGAACTTCATGGCCTCCTGTTTCGCCCTCAGGTGGGTGATCTGCAGATCCCTCTCCTCCAACCTCTCTCTCAACTCAGCATTTCGGGCCACTAGCTGATGTAGCAGTGGTCCGACCTGCTGTGCTGAGGACTCGTAGCCCTGCAGCTGTACCTTAGCCACCCCTAAGTCATGCTCGAGCTGGTAGGCTAAGTCTCTGTACTGGTCCTCCATAAACTGATGGGTCTGGTTTTGCTCCTCCAAATGAGCAATCCGAGCCTCCAGCTCCTCATTTCTGCTAATCAGCCCCTCGATAATATCATCGGCAGTGGACCCCATGCCATCAACATCAGCAGGTGGCTCCTCCCCCTCGGTCTCGGGGTCCTCCTCCTCAGCCTCTGGATCCTGACTGCCCGACCTCATAACCCCTCCTACTACCGGCTCTGGTAGCTCCCTAAGGTAGTCCTCCTCCGGCTCGGACTCCTCCTGTAAAAATCCTGGGGCAGTAGGAGCATAGCCCACCAGCTGCTCCGCAACTACTGGTATGTCTATAAATACCTCCTCCTCCTCACGGGCTCCACTGGTCTCCCCTACGGCAGCCATCCTACAAACACACAAAAACTATCATTAGTACAGCAATAAAATATATTCATTGAAGAAATGAAATTATATCATTGGGTACTACTCGACTCGATGAATTCCCCAATTCATCAAAACCACATATGATAAATCTCCTCGATTTTTCTCCTAACACTCGATACGAGTTTACTATGAAGGTTATAACCTAGGTTTCGCGATCCTAAAGTTTATAACCTACGACTTTGATACCAACCTGTGACGCCCAAAAATTCGGGTCTCCAAATACCCGAATCCGGTCATCACGATCCAACATAAACATCCACCTATAACAACATATGGTATCTAAAATGCGGAATAAAATAAACATACGTTGTTCATTACAAGGTGTTACTAGTCCCAGAATACGATTAACCTTAAACATTTACACAATCCATACCCTAAATAGCTATCAGGGTTTAAATTACATTAACAATAATTAACTAACACATGAATCTAAAGTCTGCTACGAGAAGTCTATCATTTCATCTTTTCTTTTCCTTTGTTCTTCCCTAACGTCTCGGGTTTAGCTGCAATGAAGTCATGATATAGCAAGAATGAGCAACGAGTTTGCCCAGCAAGTTTAAAGTGCAACAATAAAGATATATCATGATGAAGGGATATTAAAGGGATTTCAACAATAGAATAATCAGAAGCAAGAACATTAAATGCTTTTAGAACAATTGATAGTCAGATAGACTTTGAACGATAACTTCCAGAGGAGTCAATAGCTGGTTGACCCTCTGGTTACTGGCTACAGAATAACGTACTTGAGGGGATCAGCCTCGCGTACCCTATGTATATGCATAACATTTAATTCTGTTGTTTGTACCTTATATACGGTACGTGGGGTACTCCCCTATAAATAAAGGGGTGTTCATACAGTCTAAGAATCCTTACCATTGATTGGTTCGGATAGCTTTTATAAATTCATACTTGCCTGACCGAACAAGGGTTCAGACTTAACCATGAGTAATTTAAAATTTCTGAATTTAAATAATTATATGAAATCAAATGCGCGAGTGCGAATGTCAATAAATATACAGATGTGGAATAATTTTAAAAGTAATTAGACCACTTAAAGCGTGCTCGGAAATAAGATTCAAGCTTAAAGAATAACTTGCAACAATACATACCTTTTTGCACGAATTAAAAACAATGCATAAGGTTTAAAAGCTTGCTCAAAGCAAAAATTGAGTGAGAAGAACTTGCAAAAATGAAAGAAGTTTAGGGTTAGGAACTTGCAGAAATCAAAGTTCGGGATAGAGAACTTGCCTGCTTGCTCAGCTACAGATAAATTCTAGTTTTAATTAATTGATCTCGAGTGACCTATCATTGGATAAAGTCGGCTTATCAATTATTATGACATGATTGTAACTTGGCACGCTTTACTATACCATTTACTTAGCAATTAAATAATTCATCATCTATATTTAATTACCATTCAACATTAGTTAAACGGAAATTTATTAATGACCTTTAGCTATTATTTAAACAGATAATAATTAATCATGGTCACTATCATTTGGATACTCAATTTATTACCTTTAATTGTATCTAGGTATAGTTTAACAAATAAATTTATTTTGGTTTAAAGATAACAGAAACCCATTGATCAATTATTTAGTTGGTTTACTCTTAATTACCATTTACCTTAGGGGTAATTTAGTAATTATTATTTGATCACTGTGTTAGTCTTACTAATAAATAGTCAAGTGTTTATTACTTATTCAATAATCATTTAATTAACTTTATTATTTAATATTAATTAAAATATTTATTATCTTTATTTATTATGGCCCAAAAATCATTAACTTATTAATCTCCTTCATACTTAATCATTATTTCATTGATGATTAAGTATTTACCATCCTTATTATTTCGTAACTTCATTCATACTTAATTATCATTATTATTAAATAATAATTAAATACTTAGTACCTTTATTTATTATTTATTAATAAATAATAAATAATTATTTTATTAACTTTATTCGTATTTAATTATTATTATCATTAAATAATAATTAAATATTTATTATCTTTATTTATTATTATTTTTTTTTTATTTTTTTTTGTGGGAAATAATAAATAATTATTCATTAACCTTGTTTCTATCAAATACAAACAATCATTAATTCACCTTAATGAATAGACCCATTTGCTGAATAACACAGAATTTGTAATCACTATCCAGCCCTCATTAACCTCTAACAGAAAACCAAGGTTCAGTTTATTTTTATACCAAGCATGTTATTGTCAGGATACTAATACTAAGTGAAACAAAAATCGGTTTGGGCATGACCACAACACCTGGTGTGCACCCTATAGCACAACATCAGCCTAAACATGGTACACAACCGACATGCCAAAACCTTAAGGTTCCCTTTCACACAAATTTCCCAATTCCAGAACAACACAACCCAAATAATTTCAAAGAATCATTTAATCTAATACAGAGGAAAATTACTTCCAATATAGAGAACAAGTAATTCCAGTATATAGAAACAGATACCCCAACACAGAGGAAAGTTTCAATCCAACACAATACATACAGTCGACAATACCAAACAAGTATGGAAAAATTCATAAAAACCCAATAGGAACCATCACAGTGGTTCGATAACCCTATGGCTATACCTCAATGTGGTGCGGACGGCAGCCCTCCTCCTTCGTCCAAAGTAGTTGACAAATTCGGACATTCACAGCTAGCGACTAATTTTCCCCTGGCTCTCTCTCAAAAATTTCTAAATTGGGACTTACAAACAAAGGAAAATCGGCAGCTTGGCTAATTGGAACTCATCAGCTCTGCAGCTCGATTTACGGTTTGGGGAGGTTCACTTTATAGTGAAATTTTTATCCAAATTAACTGGGTATTACCCCAATTAATCCCTCAAGGACCGTCGATAAGAGAAGGGTAGCGACGGCGACTTGCCGGTTGGCCTTTGAGCCGTGTGCGCTGTCACCAGTCGCGTCGCTGGAAATCAGGAACCTTCAGTCCGTTCGCCACACGTTCGGTTGCTTTGGTTGACCTTTGGGTCGTTGCCGGTCTTTTCCTTACCCCGTCCGCTTGCTGTCGAGTTGTCGCCGGTCCTTCCTCCCGTCCCGTCCGGTCGATTGATTGAGAACCCTAGGTATAGATGGATTTGGCTAGGTGAGCGTCTAGGGTTTGCTTGCTTGGTTGGGTCTGAGGATTTGATTCCTCTCGGTTGTCCCAATTTGGCTTTAGCTGGTTTTACCAAATAGATTAGGGGTGGATCGACCCGAGTGCAACGGGTACAACCCGGCTGCAACGACCCAAACCGGCTGGAACAAAAATAAGGAATGGGCTCAGCTTATAATAAAGTTTGGCCCAACAGGGAGTAAAAATATGGACTCAGCCCAATAGGAAATAAAAGAATTTGGGTTTAACTTAGAAATAAAGAAATGGGCCAATCTAAATAAAGGAAAAGTGAACCAAATTAATTTAATCGCATTGTATTCCTAATGTCTTAAATTAAATAGCTACCCTATTAATTATTTATTTCAAATATTTATTTTGACCAAAACTCTTTATTCAAATTATTTAATCTGATAATGATAAAATTATTTGTTTAATTTCCAAATTTTCTTGCACATAACATCTTAGGGTTAACTCACCAATTTATTTAAACTATCAGTGAGTCCCTTTAGTGCGCAGAAAATTATTGGACCACATAGTTATATAATTAATCAATAATACCCACATGGATCCAATTAAATTCAAAAAATTTATGTATAAAATGGATTTTATTTATTAAAATAAATTTGATACAATGTTTAAAAATTGTCGGACATTACAACGACGATTACGAAACGGAGCACGACATCAGCGATAACGATTATAGCAACGACCTGTCAGAGACGGAACCCGACAACAACGATGCGATCAGCGATTGAGTCCTGTTGAGATCGATACTCACAATAAATTTACGATTGCATGACGCATTGACACCTTTACGAATGTTTTGCATGCCTTACATCTTGTGTTGCATCATAAGCTATATGTGTTGCATCATGTATGTACTGTCATTCTTATGCACCGTCATTCATGCATTGGGTGTCTACTTCTTTATCATGTTCATTTCATTTAACATTTCATAAACATGATAAAGAGGGGCAGCTGTAGAAACCCAAATTTTGCACTTCGTATACTAACCCTGACAGGAGGGCAAAATCGTCAATTAACCCAGCCTACGAGAACGAAAGGTGGACATAAGTACGAACACTCAAGGCCACCACAACGACTTGCGATCAATGCCGACACGACAACGAATGGATATCAGGAAGTGACTAATGGCCACTACGCTTACCTGCTCGCCGGTGAGCTGGTGGGGGGTCGGGGGACGGCGCCCCTAGAAACCAAGCTCCAAATACGAATCCTGTGTCATGTCGCAGCCATTTGAAACGAGCATTCCTGAATGATATGGCACGTTTCCTAGTGGTTCCCAGACTGTAAAATACAAGCCTTTCAGCGACAACCAACAGTATGACACGAGAATCGAGGTGCAGTATGAAAATCGAGAAAATCAGCCCAGCTAGCCACAGATCAATCCGCGGCCAATGATGGGACGACTGACGACACGGCACTCGAGCGCGGTGGGGAGGAGCCGAGCGCGGCGCGGGGGAATCGAGGCTAGCCGCAGATCAATCTGCGGCTGCCTCTGGCAACCTTTATCAATGCAGTTCTTCATTTTTTCATCCAGGGAGATAGGGAGTTGGAAAGAAAAAAAAAAGGGAAGAAGCAACAGCAAGCAGCAGCGGGAGAGGAGAGAAAAGAGAGAAAAAGTGAGGATTTATACCCCTTTTTGTTAGATTGTATCACATACACTTTCTACTCTATTTAATATACTAGTTTCTACGCATCGTGGTGTCATTTGCAAGGTGAAAAGCCCTTTTTATAGCATTTTTGTTATATCATTTTGTTAAACTTTTTGTCATTCGGGCTATATTAAATGTAGTTTTTCTTGTATATTATTGAGGATCCATGGATTAAGGACTATTAGTGAGGGTTCCAATGGAACGAAATTCTTCCTAATGGCCTGATGATATCCATTTGGTGATTGTTAGCTCGTTATGGTAATGTATTATGCGTAGTGTATTTAGATTGCTATTTTAGGATATCGTGGTGTGTTAGGCAACCCGGTGTTGTTTATTTTTTGTAGTATCCATTTTGTGGGTGTGTAGCAATTTTGGGTGTGAGCCTAAGAACGCGACCCCATGGTCTAAATCCGATGATGGACATTTTTGGGTGTATGTAGTAAGGTCGATGTACCCTTTATTGTAAATATGTTATTGTCGGGCCTTAAAACGATATCAAGTTGAAAATCGGGTTTAAGGCCCCGTAATAGTGAAATATGTGATTGTGGGCGTTTGGGGTTATTTTGATGGCTCACTTGCCCATGAATAGCCCCCACGCATTTTAGTGCTTGATTTGATTTACGATACAAAAACTGATTTCAAAGCTAAACGATGAAGATTTTCATAAAATCAATCAAATTAGGTTATTAGCACCACGAGGCTTAAAATTGGAAGTGTTAATGAATGTCGATTCCTATTTAAACGAGAAGGCTAAAGAAAAATCGTTTTCAAACATCACAAAAATGGTTTTATAAAAATAAATAACGTTTTATTAAATCTTTGTGCATAGGGTTAAAGAGATCCTAAACTTGCCCGTTATTTTATTTCCGAAAGCAACATATAGGTCTCGATTCCTATTTTGACGAAGGTTTAAAAAACTCTTGTTTAGCCAAAACGACTCCCAATGAAAATCTCACAGCTTTTGACAATTAAAATCAAACCTTTCTTATAAAAAAAAAAGCCTTCTCGTATAGGCCGAAAGACATGCTAAAGCATTCTCAAATTAAAACACGACTTTTCATAAAAAACCAAATGGTTTTTTCATGCAAACTCACCACAACATTCACATAGGCACACACGCGCACACACACACATTTTAAGAATTAAAGGATAGGAAAAGCATCGAGATTGCGGTAACCGTGTTTCACGGAAGTCGGGGGGTGCCTAACACCTTCCCCTCGCTTAAGCAAGCCCCCGAACTCTATGAATCTCGGTTTGCAGGCCAATTAATTCGGAGTCACATATGAGCCAGCGATTTACGAAAACGAAGCTCGGATGAGTTGGTTCATCCATTTCAAATATACCAACTGGCGACTCTGGTCAATTGGCTTATCATAAAAAATGATCTTTCACAACCCCGTCGACATTTGTGCCGACCTTTTCCAAAAAATCATCTAATAAAAAGACTAAAATTGGAAATGGTAATAATTAGCATAGAAGCGATTTTCCCGGCGTCGATAAGCAGTATCTCACTTTCTCTAGTTATTATTAAACCTATTAGTACTTGTTTCTCCTTTATACCTTTCCCCCTCATTTTGACTCTTTTTCTCTTTGTGAAATTTTAGAAGGGCTTCACTCTCGTTTTCAGCTATGATAGCTTTTTCAAGAATTTTCGGAAAGGTTTTTACTTGGAACACCGACAATTTACTACGAATCTGAGGTTTCAAACCTTCCTCATATCTCCAGGTCTTCCTTTCCTCCGAATCTACTTGATGAAGGGTAAACCTAACTAGTTCATTGAACTTAGCTGTATACTGAGATACAGTAAGCTCCCCTTGTTTCAACTCTAGGAATCGTACTCCCATACGATCCTGCATTGATTGGGGAAAGTAATTGTGACGCCCCTAAGTCCGAGTCACTTGAACCGCAGACCTGGTTCATCACTATCTAATACATACATCATGCTGTCGACAATATATAGCAGAATAAAGGAATATTTACATTAATACAACATAAATAATCCTGCTCCAAGTCTCGAAACCAAGACTACTCCAAAACATAACTTAATACATAAGAGTACATAACTCTTAATACATAACATCAAGTAATAAGTCTTGACACAAACGATGATTCTAGTACAATTAAACAAAACTAATCAGTAGCTTTGCCCTTTCCCTTATCCTTTCCCGAGCTCTCGCCACGTGCTACACTAACTGAAAAGTTTTAAGGAAAGCAAGGGTGAGCAACAAATTTGCCCCGCAAGTAAAATAGTAGTGAATAATCACGTGAATAACTTTATAGCTCATAAGAGTTAAAAAAATGAGATAGCTCAAGGAAATAAACAACTTCTTTATCACCATTATAGTGGTCACTATGGACCGAAGGATTTTCTGAAGTATCCAAGGATTTCAAGATTTCCCAAGGAAAGGAACTATTCAATACTGAGAGTGCACTAAGGCACAAAACTCTATTTTAGAATTACCAAAAATTCATCCGATAATCCAAAAAAAAAACGGTACAATAGGTGATCAGCCTAGAATACTTGGCGTTATGCATAAGCCTCACTTACTATTTACGCGCGTGTCGGTTCCCGACGTTTATACAATTGCCCCTGCTATGAGGGTTGTTCTTCTCAGCTTTACATGGGAATCTAAACCAAAACAATGCGATCGGATAGCTTTACTTAACATCAACAATAGTTTGAGGACTTAACCTCACTTCAATAACTAAATCAATTAGTGTCTAGCCGAAGCAATTGGCTTTAACATAGCTTTCAAACAATTTATGGAATAAGAAAATTTAAGGCTCAACAACATGCATTATAGCATAGGTAGATAACTTGAACGAATGTCAAATCATTTGAATAATCATAAGAGTACTCGCACAATGAAATAAGCTGCGGAAGTTTAGAAAACTAGCTCAATATCGCAACACATGTAATCAATGCATAACTTGAGTGGATTTAGAGAACTTGCTTTAATATAGAATACTTGTTTAACGTCAATTTAAACAATAATTTGAAAACTTACACAAAGTGCGAATATCAATAAGTATTATAGATGTAGAATAATTATCAATAATTAATCCACTAACATGTTTGAAACATAATAACTCGAGTTAAAGTTAGGAGACTTGCTCAATTAAACATAGTTGAGTAAGGAGCTTGCGATAATATACAACATTTGTATAAAATAGGAAACTTGCCCAAATGTAAGGCTTGAGTAAGTTTAAGAAACTTGCATTCAATATATAGAAAGAATAAAGTTAGGGAACTTGCCCAACACAAGGGTTAGACAAGCGTTAGGAAACTTGCAACAATATATACCTGTTTGCACGAAATAAAAATAGTGCATAAGGTTTAGAAACTTGCATGATGTATCTGCTATAATATTACAACACACGCTCCTTAATATCCTACACAATCAAGTACACATTCACATAACAATTAGTGACATAATGGGCACCAAATATTGGTTTATACTACACTATAATGTCCCATTCATATTATAAATAAAATATTAAACAAGGTTATGCCCACTAGTTATGGCGTTATGACGCTTGTACGTCTGTACGCCACACTTGCCTATTCGAACGCCCAAGCGACACGTAATTGCGTACGCCTAGCACACCTCTTCAACTTGTCTAATACTCATTGGCTAATCCTAAGTATCATTATAATTCATAACATTCATGTTTTAGGACTTAGAACAATGTCTTTTATTGTCGGATGCATTACACGTTGCACACACGCATGACCGACGCCTTCCGTTTGCACAACAACCCTAAAAACGGTCAATTTTAAAATTGCTCCATTTAGAAAATTTCAACTCTAATTAGTGGATGTTGTAGCTCTATCTCTAAGCTTCCCGGATCATCTTGAATCGCCCAAATCCGAGTCCGTATGAGAACGTTATGGCCATTTTCTCAATGGACGTCGAAGCTGAGTTTGGCAGCGCACACGTGGGCGGGCGGCACCAGGCGCACGGCAGCGCGCGCGCGGGTGCGCGGGGCCTTGGTGCGGGCGCGCGGGTGGCCAGATGGCCCTTGTCAGATATCGCGATTTTGACTCTCCTTCACTCTAATCCTCATAACTTCTTCTCTAGACCTTCAAATTGGTCCGTTCCGGACTCTATAGACTCCTAAGACATAGAACTACAACATATCAAAAATCTAGAGCTACCCACTAACATTAACATGGCCAAATCTTAGGCCAAAGTATCAACTCATGCTATATTTTCGTGTTCTTAGTGTTCTTGGTGTTCTTTACTAAAATTATTACCTAATCTTTGTTTTTATAGCTTTTTACTCCATTCGAGTTAGGTTAACTTTGTAACCCATGGAACTACAATACCATAACAACATATAAATTAAACACACATGGACTCATAGCTATAGAGTCCTTTAAATTGTCCAACAGTCCATGTTTGTGCAAAAATGTCCATTGTTGTTCATGTTCTTCATCCTTTATGCATAGGTACGGATTTCTTGTATATTTATTCCACTTTAATGTTATTAATAGCTTATAAGATGTCTTGGTAATGTTATTAAACAACCACAACCAAGAACAACAACAAAAATCAACCACAAATCATCCACCAAGCATAAAAGCTTGAAAACCAAGAAAATTTTGAAAAACTTCATGAAATCAAAAGGAAATCGTTTGAGGTTGAAGATTTACCTCTATAAATCTGTTATGGAAGATAGATGAGCTAGCTAAGGTTCGTTAGAGTTGATAGAAGCCCTTCTTCTTCTCCTTCTTGTGCACCCGTGCTCTTCTTTCCTTCTCTTCTTCTTCCGCACTTCTTCTTCTTCTCCTTCTTCTTTGTTCTTCCTTCTTTTTGTAGATTTTCTCTCTCTCTCTCTCTCTCAACTGAACTAGTAGCAACAAGGAAGAGGAAATGGAATGGCTAAATAAGGAATGGGAGAGTAAATGAATATGGCTTTGGGAGTGGGAGGCTTCGGGTGGAGCAATGAGGGGGGAGACATTTGGTTGCTCAATACATTTGGCTTGGCAAATGCCCAGCATTGCCGACAACCTCTCCCTCTCTCCTTCTTTAATTGGCCAATTTTAAAAAAATGGTTGCTATTTGGGTGACATACAAATATATGTACCCAAATACTCCCACTTTTGTACCCAATTTGGTCAATAACTCTACCCAAAATTAAAATGGGTACTCCCATAAAATATTGGAACGCGTAAAAAATATAATAATGGGATTCGTCCTTTTATTCGGAACACCCATGTTATACATTTTGAATACAAATTAAAACGCGATTGTGCTCAAAACAAAATTTCGACACTTGGAAAAATTATCTATTCGTATACGCATATTAATGAGATTTATTAAAATCGAAAAATACACAAAAATATTTTAGCATGAATAGTGCCTTGGGAAATGTGCCCCGTGAATAGTGATTTTGTGATTTCTCGCGAAATCAATATATTCACTCCAATGATACAACAACGCGTAAAAATTCAACACATACACATATTCTAGGTTGTAACACCACATTTAGGCACATAACACATAATAACATGAATAAAAATAAAAAGTCATTCTATATACACATAGCTCGGGTTACAAGGAAATTTAAAATTCCCGATCGTTACAGTAATTCTCAAAGAATAGTTCTTTGAACCTACCCCAAGAAACTATTCCTACACCTGCACGAACCTTATTAGTTTCCCACCAATGATTCGCCTCACCTTTGAGGAAAAGGGTGGCAAAGACCATCTTTTGGTCTTCCCTGACATTAGTTACAATACAAAACTTTTCTATTTCAGTAATCCAGGGTTGAGCCTCAATGGGTTCTGCGGTTCTTTTAAACTCAGGCGGACCAATAAGTTTAAAGTCTTTGAATAATGTGCCCTGTGGGGTAACTACATTTGGTTGGTTTAGTTGACGACCTTGTAAGGCTCTTAAGAGTATATCAATTAACTGCTGGGTAGGGTTTGTTTCTCTATCCTCGTTCTCTCTTTTTGTCTGATTTCTCCTTCTTGTTGCCATGATTCTATAATTTTAAAAAAAAGACAAGTATAAATACAAGTATATACCGCATACAGAGTTAACAACTTGATTTTTGCGAACATAATTTGTATATTACATACTGAAACTTTACATATCTGACTAATAGTTTATACTACCACTAACTAATACAAAGGATTCCCTATTTACAACAAAAAATTTTATAATACACACTATTGAAAGTAGACCTAAGTATTATCCCATACTTAACAACCACGCGCCTCATCATAGGAATCCTGGATCATGTGGCATACCACTGATCGATCTATAAGACAGTCCACCTTCTTATCTTCTACCAGATATCTAATCACTCGACGCTCTAAGTTGTCGAATGAGTTACGACACCCTCGAACAACTCGATCTAACTACACTTGTACATTCTGCCTCTCCTTTTGAGTATTCTGTAGTAATGTCCTCAGTCGGCGTGTAGAACCCCTCTCTGCCTCCAGTAAACCCTCGACTATAAATGTCCTAAAGTTAGTAGCCGCTATGTCTTATGTTGACTGTTGTACCAATGCTGTAACTATTTCCTCATGCCTTTCTACGCTCATCAACTGCCCAGCTACAAGATCTGCAGCAAGTTCTGCCTCCAGTAGCTCTTAGTCATGCATAAGTTCCTCCTCCTCAGGCTCTACCTCTGGCGATCCTAGATCTGGGTATATTTATATCGACTCCTCCTCTTCCTCTTCGGGGTCACTATCCTGTTCAGACTCTATCATAGGTAAGTCTATCACTACTGGAAGGTTTTCCCAATCGGAGTCTACCATCCTACAAAAGAATTTTACTTGTTTAGTATTATAGTAAAGGATGTTTACACATAAATATAAAGCTTTTAAGGTTATCTTATGTGTATTGATTAATTTACAGACTCTTTTACGAGTATGCCAAATCTTAGTTTTGCTATCTCTAACAGACTATATCCTAAGGCACTTCCTACCTTAGGGCTATAATCTACAACTCTGATACAAAAATGGCACGCCCCGAAAATTCACCTGCTAGCTTCTTTTAGCCAGGTCAGACTTCGTGCTGACTTATACAACCTTTATATAATGTTATAGAAATTTTAACTTCTAATAATCAGAGTATTATGCGAAAAAGTGATAATATTATAATATCATTCTTTCGTCTTACATCATTCCCAAGTTACTTGTCCTTATTACACATAAGTCCTAAAAGACTTAAAAATAAATCTTCATTTATCTATCCGAGACTTACAGTATTAGCAATCAGTCAGTTCCCAGCAAAGAGAAGGCTTTCCGTTAAAACAGCGCGTAATTAGATAATCTAACCCCTTTCCTTGTCAGAACTTTCTAGACATTGCCAATAATGTTAATCTAACATAGTTAAAATGACTTCTATATCTTCAACTTTCTTTGTACCGCCAGAATCGTCTAGTAATTCTTCCTTAGCTGTGATTTGTTTAAGATAATTACAAGAATGAGCAGAAGAATGTCCAACAAGTCTAACAGATATATATATATATATATGAGAAGAGAATCACCTTTTCAAGATATATATACAGAATAAGCTGATACAAGATTTCAACGATTATCAATATAATGAACTGAGTGGTTCCCTACCCACGAACTAATGAACTTAGTTCCCCGTCTCATCAACACTGTTACAATTGTATCAACAGTGTATACCGCTTCTACGGTACCTCTACAATGCGACAAATGTTACCTCAGTGAGTTAGATCAGTTTCCTAACACATCTTAAACTCCTGCCCATACAAGAGAGTTGTTCAACTCAAATACTAACATGGTTTTCAATTGAAATTCAACAATCTCTATCACGTTGCACATAATAGATAACAAGCATGTTAATGCACGCAGGGCAAAAGAAACAATACTTGCATAACAATAAACTTCATAAATAAGACATGTTATTGCACGGAGTGCATTTCAACAAATAAGTAGACTTGCCTTTTATCGCTTCGATTGTTTATGCTAGTTCGCGTTCTTCATACGACCTCTTGAAGTGCAAGCTTTACCTTCCTTTGATTATGCTAGGCTAATTAAGCATTTTAACGACTAAATCTTTTAAGTTTTATTTCGGCTATTATAACCGCTTATAAATAAGACTCCTTCTACTATACATGAAATAATTTCAGCATTATAACTGCTTATAGAATGAATATTTTTCAAATATATTTAACATAAATTGAGCATTATAACTGCTTGCAAAATGAATATTCGTTTACTATGTTTGAAATAAATCGAGCATTATAACTGCTTATAAAATGAATATTCAGCTATTATATGGAGATAATTTCAGCATTATAACTGCTTATAAAATGAATATTCTTACTAAATACTTGAAGAAAATCGGACATAGTAACTGCTTATAAAGGTATATTTTTAACTTTATAAGAGAAATAAATCGAACATTATAACTGCTTGTAAATAGGACTTTTTTACTTGATACATAAAATAATTTGGACATTATAACTGCTTGTAAAAGTATATATATTTTTACTAATACATACATAAAAATGAAAATTATAACTACTAGAGTATACCTCTTGTACTTGCTAGCATTACTTCCAATCGTGTACTGCTTCGATGCTTCGAAAGTAAGTTTTATCTCACAATATCTCTTAGAATATAAATATAGAGTGTTTTTGCTATCGAACTGCTCTTGAAAAATGGTAAGAAATGAATGAACTTAGCTTCCTATTTATAGGAAAACATAGTTTCGCTAATTGCACGTTAGGGGCTTCACTTATTACACTTTAGTACCTAGCTTGGTCGGCTTATTACACATTAATACCAGATTAATTACACTTTAGTACCTAGCGTGTGCCAGCGTGTACCTAGCGTGTGCCAGCGTGTGCCAAACATGTGCCAGCATGTGCCAAGCGTAAGCGCGACCAAGCAGCTTGTCACTATAAGCACGACAAAGCACTATATCAGTTTAAGCATGATAAAATAACTTGTCAAAACAATTATACCAACAAGTTCATTGGCGAAAAAAATTATTTTTAAGCACGACGTGTCAAGCGCGATGTTTTTCGGAGAAAAATTTTATTTGACTTAATTCATCGTTTACATAATAAAATCACAAAACACCTACTTCTAAATATCATTTCGATCTTTATTAAGCACATATGTTAAAAATTCGATTTCATCAGGGTTTAAGGTTTTAAACTTCTCGATACCTAGTTTTAGGTTATACGCTCTAATTCTAAACGTATACGATAGCGTTTTCGAATCGTATTAGGTTTTCAAAGATTACCTGAACAGTCGTTCATTAGATATTTCTAGAGTTTTCATTCTTAACCTAGTTAAGACAGTATTTATAATTTTGATAATATTTCGGGGTATTACATTCACCCCAACTTATAAAAATTTCGTAATCAAAATTATTTCTAATCATATTTATAAGTTTTATAATCATTCGGGATATTATATTCTCCCCTCCTTATAAGAATTTTGTTTTCGAAATTACAGTATAAGTTACAAAAATAAATGTGGGTAGTTATCTCACATTTTACTTTTGAGCTTCCACGTAACTTCTTCTATGTTTTGATTTCTCCAAATTACCTTAACTTAAGGTATTACTTTATTCCGTAGAATTTGTTCTTTCCTATCTAGATTTTAATAGGAACTTCATCATATGACAAATCTTTCTCGATCTGAATAGGCTCGTGATCTATAACGTGTTTATAATCAGGTTTATACAGTTGTAACTCGGACACATGGAACACGTTATGGATGTGATCTAACTAAGGAGGTAAGGATACCTCGTTTTTTGTTATTACATTTTAACTTTTCTCGATTTTTCGCTTGTGATCTTCTTCGTGGTGCCATTTATCTAATAATAATGAGTAACCAAGTATAAATATAAGTGTAATAAGTAAATAACTCGGTTTAACAAACAAAAATTTATATTTCACATATAGAAAGTTACATATTCGACTAGTGATTTATATAGTATCACTAGTTACACACATGGAAAATTACATAACCGACTAGTGATTTATATATTATCATTAGTTACACAAAAGGATTCCCTTATTTATAAAACGTTGGAAAGACAATAAGATGATAAACTACATGTGATGCCCCCAAATCCGGGTTACCTTAATCTCGGGTCTGGTGCATCACTGTACATCTCATTATACACCTGCCAATAACTCATTGCGGAATAATAAAATATTTACATTGATTTAACATAAATATTGTCGTCCGAAGCCTCGAAACCATAACTAAAACATGATCTTACTACATGAAAGTAATTACAAGATTATTATAACATGTTATCATCTAATCTCAGGAACGAAAACCTTATCTAATACATCATTTAATAATTATTACAAATTTAATACTACTACTGCTATATATATAACAGTCCATATCAATACAAGCATTAACAATTATTACCTCAAACTCTTCTCAATCTCAAGTTTCGTAACATTTAACTAAAACACTTATGATCAAGGTTGAATAAATACCATTGATCATTTACAAAATCTCCTATATGAACGCAAGGTTCGGATTCTGACTTTAGTCAATCTCCGAATATGCGCAAAGTTACCCAACAACTATATATTCGTTATAAAAATATCCTTTATACATCATCATCATCCTTGTAGTTTACTATAACAAGTAACTAACATAATCACATCATAAATACTATAATGGATAACCTTCATTTCTAACTCAAGGTTTACATAGTCAAATTCACGTACATCATATACCGTCATCACAGCTAAAAAATTACAATAAGGGAACATTTAGCAACCTTCCTGTTTCCATGTGCCTCTAATCCTTATCATCACGACATCAAGATAATTGCATTGCATCGTAAATCTGCAAAAGTTTTATTTTTGCAAGAATGAGCACGACGGCTCAGCAAGAACTAGCAATTATCACATTTCATGCTTTACGTAACATACAAGTTTACATTTCATTCATGCATCATGATTCTCATAATATGCATCTTACTCATGCATTATAAATCTTATGCAATTCATCTATATATATGCATCATGCATCTCATAGCATACCTCAATCATCTCACATTGTATATTTACAATAATTCAAGTTCCACATAGAACAATATAGTCACATAATTGCACCTTGTGCACACTTAAATTATGTTCGCATATAATTCACATAACAGTAGAAGATTTAGAAATCAATTCATGTACATCAATACATATAAACAAGTTAACAAGTTACTGAAAGAACTTGCCTTAAGCGTTCCTTGCCAAATTATGATGGCTCGTCCTTCAAATATCCTACACAATTTATTTAACAATAAAATACCAATTAGCCACTAAAAAGGCTTCATATAATGGTTTACAATATAATAACTCTTATCTCATATTTTTCGCGCATTATAAATTAATAAACGCGATTAACTCTAAAACGTTTCTCGTCGTCGCGTCGTTTGAAAATGTTACGACCCTTATCATCATCAATCCTTATTGGTTACATTAACCCCATCCCATATCTTATAATGTTTGTTTCATTTGAATCGAAACATTATTTAAGTTTATTAACACTTTACATGACGTTTCGACGTTTATACGTCACACGCCTAATTTGCCTCTTTTCGACATATTTAGCATGCTCATACATTGGGTTATAACACACTATCATGTTTCACTCTTATTAGAAACAAAATATTAAACAAGGTTATACACACTTGTTACGACGTTACGACGCTTGCACGCCCATACGCTAAACTTGTCTACTCGAACGCCCAAACGACACGCGTTTGCGCACGCTTAGCACGCCCATTCGAATTGTCTAATACTTAATGGTTAATTTTAAGTATCATTATAAATCATAATAATCATGTTTTATAACTTAGAACATCATTTAACATTGTTGGGAACATTACGCGTGCTTACGCGCATGCCCGACACTCTTCGATTGCCCCCAAAAACACATTAGTCATACAAATGGTCAATTTGGGAATTGATCCCAACCTCAAATTGAAAACCTTATAGAACAAAAGTTGTAGGTATACTCATCCTCTTTCTGAATCATCTTGAATCAACTCAATCTGAGTTCGTATGAGAAAGTTATGCCTATTTTACTAAAGCACTTTAGAGCTGTTTTACACAGTTTCTTAACCAGCGCCTTAGGCCCTTAAAATGGCCTTTGAGCAGCACCTTAGGTGCTCTCTACAACAACAGAGCTTGTGGCCAGTGCCTAGCCAAGCGTCTAGGCGCTCGGCCTGAGTCTCCCAACCCGTTTTCTTCCCGAAATGCTCTGTGTTTGGTGTTCTAGACCTATCTTGCTACCAACCACCATAACTCCCTCAATACATGTTCAAATTGGTCCGTTATGGACTCTATGGACTCCTAAGACATAGGGCTACAACATATCAAAAAATTAGAGCTATCCATTAACATTAACATGGCCAAATCTTAGGCCAAAGTATCAACTCATGTTATATTTTTGTGTTCTTGGTGTTCTTTACAAAAATCATCACCAAATCTTCGTTTTGACTTTTTTTTACTCCATTCCAACTGGGTTAAACTCATAACTCATGGAAGTACAATATCATAATAACAAACAAATTATACAAACACAAAATCATAGCTACAAGTCCTCTAAATCGTCCAAAAGTCCATGTTCTTCATCCTCCTTAAGCATAGGTAAGAATTTCTTGCGTTTTTATTCACTTTAATGTTATTAATAGCTTACAAGGTGTTTTGGTAACATTAAAAATCAAACACAACCAACAATAACAACCAACATTTTCTAGAAAATCAAAACCCATCAAGAAAGCTTCAAAAGCTTGAAAAACTCAAAAATGGAGAAATGAGCTTAGAGATGGTGGTTACCTCTTGATTTTTACTTCTTAAAGGTTATGGAGGTCTGCTAGGGCTTCATCTTCTTCCTCTTCTCTCCTTCTTCTTCATTTGAACCCTTATCTTCTTCTTCTTGTTCTTCTTCTTCGTTTCACTCTCTCTCTCTCTCTCTTCCTTCTATTTTCTGCAGAACTCTTTCAACCCTCTTCCCTCTACTCTCTCTTCCTTGTTACAAATGACCTGACCATGAGAGAATGCAAGAGAAGGAGTCGGATGGGTAGTATGGCTTTGGGAGGAGGTGAAGTGGGTTAAGCATTTGAGAGGCATGTTGGCTAAATGGAATTATCAAGGCATAGAGCCTAGCAATTGGAACATGTTACCGGCAATACTCCCTCTATTCCCTTCTCTCATTGGTCCATGAGTTTGTGTGACAACCCGAATTTTCAAGAATAATGATAATAAGAATTTAATATAGAATAATTCTTATTATGAGACGTGTCGAGTTTGAATATATATGTGTTATATATATTTATGTGATTTTTTTAGTAAGCTTAATATGTATATATATAAATGTGAAATATATACATAGATTTAGACTGAATGAGTTAACAGTTAGTTATTATAACGATCGCAAGTCGTGGGTAGCTTGGTAATTCGAGCTTATGGATATTATTGAATGGAATAGACTTTTATTAATAATATTATGTGTTAAGCATTTAAAGGTTGTATTATGACCTAGATTATATGTAGACGATGATTAGTAAGTATGAAAGCGTTCGTATAAGCTAAGTTGGTGGTTTCAAGAAATATCGCTAAAGTACTATTTATTAGATTAAATAAATAGTTGAAGGATAATATTATTGAACGAGTTATTTGTTGTAAAGGCGCTAACCCAAAATATGGGTGGGATATATGTACGTTGATGTATATATGATTATGGGGAGTTAATCGTGAAGAGCAGCGATCGCGAATCGTGAATACCTTGGTAATTTGGGTTTATTAATATTATTAAATGGATTAAATATTATTTTTATGTGACGAGTTTTAAGGTTATTTTTTTTAACCTGGATGATGTCAACGTATGAAGTTTTATGCGTTATTGAACCATATGAGTGGGAAATTAATTTCGTGAAGAATCGCAAAATCACTATTTGCGGGGCACGTTTCCCGAGGCACTATTCATGCCATAAATATTTGTGCCTTTTTCGATGTTGAATAATTTCATGAATACGTGTATGCGTACGAATAATTTTTCCAAGTGTCTGAAATTTTATTTGAGCTGATACGTGATTTTATCCGTATCCGAAATGTGTGATATGGGTGTTCCGAATATTTGAACAAATCTCATAATAATTATTTTTATGCGTCCCAATATTTATGGGAGTACCCATTTTAATTTTGGGTAGGGTTATTTACCAGTTTTAGCACAAAAGTGGGAGTTTTCGGATATATTTTTGTGTATTTGGGTATTTATTTTGGCTTGTTACTCCAAAGGGGAACCAACCCCTAATTTTAGACCAATCAAATGTAAGGAGGGAGAGGCTAGCCGACAAGCTTCATGGAGCACCCAACCCACTCCCTTCATTCTCCCAAAATTACTCCCCCACTCTCCCATTCCATCCATTCCCTCCAAGTTCTGCAGATTTTAGAGAGAGAGGGAGAGAGAGAGTTGCAGGAAATGAAGAAGAAGAACAAAAAGAGAAGAAGAAGCATGCGGGAGAAAGAAGAGGAGAAGAAGGAGGAGCTCGGGAGGCTAAGGAGAGGAAAGAGGGAGAGCTTCAAGCTCTTGTAGAGTCCAGTAGCATCAAGGAGAACCATTCAAGAGGTAGTCATCCTCTTCAAACCTTCTCTCTCCCCATTTTTGGAGTTTTGTAAACTTTTCAAACTTTTGTGATGGGTTTTGAGTTTTCTTGCGATTTTTGTTGTTGTTGTTGGTTGGGTTTGCTTAATAATGTTGCCAAGAGACCTTGTAAGCCATTAATAACATTAAAATGGAACAAAATGAAGAAAAATCCGAACCCATGCTTAAAGCATGAAGAACATGAAGAACTTGGACTTTTGGACGATTTAGAGGACATGTAGCTTGGATTTGATGTTTGGTTAATTTATTTGTTGTTATAATGTTGTACTTCCATGGGTTATGAGTTTAATCCAGTTGGAATGGAGTAAAAAGAAGTTTAAACGAAGATTTGGTGAAGATTTTTGTGAAAAACACGAAGAGCACCAAGAACACGAAAATATAGCATGAGTTGATACTTTGGCCTACGATTTGGCCATGTTAATTTGAATGGATAGCTCTAAATTTTTGATATGTTGTAGCCCTATATCTTAGGAGTCCATAGAGTCCGGAACGGACCAATTTGAACATGTATTGAGGGAGTTATGGTGATTGGAAGCAAGATAGGTCTAGAACACCAAAACAGAGCATTCCGAGAAGCAAAACGCGTTGGAGACTCAGGCCGAAAGCCTAAGGTGCTGGCTGGGCACTGGCCACGGGCTCAGCTACTGTGAGAGAGCACCTAGAGCGCTGCCCAAAGGCCATTTTGAGCACCTAAGGTGCTGGTAAGGAAACTGTGCAAAACTACTCCGACGTCCTTTAGTAAAATGGGCATAACTTTCTCATACGAACTCGGATTGAGGCGATTCAAGATGATTCGGAAAGAGAATGAGTAGACCTACAACTTTCGTTCTTTACGTTTTTCAATTTAAGGTAGGGATCAATTCCCAAATTGACCATTTGTGTGACTAATGTGTTTTTGGGGGCAATCGAAGACTGTCGGGCATGAGCGTAAGCACGCATAATGCTCCCGACAATGTTAAATTGTGTTCTAAGTTCTAAAACATGATTATTATGAATTATAATAATACTTAATATTAACCATTAAGTATTAAACAATTCTAGTGAGTGTGCTAAGTGTACGCAAACGCGTGTCACTTGGACGTTCGAATAGGTAAGTGTGGCGTACGGACATGCAAACGTCGTAACGCCGTAACAAGTGTGTATAACTTTGTTTAATATTTTATTTTTACTAATAATAAAACATGATAGAGTGTTATAACCCAATGTATGAGCATGCTAAACGTGTCAAAAAGAGGCGAATTAGGCATGTGACGTATAAACGTCGAAACGTCGTGTAAAGTGTTAACGAACTTAAATAATGTTTCGATTCAAATGAAACGAACATTATAAGATATGGGATGGGGTTAATGTAACCAATCAGTATTGATGGTGATAAGGGTCGTAACGTTTTCAAACGATGCGGCACCGAGTAACGTTTTAGAGTTAATCGCGTTTATTAATTTATAATGCGCGAACAATATGAGATAAGAGTTGTTATATTGTAAACCATTATATGAAGACTTTTTAGTGGCTAATTGGTATTTTATTGTTAAATAAATTGTGTAGGATATTTGAAGGATGAGCCATCATAATTTGACAAAGAACGCTTAAAGGCAAGTTCTTTCAGTAACTTGTTAACTTGTTTAAATGTATTGATGTACATGACTTGATTACTAAATCTTTCATTATTATGTGGAGTATATGCGAACATGATTAAAGTGTGCACAATGCGCAATTATGTGACTATATTGTTGTATGTGGGACTTGAACTATTGTGAATATACAATGTGAGATGCATGAAGTATGCTATGAGATACATGATGCATGTATACAGATGAATTGCATAAGATTTATAATGTATGAGTAAGATACATAGTACGAGAATCATGATCCATGGATAAATGCAAACTTATGTGTTACGTGAAACATGAAATGTAAAAACTGTTAGTTCTTGCTGAGCCGTCGTGCTCATTCTTGCAAAAAAAAAACTTTTGCAGATTTATGATGCAATACAATTATCTTGATATCATGATAATAAGGATTAGAGGCACAGGGATTCAAGAAGGTTGCCAAATGTTTCTTTATTGTAATTTTATAGCTGTGATGACAGTGTATAATGTACGTGAATTTGAATATGTAAACCTTGAGTTAAAGATGAAGGTTATCCATTATAGTATTTATGATGTGATTATGTTAGTTACTTGTTATAGTAAACTACAAGGATGACGATTATGTATAAAGGACATTTTTATAACGAATGTATAGTTGTTGGGTAACTTTGCATATATTCGGGGATTGACCAAAGTCAGAATCTGAACCTTGCGTTCACATAGGAGACTTTGTAAATGATCAATGGTATTTGTTCAACCTTGATCAGAAGTGTTTTAGTTAAATGTTACGAAACCTGCGATTGAGGAGAGTTTGAGGTAATAATTGTTAATGCTTGTATTGATATGGACTGTTATATATACAGCAGGAGTAATATTAAATTTGTAATGATTATTAAATGATGTACTAATTAAGGTCTTCGTACCTGAGATTAGATGGGAACATGTTGTAATAATCTTGTAATTACTTTCATGTAGTAAGATCATGTTTTAGTTATGGTTTCGAGGCTTGGGACGACAATATTTATATTATATCAATGTAAATATTTTTATTATTCCGCAATAAGTTATTGACAGGTGTAGAATGAGATGTATCGTGTTGCACAGTGATGCACCGAATTCGTGGATAAGGAAACCCGAATTCGGGGGCGTCACAGGTTGGTATTAGAGCTGATAGGTTATAAACCTTAGGTAAGAGTACCTTAGGCTATAACTTTAGTGAAGAAAGGTGATAATGATGAAGATAGTGAAGGAATAAAACTCAAATAGAGTTTAATTGATAGTAAATGAATTTAGAAAATTCATGGTAAGAGTTGAGATATATATAAGACGATTCAAAGAAGAATCTTGTTGCGTTATAAAAGATGAGAATTTGGAGTTACCTGACTCCAGTGATAAAGATGATAAGTGTTGATAAATAGACAAGGTCTATAAGATAAAGATGCATAAAAATCATATATTATGATTAGAGAGAAGAGTAAAGAAGATCGTAGTTATGAAATATCGTAATATAAAACGATTGTAGAGTAAGATACATAGTACGAGAATCATGATCCATGGATAAATGCAAACTTATGTGTTACGTGAAGCATGAAATGTAAAAACTGTTAGTTCTTGCTGAGCCGTCGTGCTCATTCTTGCAAAAATAAAACTTTTGCAGATTTATGATGCAATACAATTATCTTGATATCATGATAATAAGGATTAGAGGCACAGGGATTCAAGAAGGTTGCCAAATGTTTCTTTATTGTAATTTTATAGCTGTGATGACAGTGTATAATGTACGTGAATTTGAATATGTAAACCTTGAGTTAAAGATGAAGGTTATCCATTATAGTATTTATGATGTGATTATGTTAGTTACTTGTTATAGTAAACTACAAGGATGACGATTATGTATAAAGGACATTTTTATAACGAATGTATAGTTGTTGGGTAACTTTGCATATATTCGGGGATTGACCAAAGTCAGAATCTGAACCTTGCGTTCACATAGGAGACTTTGTAAATGATCAATATTATTTGTTCAACCTTGATCAGAAGTGTTTTAGTTAAATGTTACGAAACCTGTGATTGAGGAGAGTTTGAGGTAATAATTGTTAATGCTTGTATTGATATGGACTGTTATATATACAGCAGGAGTAATATTAAATTTGTAATGATTATTAAATGATGTACTAATTAAGGTCTTCGTACCTGAGATTAGATGGGAACATGTTGTAATAATCTTGTAATTACTTTCATGTAGTAAGATCATGTTTTAGTTATGGTTTCGAGGCTTGGGACGACAATATTTATATTATATCAATGTAAATATTTTTATTATTCCGCAATAAGTTATTGACAGGTGTAGAATGAGATGTATCGTGTTGCACAGTGATGCACCGAATTCGTGGATAAGGAAACCCGAATTCGGGGGCGTCACAGGTTGGTATTAGAGCTGATAGGTTATAAACCTTAGGTAAGAGTACCTTAGGCTATAACTTTAGTGAGGAAAGGTGATAATGATGAAGATAGTGAAGGAATAAAACTCAAATAGAGTTTAATTGATAGTAAATGAATTTAGAAAATTCATGGTAAGAGTTGAGATATATATAAGACGATTCAAAGAAGAATCTTGTTGCGTTATAAAAGATGAGAATTTGGAGTTACCTGACTCCAGTGATAAAGATGATAAGTGTTGATAAATAGACAAGGTCTATAAGATAAAGATGCATAAAAATCATATATTATGATTAGAGAGAAGAGTAAAGAAGATCGTAGTTATGAAATATCGTAATATAAAACGATTGTAGAGTAAGATCACTAAGGGATTGGATTAAGTTATAGAATGGCAGATTATTAAGTGAATGATTAAAAATTTTAGCCCAATGCTATAGATAGATAGTACTATGAGATAGTACGAGTAAAACTCGGAAAGAGTTATAGATGATGAAACACGAATTAAATTCTTGTTGAGCAACGAGTAAGCTGGGATTGGGGGTGATTTTAATTGAGGACTCATGTTAGTGGCTGAGTTGTACAATTCCTTGTATGGGCGGGGAATTCGTGCTTGGTTTGAGAACCACTTAGCTTCCTATATCGGTATAGTGGTTGAGTTGAACAATTCCTTGTATGGGCGGGGAATTTGTGCTTGGTGTAACAACCGCTTAGCTTCCTATATTGATTAGTGGCCGAGTTGATCGATTCCTTGTATGGGCAGGGGATTGTGATGGGTTCGACATCACTTAGCTTCCTATATTGATAATTGTTGGAACCTGGTATCGCGCTATCGGTATACGTATGACGAGAAGGTGATTCTTTTCTCATATCTATATTTGATGGTTAGAGAATAATAAGATTAGGTGCGAGTTCTTGAAACTCATACTTATGGTAAGTTCGTGACTCATAATCATATGGTATGTTTTGATCCCCTCAGCATATGGACAGTCCTTGATTTGTTCTTGGACTACGTATTGCTAGGACAAGTTCCTAAACTCATATTATTGTGGTAAGTTCCTGAACTCATGATGTGTGGTAAGTGGATGAACTATATTGGGGTATAGGAAAGTTGTAGAGCGAGAATTATGAATTCTCATGATGAGCATTGGTGATATTAGAACTAGATAGAATTATTAAGTAATGATGTATTGAAGAGAAATTGAAGTTGATGAGGAGACATAGATATTCCAAATCTTCTAACTATGCTAGACTTCGAAATTTATTGACTTCATGCTAACATTTGCACTTTTGTTATTCGAAAAATGTATGGGGCCAGATTTCTGGACCAAAGATTTTAAATGTACTATTATTCATATGTCTATGCTAATAGTTTCGGCTAGACAAAGTTGATTTGAAAATATCAAAATGTATTTTTAAATTGTCATCAATGCATCATGGAACCTAGTGTAGAATGACAGATGATGGAGTCATCAATGCAGATTAACCTAGTGTTGGATGTGATCATAGGATCGTCAACCCACTATGGTATGATGTAGTATGACAAAGTCACAAAATGACGGAATCCTAACACACTGTTGCATCAGTGTAGTATTATGACGTCATAAAATGATTTTTGTTTTCTTCAAGGTATGACAAGTATGCCAATTGAGTTGGCTAAAATATTTCAATTGATGCCCGAACTGTTGATGTGAGTCTAAGCTATTTGATTCGGCTAGACAAATATTGAAATGTTTTATTGAATGTTTTTGAGCTGAGGTGAACAACCCTAATATTGGGGTATTTTATGTCGGAAAAACCCCGACTGTTTGGCTAGAGAGTTGTGTACAACGCAAACGTACGACAGGCTGATCACCTAAAGTACAACCAAGAGGTAGTTTACTGTCTTTATGACTATAAACAGACCTAGTAGAGGTAGTTTACTGTCTTTATAACTATAAACAGGCCTAGCAGAGGTAGTTTGCTGTCTTTATGACTGTAAGCAGGCCTAGTAAAGAATGTTTACAGTCCTAGTGATTGTTAACTTCTAGGTTTATGGTGGAAATACCATTAAACCGAGTATGTCGTTCATGGTCTTTATGACCCCTTAGCATAATATGAAAAGTTTTTAAGGAATATTTTACTTCCTATTTATTCAAGTTACTTCACAATTATCGAACAATTGTTGAAGGTTCCTATTATTCGGAAAACTGATTGTGGGAAGGGTAATTTTCCCAGGAAGAAGTAGTCGTGGAATGCGATGATTTTAAGTGAATCCTTGAAATAGGATAGTGTGAAAGTTAGATTGAAAACCTAGTTATGATGGTAGAATGAGTAGAAATGATTAAGCTGAAATTTCGAGGACGAAATTCTTAGAAGAAGGGATGAATGTAATAGCCCGAATGTTTATGAGTTAGTAAATCATGATATTAAATTATTATGATGATTGTGTCATACAATGATCCTTAGAAATGAAAATTGATGGGTTAAACATAGGATAATACTCAGATATAATTGAGTTGGTAAAGGTTATAGAATAAAACCTACGAGAATTTGTTGAGGAATAAGGGATTAAATAGGTAATATAAAACCTATGTTATAGTAATACACTGAAATTATTCAACGATAAAATTTCGGAAGAAATTAGATGAAAACCGAGTAAGAGGTTTGATATTTGTGATTCCGAGGACGGAATCCTTATAAGGAGGGAAGGATGTGACAACCCGAATTTTCAAGAATAATGATAATAAGAATTTAATATAGAATAATTCTTATTATGAGACGTGTCTAGTTTGAATATATATGTGTTATATATATTTATGTGATTTTTTTGGTAAGCCTAATATGTATATATATAAATGTGAAATATATACATAGATTCAGAATGAATGAGTTAACAGTTAGTTATTGTAACGATCGCGAGTCGTGGGTAGCTTGGTAATTCGAGCTTATGGATATTATTGAATGGAATAGACTTTTATTAATAATATTATGTGTTTAGCGTTTAAAGGTTGTATTATGACCTAGATTATGTGTAGACGATGATTAGTAAGTATGAAAGCGTTCGTATAAGCTAGGTTGGTGGTTTCAAGAAATATCGCTAAAGTACTATTTATTAGATTAAATAAATAGTTGAAGGATAATATTATTGAACGAGTTATTTGTTGTAAAGGCGCTAACCCAAAATATGGGTGGGATATATGTACGTTGATGTATATATGATTATGGGGAGTTAATCGTGAAGAGCAGCGATCGCGAATCGTGAATACCGTAGTAGTTTGGGTTTATTAATATTATTAAATGGATTAAATATTATTTTTATGTGACGAGTTTTAAGGTTATTTCTTTTAACCTGGATGATGTCAACGTATGAAGTTTTATGCGTTATTGAACCATGTGAGTGGGAAATTGATTTCGCGAAGAATCGCAAAATCACCATTTGCGGGGCACGTTTCTCGAGGCACTATTCACGCCATAAAATTTTTGTGTCTTTTTTGATGTTGAATAATTTCATAAATACGTGTATGCGTACGAATAATTTTTCCAAGTGTCTGAAATTTTATTTGAGCTGATACGTGATTTTATCCGTATCCAAAATATGTGATATGGGTGTTCCGAATATTTGGACAAATCCCATAATAATTATTTTTATGCGTCCCAATATTTATGGGAGTACCCATTTTAATTTTGGGTAGGGTTATTTACCAGTTTTGGCACAAAAGTGGGAGTTTTCGGATATATTTTTGTGTATTTGGGTATTTATTTTGGCTTGTTACTCCAAGGGGAAACCAATCCCTAATTTTTGACCAATCCACTCCCTTCATTCTCCCAAAATTACTCCCCCACTCTCCCATTCCATCCATTCCCTCCAAGTTCTGCAGATTTTAGAGAGAGGGAGGGAGAGAGAGAGAGAGTTGCAGAAAATGAAGAAGAACAAGAACAAGAACAAGAAGAGAAGAAGAAGCATGCGGGAGAAAGAAGAGGAGAAGACGGAGGAGCTCAGGAGGCTAAGGAGAGGAAAGAGGGAGAGCTCCAAGCTCTTGTAGAGTCCAGTAGCATCAAGGAGAACCATTCAAGAGGTAGTCATCCTCTTCAAACCTTCTCTCTCCCCATTTTTGGAGTTTTGTAAGCTTTTCAAGCTTTTGTGATGGGTTTTGAGTTTTCTTGCGATTTTTGTTGTTGTTGTTGGTTGCGGTTGCTTAATAATGTTGCCAAGAGACCTTGTAAGCCATTAATAACATTAAAATGGAACAAAAACGAAGAAAAAAATCCGAACCCATGCTTAAAGGATGAAGAACATGAAGAATTTGGACTTTTGGACGATTTAGAGGACATGTAGCTTGGATTTGATGTTTGGTTAATTTATTTGTTGTTATAATGTTGTACTTCCATGGGTTATGAGTTTAACCCAGTTGGAATGGAGTAAAAAAATGTTAAAACGAAGATTTGGTGAAGATTTTTGTGAAAAACACGAAGAACACCAAGAACACGAAAATATAGCATGAGTTGATACTTTGGCCTAAGATTTGGCCATGTTAATGTGAATCGATAGCTCTAAATTTTTGATATTTTGTAGCCCTATATCTTAGGAGTTCATAGAGTCCAGAACGGACCAATTTGAACATGTATTGAGGGAGTTATGGTGATTGGAAGCAAGATAGGTCTAGAACACCAAAACAGAGCATTCCGGGAAGCAAAACGGGTTGGAGTCAAAAACTCAAACTGTTCTTGGCAGTCAAGAACAGTCTGACAAGCTACTTTGTCAGGCGGTTTGATCGGCTTAATTTATGTGTTAGATCTGTTTTAATGTTTGTATGTGTAGCCTGATATGAGGTCTATAATATCCAACTCGAATTGTAGTAAAAGAATGTCTAGAAATGAAGTTATGATCGGTCAAAAGTCCTTTGACCGTTCGGATTGGCAGATTTCTGGGCAACCCAGAAATCTTTGAAGAACTCTGATAAGCTTTGTCAGAAGTTCATGCTGCCCAGATTTGGCCGAAACGTGATATTTTGGGTAATTTCTTTGCTTAGACTTGTTGTATGCTACATAGATAACAACCTCATAATATTAAAACACATGAACAATAATTAATCTAGCCAGAAATCGTGGTCAAAGTGCCTTGACCGAACCTGACTCATGAATTTCTGGGTTACCCAGAAATTCTCAAGAACAGTTGGTCCCTGCTAGTTTGACCAAATTTAAATGGCATCAAATGATGTTGTTTGATCTCAAACAACACATGTCGTTACTCTCTACCATATAAACTGTAACTAGCAACAAGAATCAAACACAAACCTTTAAGCATCAAGGAGAAATTTGAGATCAACGTAGGCTGACCAGCGTTGACCAGGTGTTCTTCATGAAGAACACCTTTAGCGACGAAATGCATGTGAAAACCCAGAAACTAAGAAAAATAAGCAGACCGTCGCTAAAGCCCTTTAGCGACGGATTGTTAATAAAAATAAAATAAAAATTAATTAAATAAATTATAAAATAATAAATAAATATTAAATAATTATTAATAATTAATAAATAAATCCGAAAATTCATTTTTAATTATAAAAAAAATTATTTTTAATATTTTTATATATTCTGAATTATTATTTAATTTAATTAAATAATAAATAATAATTATGATAAATCATTTAATAATTGGTTTAATTATTTAAAAATGATATTAAATTATTAAATAATTATATTAATTATTTAAAAATGATATTAAGGTAAATAAAAATATTAAATATTTAAATATTATTAATGATAAATAAATCATTTAAATAATATATTAAGTATTTAAAAAATTACTTTAAATGATAATTAAATCATTTAAATATCAAATTAAGTTTTGAAAATTATTATAAGTAATAATTAAATTATTATAATGATAAAATAAATTCTAAGAATATTATTAATGATAAAATTAAATCATTTAAATAATATTCTATCTTTCTAAAAATATTATAAATGATAAATAAATCATTTAAATAATATTTTAAATATCTAAAAATATTCTAAATGATAAATAAATTATTTAAATAACATATTAAATGTTTTAAAATTATTCTAAATGATAATTAAATCATTTAAAAATATTCCTAAGCTTGTAAAATTATTTAAAAATACTTCCAAGCTTCTGAAAATTATTTAAAAATAATACCAAGCTTCTAAAAATGTTAGAAATAATAATTAAATTATTTAGACTAATAATTCGATTTCCAAATGAAGTTTTATCGAACAATCTATGTGTTTAGCCATTAAGGATGCGACCGAGATACCGAATCAACGTCGAACCTTAATGAAACTTGTTTAGTTTAGCGTGGTACATGTTTATATACGTGCTAACGCTTATTATTGGTATACGTAGACTACGTGCGTTGACCGATTGTACTAAAATTATAGTGAGCTACGCTAAGGCAAGTGTCCTAACCTTTCTCAATTTATATTAAGCAAGTATTATACATCTTGCTATCAATTATTGTGAAGTTATTGCTTCTTGTTCAGCATAACTTAAGAAATGAATTATTATTCATATATTGCTTGTTCGAGCTTAAATTGTTGTGTCAAGCCAAATTGTTTGGTACGACATCTGATACTGAGAAATGGAACACCTTGATGTAGGGTGAACCCGAAATTTTCCCTTAAAATAAGGTGATGAAATTCCCTTAATATAAGGTGACGAACAGTTGATAATATATCAACATAAATTCGTAGGATGATATGCATACTCCTAGGATATTGGTGAGGCTGATCACCTACCAGATATCCAAAACTCAAATGGTTCTAAGTCATTAAAGACTGATAGAACTAAATGAAATATATGGTTCATGTATAGAACCCTCAGTATACATCATTGACATCTTTCAAATCAAACACATGGTGTTTACATATTCAAATGAACTTGCTGAGCATTTGTAGCTCATTCTTGCGCATATCTTTTTTTGCAGCTTTATATGATATCCCTTGCACGTATGGGACCAAAAAGGGGAAAAGCCATAATTATTAAATTTTATTTCTGTTGTTGAATATTTTAAGTCTTTTTAAAGACTTGTTATTGTAATAACTTAGTATAACGAATGATGTAACCGAACAAAATGTTATGTAATATATTATGATCCTTTATGTTATAGAATGCGTTATACTCTGATCTTTAAATTCTTTAGAATAGTTGTACTAAGTTAAATACAGTGTCTATATGAACTATACATCTGAATGAGGGTATTTAAATGATGTTGAGAGTCCTATAAGCTCTGGGGTTACACTTAATGAGCGCCGGTAAGGTGCCATCTTTACCGGAATGCGCCCCTCAGTTCTATGGATAATCTTATCATTAATACTGTGAATGTCAGATAGATAGGGAATATTGATATGAAAGAGATATCCACAAGATATGAATCTGTACATCCAAGTGAGGGTATCCAAACACGGATAACGTTCTGACGAGAATTATTATCTGTTATGGGATACTGTGAACCTTGGATAGATAGAAGTCATATTTTATTGAATATTTATAGTTGTATAGTTCCACGTGAGCACCAGATCTGCTACAGGGGAGTGTAGAGATTTGGGGGCGTCATAGAACCTACCCCAAGAAACTATTCCTACACCTGCGCGGACTTTATTAGTTTCCCACCAATGATTCGCCTCACCTTTGAGGAAAAAGGTGGCAAAGACCGTCTTTTGGTTTTCACTAACATTAGTTATAATAAACAATTTTTCTATTTCAGTAATCCAGGGTTGAGCCTCAATGGGTTCTGCGGTTCCTTTAAACTCAGGCGAACCAACAAGTTTAAAGTCTTTGAATAATGTGCCATGTGGGCTAACTACATTGGGTTGGTTTGGTTAACGACCTTGTAAGGCTCTTCAGAGTATATTAATTAACTTCTGGGGAGGGTTTGTATCTCTATCCTCGTTCTCTCTTTCTGTCTGATTTCTCCTTTTTGTTTGTTAGATTTGTATAACGCGAACATTCAATTAAATTACATAAATAAAGGGGAAGCGCGATAAAATCAGATTTTAAAATTTATACAAACTATCACCATGATCTTTCTTTATGCATAATTATTAATTAAACGAAAGAGATGGAGAATAAGAATTATATCCTTATAGAATTCTAGCTTCCTCAGGTACAAGTTCACCTCCAATTCTTTCGCGTTCTCCTTGAATTCCACCGATTAAATTCCTTCCTTTGATCAATGTTAGCCACCCAAGTGTTTGGCCTCTAGAGGTGATCCACCAAGGAATAATATGTATTCAAGAAGATGGGTGTTGACAAAACCCTAGTTTCTATCTCTATAGAAATTGTAAGTACTATCCACAATTCTTATACAAGAGTGCGTAACCATAATCTATGATAAGACTTCTCTTATTTATAGATGTAGGAAAACCCTTCCCTAAACTATTTAGGATTAGGGTTTTATTATAATTAAACTCCTTTAATTAATTATACTCCTAATCCAATTAGGAATTCATGAGAGAGTACTTCTATTAGGAATTTAATAATAGTAATAGTAATAATAATAATAAGACTCCTCTTATTAATTTATATTTAATATTTCCAAAATATTAAATAATAAATATTAAGCTATTTAATTTATTCTATCTCCATAGACTACATTAAATACACTTAACTTATTATTACAATTATGTCATTTACTTCTTAAATAAATATTTTTCTTTTGCGGTGGACCCTTTAGGTTCTCCATATTAAACCGGTTGTGAATAAATCAATTAGAACAATTATAATCTTATTTAAATAAATAAATTAAACTATTTAATTCATTTAAATAAATAACATTTATTCTACAATAAGGGTAAGCCCCCTTAGCGATCAACGACTTTACTAGATAATATAGATTTCAACATTAATCACAAAAGAACCTTTCAGTGAATAGTTACCGTACAATTCAATCCTTCTACCATACAATGTCCCAATTAAATATAAGACGTGGAATTACTGTCAAGTCTTATTTTATTTAATTTTATGCATTTCAATTCTCAAATGCACTACTCTAATCAATGCAAATTACAAACTCCTTTCTAAATTCATTCTGCCTTGGCCAAGGCTACTGAGTTGTCATTTATCGAATCACATAGGACATTCATATCTTTTACTAGATGTGGTAGATTCTTTGTTGACCTATCTCCATGTACAACTTATTATACCCAATCATACCCTTTGATATACCCTAAAGGTCTTAAGGGACATGTCAAAGTATAACTCATTATACACAAGATTTTATAATGATCTCAAGTCCAAGGATCACTTGTACTACTATCACAAGAGGAATTCCTATTGACAGGCGAATAAAACTCCATTAGGTATTCCTTATCGAGCCACATTCAGTGAACTTATTCTCTAATAAGTACCTACATACTTGCTTCAGTGTCTCCACATAAATGATTATGAGATCAATCATCCTCTTTCTAAGAGCAAGCAACGTATGTACTAATCTATTTGGATTCGCTAATCCCTTTTAGTAATCCAACGATTAGGAACAATTTTAGTTTGTGAGCTACTAGAATTTAGATCTCATTAGCATGATCATCATCATGATTCTAAAAGCATTGCTCAAAACTATGTGTTTATCACATTTAATATAACAACACAATGTAGATAAAGTAAAATGCTTTTAATAACCGAATAAGATTACAAAGTATATGCTACATCATATCAAATATGATTGGCTTGCGTGCATACTATTTTCAATCTCCCACTTGCATTAAAGACAATCGCCATGGTATCTAATACCCTTCTTCTCTAAGTGACGATCATCCTGCTGTTTGGATAAAGCTTCAGTAAATGGATATGTAATGTTATTCTTGAGAGTCCATTATCTCTATAGTAACTTCTCCTCTTTCAATGATTCTACTAATCAAATGAAAGTGGCGCAACACATGTTTGAATCCAAGATAAGACTTAGGAACTATTCCTAGTTTTGTAATGACCTTTTCATCCAAACAATCAACTTGCAGCTTTATTTAAAGCTATATACTTTGTCTTTGTCACTAAACCAACAACTCTTTGTTGTTTAGAACTTTTTCAATTCACTGCACTACCATTCAAGGTAACGATTTACCCTAAAGTGGATTTGTTATCGTCTTGGTCAGTCTGAAAAACTTGAGTCTGTTTAACCCTCTAGTTTTAATTCAGACCTACCATGAATCACGATCACATCCTTAATACCGGTTAAGTGCTTAAAGATATTTTTCACTGTCTTATAGTGGTCTTCTCCAGAATATTACTGATCAACATCATGCTTTGTATATTCATTGTATACACGATAGTAACTCATGCGATCTCTCTTTCAATTGGGGATAATTTTAGAGAGATACACTCCATGACTCATCATCACGAGACCTCTCTTGGAGTTTGCCATGCTAAACGCCTTTAGCATCGAATGAATATACGTTCTTTAGGTTAAGCCGAGCATCCTTTTAAATCTATCTATATAGATTTATATTCCCAATTTATAGGATACTCCTCCCAAGTCATTCATGGAGGAATGTTTAGACAATTTTATCTTTACTGATTGAAGCATTGGTGTGTCATTCCTTATCAGTAGTATATCAACATATAATACTAAGATTGTCACAGCGCTCTCACTGACCCTTTTGTACACACTAGGTTCATTCTCATTTTTGATAAAATCAAACTCTTTTGATTGTCTCATCAAAATGAATGTTCCATCTTTGAGAAGTTTGCTTCAATCCATAAATAGATTGTTGTAGCTCATATACACGATTTGCTTCAACCATTGAAACAAATCTATCTAGTTGTATCATACATACATTCTCCTCAACTCTTCACTGCGGAAGGATGTCTCCACATCCATTTGTCAGATTTTATAATAATAAGCTACAATCACAAGCAAAATCCAAATGGACTTGAGTATTACCCAGTAATAAGGTTTTATCACAGTTAACTCCTTGACTTTATTTGAAAACTTTTAAATAGGTCTGGTCTTGTAGGTCTCCACCTTACCATTTACCCCAATCTTTCCTTTAAAGACCCAATTTCACTCTATAGGCACTATGCCTCTCAGTGGAATAACCAGAGTCCATACTTGGTTCTCATACATAGAGTCCATTTTGGATTTCATGACCATCTACCATTTCTCTGAGTGTCTACTACTCATAGCCTCATCGTATATAACTGGATCATCATCCTCTATGATATGTAGCTCATCATCATTATCTATGATGAATCCATACCTTCTACGTATCTTCGGTACTCTTTCAGATTTACGATTCTGTTGTGGTACAATAGGTATATCTACAGGTTTATCGATTTGACTTAAAATGCTTTGTGGTTCTTGATCTCCTTCAAGATTTATTACCCTCCAACTAGCTCCTTCAATGATAAACACTTTTATCCAAGAAAGCAATGTGTAGGATTATAATAATGATACCCTAAACTTTCTTTAGGATATCCCACAAACTTTCACTTGTCAGATTTTGTCCCAAGCTTATCCTTTTGAAACCTTTTTACATAAGCTTGACTACCCCTTATCTTCACATACTTAAGACTAGGAATCATCCCTATCCATAACTTTTATGGAGTCTTGGGGCCGGATTTTGAGGTTACCTTATTCTGTAGATATGCAGCCATTTTCTAGGGCATAACCCCAGAAAGATACTAGAATGTCGGTAAAAAACATTATAGACCGCACCATGTCCTACGTGGTATAATTTCCCTTTTTAGATACACCAATAAATTATTGTGTATCATGAAACGTCCATTGTAAGAACATACCATTTTGAGATGGTTTAGAAACTCATTACACAAGTATTCCTTCCTCGATCTAATCAAAGAATCTTAATACTTTGTCAATTTGTTTTACTTCTGAATTCTTTGAACTTTTCAAATGATTCAGAATTGTGTTTCATCAAATACACATATTCAACTCTTTGAATGACCATCTCCTTTTTGTTTTACTAGTTTGTTCAATTTGCAAAATTATTTTCATGTAAGTCTAGTATAACATTATCATTATAAATAGAACAACAGTTGTTCTTAAATATAATACTAGAACCTTCTTTGTCTGACAACGAAAGTAATAATGTTTCTAAATAGAACTAGAACATAATAACAACTTATTAACTTAATAGACTTGCTCGCAGGCAACTCTAAACTATAAGTTCCTACAGCTAATGTAGCAACCATTGCTCTATTCCCCACAAGTAAGATTACTTATTATTTGTTTAGCTTTCTACTTCTGTTTAGTCTCTGCATTGGATTGCATACGTGAGAACTATAGCTAGTATCCAACACCCAAGTAGAATCTTAACTTACAGAAAGATTTATTTCAATGATGAACAAACGTATAAATGTAACCGAAGCTTCACTAAGCTTCTTCTGGTTAGCCTCTGTAAGATTCTTCTTACAGTTTCCTTTCTAGTGTCCAGGCTTATTGCAATGGAAGCAAGCTCATTTGCTATCTGCATCAGTTTTGTTCTTAGTGCCCTTATTTATTGTCTTTTCTTATACCTTCTTTGAATTGTTCTTCTTTTAAGAAGATCCTTTGGCCCTCTTCCGCTTCCTGGAAGAATCAACTACCAGTAAGACTTAGTCTTTCTTGGTTGGAAAGTGACTCTTTATAGTTTTTAATATGTTTAAGCAACTTAGGCAGACTGATATATAGCTTGTTCATGTGGATTTTCACAACACATTGTGAGAAAGAGTCTGGGAGTGATTGTAAGATCAAATCTTGGATCAACTCTCCATCCATTATAAAACCCAGTTGTCCCAATTGTTTAATCAGATTGATCATTTTAGGATATTTGTTTGTAGTGCCATCGGTCATTTTAGATTGGAAGAGCTCCTTAGATATCTGATATCTAATAGTCCTACTTTCCTCACCATTCAACTCCTTAAAGGTGCAGGACTATAGTAGGAGGATCCATAGTTTCATGCTGACGTTGAAGCTCGTTACTCATGGATGCGAGCATGATGCATTGAGACATTGTCTGCAACCATTGCAGGGATAGGCGTATTAAGGACATAAGATAGATTTTCAGCCTTGAGAACTATTCTCAAATTCCTTAACTAGTCCGTGTTATTTGGTCCAGTTAATTAGCATCTAATATGCTCCGCAGTGATAGTAAATTAGACATTGTAAAATTCTATAAATGAATTAACAATATTTTAGCATACATTCATTTTATTCATTACCAAAATAAATTAGGTATTTATTTAAATTAGTATCTCCCACTATTTTCATCAAACTATATTAGCCTCAATATATAGTTTGGCAAATCTAATTAAAGATTCGCTAGTGAGAATAAGGATCCCATTTCAAATGTATATAGCCTTGTGTGACATAACAAACGATATATAAATAAATAGGTAGACAACTATTGTCAATTACATCACTATGTAACTCCTTGTATTTTACCTCTAAGATTATTTTGATCAAGTGTGACACATTCGAATCAAAATTATCCAAGTTAAGTTCAACCTAGCACTTCCATATATTCAAAAGAAAAACATTGTCCTTGTGTGACACAACAAAACAACATCATTCAGTCTATTTATAAGCATTAAATGTGATAAAACAACATCTCAAAAAATTAAGATAAGTCTTGTGTGACACAACAAACTTACAATGATTAATTGATACTCTATCGTTTTATCATGCTAGAAGGCGACGTTCGATATTCCAAATATCTTTGAACGCTTAGGACTTAATATAATTTCTTTGAGGAGTTTTTTATTATTTATCTCATCTTGTTTAGTGTGCATGCACATATATATATATATATATATATATATATAATACGCGTCATATTATTTAACATACGAAGCATGTTGTATAATATATAATATATATAGTAAGCATGCACATATAGAATATTATATTCTACCCGGATTAATTATGGACTTTTATTCTAGTTTGGTTCACTAGAGCCACCAAGTGAACCAAAAAGTCATACCTAGGGTGCAAGAATTAAATTTAAATATAACTATTACATTTAAATCTCGGGCTCCATTATAACCAGGTCTTCAAGCGCTCCTTGCTCCTTTGTCTTCAATTATTCAAAATAATTTTAACTAGTCTTATTACATAAACTATTTAAAATAAACAGAAACCTTGATCAATAGTCAAGGGGAAATACATAGGGAGAAGCTAGAATTTACATCAAGAAAAACTAGAGAAGTCGAGGTACGCAGACCCTATTTATAAAAACCCATTCATTCAAGCATCCTCTAAAATAAATCCAACCACACATTGGTCAATAGTCCATAATCAATCCCTATTTATTATCACACATATCTCCATATGCATCAACAAATAACATTCATCTCATGAATAATAAAACATTCCATATATGCATTGATCGCTTAATGGGCAATTTAAAGTTGCATAAAATCCAATTTCATGTATAAATAACTCTTTATTTTAATTATAAAACAATGTAAAATAACTCTTTATTTTAATTCTTGAAAAATTGCAAATATAATCAAAATCGGACAATCTGCCAAACTGGCGCTGCTGCGCCCGCTTTGTGAAGAAAACTGGTACTACTACGCCAAATTTATTAAGAATGGCGGCACTGCTACGCTGAGTTGTGTCCAGGTAGGGATACGGCGCTGCTGCGCCACATCCAACAAAGGGACACGGCGCAGCTGCACCAGGTCGTCAAAACAGTTTTCTGAATTTTCCTACAGTCGATCAGTTTTTCATCAAAAACTCGATTTTTTGCAATTATTTTCAAAACTCATGATTTTATACAACATATTATGCCCAATAAATTGTTCCAAACACATACCCATACATATATGGAATTAAAACAATTAATAATTCGCATAAAGTTTGGCTTTGATACCACTGTTAGGTTTGTATAACGCGAACATGCAATTAAATTACATAAATAAAGCGAAAGCGCGATAAAATCAGATTTTAAATTTTGTACAAACCATCACCATGATCTTTCTTTGTGCACAATTATTAATTAAATGAAAGAGATGGAGAATAAGAATTATACCATTGTAGAATTCTAGCTTCCTCAGGTACAAGTTCACCTCCAATTCTTTCGTATTCTCTTTGAATTCCACCGATTAAATTCCTTCCTTTGATCAACGTTAGCCACCCAACGGTTTGGCCTCTAGAGGTGATCTACCAAAGAATAATATCTATTCAAGAATATAGGTATTGACAAAACTCTAGTTTCTATCTCTATAGAAAAATTGCAAGTACGCTCCACAATTCTTATACAAAAGTGTGTAACCCTAATCTATGATGAGACTTCTCTTATTTATAGATGTAGGAAAACACTCCCCTAAACTATTTAGGATTAGGGTTTATAGTCTAATTAAACTCTTTTATTTAATTATACTCCTAATCCAATTAAGAATTCATGAGAGAGTACTTCTATTAATTAATTCTCAATCTCTATTAGGAATTAAATAATAGTAATAGTAATAGTAATAATAAGACTCCTCTTATTAATTTATATTTAATATTTATAAAATATTAAATAATAAATATTAAGTTATTTAATTTATTCTATCTCCATAGACTAAATTAAATACACTTAACTTATTATTACAATTATGTTATTTACTTCTTAAATAAATATTTTGCTTTTGCGGTGTGACCCTTTAGGTTCTCAATATTAAACCGGTTGTGAATAAATCAATTAGAACAATTCTAATCTTATTTAAATAAATAAATTAAACTATTTAATTCATTTAAATAAATAAAATTTATTCTACAATAAGGGTAAGCCCCTTATCGATCAACGACTTTTCAAATAATATAGATTTCAACATTAATCACAAAAGATCCTTTCAGTGAATAGTTACCGTACAATTCAATCCTTCTACCATACAATGTCCCAATTAAATATAAGACATGAAATTACTGTCAAGTCTTATTTTATTTAGTTATATGCACTTCGATTCTCAAATGCACAACTCTAATTAATGCAAATTTGAAACTCCTTTCTAAATTCATTTTGTCTTGGCCAAGGACTACTAAGTTGTCATTTATCGAATCACATAGGACATTCACATCTTTACTAGATGTGGTAGATTATTTATTGATAATTCACCTATCTCTATGTACAACTTATTATACCCAATCATACCCTTTGATATACCTTAAAGGTCTTAAGGGACATATCAAAGTATAACTCATCATAAACAAGATACTATGATGATCTCAAGTCCAATGATCACTTGTACTACTATCACTAGAGGAATTCCTATTGACATGCAAATAAAACTCCATTAGGTATTCCTTAGCGAGCCACGTTCAATGAACTTATTCTCCAATAAGCACCTACATACTTGCTTTAGTGTCTCCACACAAATGATTATGAGATCAATCATCCTCTTCCTAAGAGCAAGCAACGTATGTACTAATCTATCCGGGTTCACTAATCCCTTTTATTAATCCAACGATTAGGAACGATTTTAGTTTGTGAGCTATATAGAATTTAGATCTCATTAGCATGATCACCATCATGATTATAAAAGCATTGCTCAACACTATAGGTTTATCACATTTAATATAATAGCACAATGTAGATAAAGTAAAATGTCTTTAATAACCGAATAAGATTAGAAAGTATATGCTACATCATATAAAATATGATTAACTTGCGTGTATACTACTTTTAGAGTTAACAACTTGATTTTTACGAACATAATTTGTGTATTACATACTAAAAGTTTACATATCCGACTAATAGTTTATACTACCACTAACTAATACAAAGGATTCCCTATTTACAACCAAAATTTTTATAATACACACTACTGAAAGTAAACCTAAGTACTATCCCATACTTAACAACCACGCTCCTCACCATAAGAATCCTGGATCATGTGGCATATCACTGATTATCTTCTACCGGATATCTAATCACTCGAAGCTCAAAGTCGTCGAATGAGTTACGACACCCTCGAACAACTCGATCTAACTGCACGTGTATATCCTGCCTTTCCTTTTGAGTATACTGTAGTTGTAATATCCCGAGTGTTTATAAGTTGAGTATATGATAATGATTCTTAAGAAGGTAATAAACGGGTTAAAGAATATGTAATACTTAACTATGATTAAGTCTAAGCAAAGGTTATGAAATAAAAACCTACAAGAATTGGTTGAGTAATAAATGGAATAAGAAATAATTAAACATGCACTAAGGTAATGCGTTGAAGTTACTCAAAAATAAAATTTTGAAGAGATTTAACAAAAACTGAGTAAGAATGAAGGTTTCGTTGATTCCGAGAACGGAATCCTTATAAGGAGGGAAGGATGTGACAATCTGAATTTTCAGGAATTATTAAATAAGAATTTAGCGAATAAAATTTTTATTATGAAATATTTTGAGTTTGAGTATGTGTATGTGTATATATGTGATATATATTGTGAAATATGTGATTTGGTGTGAACAGAATTATATATTTATATATTTAGAAAAAGAGGTTTAATAGTTAATTAAACTATTGAAGTAATTAAATGAAATTGTTATGAAAAGGAATTAGCTGAATAATATTATTTAATTTAATTAAATTAAAATTATATTATGAGTTAATATAATTTGATTGTTATGTCTTATGGGCAATAGAAATTATTATGAGCAAAGTCTTATAAATAATGTGAGGAATTCACTTAATTAAAATAGTGAATTACTATGAATATATTTGTTTTACCAAAATGAGAGATTAATATATCTTATATATAAATGTAATATGTTAATATAATACAATTGTGAATTTTGTAAGTAGTTAAAATATTTATCAAATGGAATAAATATTTTAATTGGGATGTGTATTTAATAAAATAAATATTTGATAAAAATTATTGTTGATGATATTAAGTAAGTTTATGATAAATGATTTTATAATTGGTGCGTATTTCATTACGCGAGGGCTAGGGTAATATTCTAATTTAATTAAATTATTAAATTAGAGGCTGAATGATTTATTTAATAAAATTATAATTTGGCTAAATTGAAGCAATAATTTTATTAGTAAGATTTAATTGGGATTATTAAGAAAATAAGTTTAATTAAATTAAAGTGTGAAAAAAGATCATATTATAAGAAGATTATTAAAATAAAGCGAAAAATGGATTTTAGAGTTTGGCCAAACAAGGCCTTGTGGCGTTTGGTTTTCTTAACTGATGAAACAAAAAGTCACGTAAGTTTCATCAGTTGGTTTTGTAAGCCAAACCAAAGAGCAGAGGAGAGAAATTGTGAGGATTCTTGGGAAATTGAGAAGAAAGTACTGAAAATTAAAAGAGGAAGAAGGTTTATCAAGCAATCCGTATCATCGTCTCGATAATCTAAGCAAGCATCAAAGGTAAAAACCTAGCTTTGAGTTCTTAATTTTATATTTTTTAAATTTTTCTTTAAAATGGATTTTGGTTGATGATTTGATGAGATGTTGGGTATATAAGTTTATAGATATATATAATTTGTTATATTGCATCAATAGATGATTTTTGTAGTAACAAATTCATGGAAATATGTTAAATAAGAAGAAATTGAGTTTTTGGTTGAATATGTATATTTTGGCTTACTTTGAAGTCAAAATTGATTGTCAATGTGTATATGAAACTATAAATTGATAATAGATTATTGTTATGCGTTACAAAATGAAAATAACGAAAGTAGAACGGACCAATTTGGTTGAATATCGAATCCGTAGTGATCGATTGCGCTAAATTTGTAAAAACTTTACAAAATAGAGCATGAACGCCGGATGTGAGTTATGTTTATGGTTAGTTAAAGTCTCTGAACTGTTATAATCATTCTGTAGAGGTGTAGCTCAGTGCGTAACGAGTTCATAGAGTCAAAAACCAACTTATTTGGACCTTAGATGAAGAAGTTACGAGGTTGGCAAGAAAACAGAGCAAGAAAATGAAGCTGAGTAACTAAATCTGGAGCATGGCGCTGCAGCGCCGCTCCTAGTACTAATTATGGCGTTGCAGTGCCGGACACCTGTCAAGCGCAGACATGTCCGAGTTGACTGTTTTGACCTCATGTAGTAAAATGGGCATAACTTTCTCATACGAAATCGGATTAAGGTGATTCAAGATGATCCGGAAAGAGAGAGTAGACCTACAACTTTTATTTTTTAAGTTTTTGGATTTGAGGTCTGTATCAGGGGCTAAATTGGCCAGTTATAGGACTGATGTGTAATTGGAGGCAATCGGAGGATGTCGAGCATGCGCGTAAGCACGTGTAATACTCCCAACAATTTAAAATGATGTTGTAAGTTTTAAAACATGAACAATATGAATTATAATGATGATTAACTTTAATCAATGATGAATTAGATAAGTTGTATGAGAATGCTAAGCGTACACAAGAGGGACGAATCGGACGAGCGACGAATGAACGTTGAAACACCGTGCCAAGTGTTAATGAACCTAAAAAGTGTTTTAACTTAAATAAAATGAACATTATAAGATATGGAATGAGGTTAATATAAACCAATAAGGAGTCCTCGTAAGACTTAAACACTTGAATGAACTTCAAGTATGACTAAGAAGAAATATAGTTAACACAATCAAATTGAACATTGTGCATCGATTAAACAAGTGTTATGGAATGTAAAGTAGAGTTAACACAGACTAATACTAATTGTTGCTACGTGACAAACAAATGTTGTGCATGATTATATATATTGTGTAGGATACGTGAAGTGCAGATAATTATAAGCTGTTTACGGTAATTGGTAATCTACGAGCCAGGCAAGTCTTTCAGTTCCTATTTGTTATGTGAACTAAATGATTAACTGTTTTAAATCTATGTTGTAAAAGCATGATGTACTTTATATGTTGTATGTATGAAACGACAAAGTCAATTTATGACTGCGTTCGTTGAGTAAGAATGTTGATTGAGTTATGGAACTCAAGTTTTATTTGGTAAGTGATGTACAGTATGTATAGTATGTTTAGCCAGATGTTATAATGTATATGATGAGCATGTTATCTATGTGTTATGTGATGCATGCAAACTGTTAGATTTTGTTGAGATGTTGAACTCATTCTTGCAAATAACCACTTTTGTAGGTTAAGGATATAAGGTAACGTTATGTGCTGTTTGAATGGCATAAATCAGATATAATGCATGAAGATTAAATGTTTAGCTTAAATTTATATTTTTGAACTATGATTAAGGTTTTGGATGATGTATTTGATGATGTATTAAATGTAACAGATGTTGAGTTGTAAAATTTGTATTGACATGTAATTTAATTTAATCCGATGTATAAAGGGTATTGAATCTAGAAGTAAGTTTTATTTTTATTATAACTCTGATGAAGCGAATCATTAAGTAAATATGATTCTAGAATATGTAAATGATTAAAGGTTATGATTCAGGGAAAGTAAAGAAAGAAAACTGAAAAGTTTAAAATTATTCCGCATTTTATTAAGTTTAACATTGAATAATGTTGTAAAGTCAAAATGAGGATGTATTGTTAACGACCGATGTAGAGAGTTGGATTGTTCAGAATTTGGGGTCGTTACAGTAGTAATGTCCTCAGTCGGCGAGTTGAACCCTTCTCTGCCTCTAGTAAACCTTCGACTATAAATGCCCTAAAGTTAGCAGCCTCTATATCCTCTCGATCTGTTGACTGTTGTACCAATGTTGTAACTATTTTCTCATGCCTTTCTACGCTCATCAACTGCCCAGCTACAAGATCTTCAGCTAGTATGATGAAGATCAGGCAATTATGACAAAAAAAAGAAAGATATAATAACCAATTCAATTCATAATCAACTTGAATAAAAGGATTAATGAATATTAAATAAAATCATCATCAGGTTTCATTGAATCCGTAACTAAGAAATTTAGTTCATAATGAAAGTGAAAAACATCAATGATTTATCAAAAGCCATTCTAGATTACAAAAATGAAGAAATAAGAGAGAAGAAATAAACTTTATTGAATCAAGTCTTCGCTCCTAAGCTCCAATTCTCATCTGGGATAAAGCTATGATGAAACCCTTATTTTCAAATAATAAAAAAATATTGAATATATATCTCTATGTCTCTCCTTAATGAATGAATGAATCCCTATATTTATTAGTCTATTACTAACTACCGATAAACACCAACCCATATGAGATAAGTGTAAATATTATCAGATCCTTAGCCAAAAGAATGCAATCCACCGGACGTGTGGCTACACACGCGCACGCCAATTACATTCAAGCGTCGCAGCTCTTAAATCCATGCACCACGGCTATCATCCTTTGTATTTCCTGCGTCGCGGCTCTTGAAATTGTGCGCTGCGGCTCTTGATCCCTAACCATTCTTCCATTCCACTTTTATGCTCCTGCTTTGGCTAATCTTCCACATTAATCCCAGCTACATATTCTGTCCACTTGTTTGACTTTTGCCAAATGATCATTATTACCTGTAGCAACAAATTAAGGCTAAACTTGTAATAATTTTCTCTATTTATACCAACATAGGTTGAAATCAATTATACACAAAAACTACTAAAATGCAATAAAATACTACCAAAACCTCTCTAGAAAAGCAAAATAATCAAGTTAAACATACCCAATTAATAGATATAAAATCAACTCATCACAGGAAGCTCGGCGGCGATTCGAACACAACCTTCCTCGATACGATACGATTTCCTTTAAATGTGATCTTTGATTTCAATTCATTCTTTTCCTTAAACTAAACAAGCCACGATTCATTTTTATTACAAACCTTGAAACACTCCCGGCTATGTGAAATCGGTGCGCATCTGCATTGAATTCGTTATTTATAGCATTTGAACTACGATCGTGCCTGATTCTCGATTGAAGAGATACGTAGGTAGCCTTGTTAAGGGGTTCGACACTTGCATTCATGCATCATTATATCTTATCATGTATTAGGTGTCTACGTCTTTGTCATGCTCATTTCATTGCATTACATAAGCACAACAAAGAGGGGCATCTGTAGACACCCAAAATTTGCACATATTTTCCCTAACAATGATAGGAGGGCAATAGATTCATTTCAGCTTAAAGCAAGAATATCAAAGCAAAGATTACAAGGCTCAAAACGATTATTTGGAGTCCAAACAGTGACCTCTAAGCGACAAGCTATAAAAAAGAATATGAGCGACTAGTCAACGCTTATAAAAGGATGGTTTCCCCCTTTTCCCTTTTTCTCCATCTTTCTAGAGTGGATCAAACTTAGTACCATTACGTAGCCCTAGAAAAGAGCTTTCTGAATTGGTATGGCATGTTTTCTAACTCATCCAGGTTTGAAAGTTATGGACGTTTTAGTGTATAACATGAAAATCGACGGCGCGACATAAAAAATAGGCATGTGGGCCCCCACCCTAGGACTACTAAAGGTGGACCTGCAATAGGCCTAGGGTGGCTATAAATATGTGGCTTGGCTCATTTATTTGGGGAAGAAGGCATTTTAAAGAGAGAAAATGTATTATGTAGGAGGGAAATAGAGAAAGTAAGAGAAAAACCTATTTAACTTAGATCTAGATCTAGTTTTTCTCATAAAATGTTCCACCAATCTATAGTTAATTAATGAGTGTGTTTTATATACACAAATTAGGCACTTTTGAGCTTGATAATTTGTAAATCCTAAGTCTTTTCGTTTGGTTTTTATGTATTTTTATCATGTTTGTGTAAAATGTTGTTTTATATCATTTTTATGTGTTTTATATTGTTTTTATATGTTTTTGCTTAGTTTTGTAGGAAATGGAGCAAAGGCTATTTGAGCGTCAACGTTTAGAGTGCCTTGGGTGCCATTTTCACCTCAACATTGACATAATAGCTGCTTGCGGCTCAATTTCAGCCATGATCCGATCCTTATCTCTCAAAACTTAAAGAACGAAAGTTGTAGATCTTTGTCTTAGCTTTGCAGAACATCTTGAATCATCCAATTTGAAGTTCGTATGAGAGAGTCATGGTCGTTTTACCAGCGGATTTAGCATGAATTTTACACAGCGGGCATTTCGAGCTCACTTTTAACCTTTCTCCAGCCATTATCTTTTCGAACTCTAGTTATGGAAGTTGTGGAGCTACTTTTTAGCTTTCCATAGCCTTTTGAATTGCCTTATTTTGAGTTCGTATGAGAAAGTTATGATCATTTTACTAACAGACATCAAAACTGAGTCGGGTGACAGCACGTTGGCACCGGCGCACCAAGCAGCGCGCGAACGCGCCCAATGGCTGCTGGGTAGCGCCAAGTTTCACGATTTTCAGCCCCTTTTGGTCATTTTTGGTGGGCTAGGCTAGGGTTTTGCATTGGGCACTATAAATATAACATGTAGCCTCCACTTTAACATATCCTAGGGGGTGTTTGTTTAGAGCTGAATGGAGCTGAATGACTGAATGGCTGAATCGGTAAGTGCGTTTGTTTTGGTCTGAATGGCTGAATCGGTCAGATGGTTGAGCTAAATGGCTAAGTCAGATTTTTTTGGCTGAATGAGTAAAAAAAAAAAAATTTTAAATTAAATTTTTTTAAAAAAATATTAACTATTATATTAAGTAATATTAAATAATTTTACAACAATTTTAAATTTTTTTAGAGGGGTAAAATAATAAAATTTTGTCATTAAGATGTTTCAAACAAGTCAATTATCAAATAACTTTTTTCATTCAGATTCAGATTCATTCAGTTTTTATCAAACACCCCCCTAGAGTTCCAAAATCAGATTTACAGATAGAGAGAGGAGGCTTGGAGCAAAAAGAGGGAGGTCATGGCCATTGGCCATGGTTCTTCTAAAGCTTGGAGGAGCTTCAATGGAGGTGCTTCAATAGAGTTTCATCCAACAAAAATGGGGAAGCCATCCTTTATCTTTCTTTTTCTTTTTCCTTTATGTAATTAGTTTTTAATCTAAGATTGTAATTGAATCCACTGCTTATTTGAATTGATTTCTCTTCCTTTGATTATTGTTACTCATATGAATTGGTTATCATAACTTATGCTTATAGATTAATTTCTTGGCTCGTAATTACAATGGGAACCTATATGAACTTGACAAATGAATTATAGTGTTAAGACCTTGTTATGATATCATGCGAAAGTTAGAGATTGTTGTGGGTGATTAATAAAGATTTAGTGACGTGTGTCTTGTTGATTATCCTCAATGATAGGTACCTTGTTAGTATTTAGGATAGACATATACCTAGATACCGTGTGCAACCAATTGAGAATCTAATCTTAATGACTTCCTTTGTGAAAGTTGGTAATTGAAAGGTTAGTTAATGAGATTTAGTGACATGTGTCTTGTTAATTATTCTTGAAATTGGTCTCTTGATAATGTGTAGGATAGACATATACCTACTTGCCGCATTAGAAAGATTTATAATTGACCATTGACAGAGGCTCTTACGTAATTGTGATTTCTCGGATGTCAATTCTATGTGGTTAATTGATTTAAAAGGAGAGTTAAGATATTTGAACAAAGCATTGCACGCCAAGTGTTTGACAAAATGCTTGAATGGGGAAAATTGTAATCTTAGACCTTTATCTAGATATTCTTGGTATTTATATGTCATGCAATTTAGATATACCCTTCATTCTTCTCTTGAATCAAAGAGTTTGATTTAGATCGAGTCGATATTGAATTAGTACTTGGGGATACATTAGAGTTAATTCCCTGTGGGTTCGACAACTCTCTCTTATCACTTTATTACTTGTTGACCGCGTATACTTGCGCGTATTTTTCGGTTGTGAAATCGACCAACATTAATCAATCCATACAAAGCTTAAAGAGGAAGAAACTCCTACTCCCAAGGTCCATCACTCATCTCTACACTAGATCTAGCTTAGATCTAGTTTATTTTGTTAATTATTGTCCTTAGACTTTGTTTGTGTTAGGTTTGTATATAATGCAAGCATAAATAGGGCGGAAGCGTGATAAAACGGATTTTAAAATTTTTCATACAAACCATCACCATGATCTTTCCTTGTGTTCAATTATCAATTAATGAAAGAGATAGAGATTAAGAAATTATACCCTCGTAGAACCGTGCTTCCTCGGGTACAAGTTCACCTCCAATTCCTTCGCGTTCTCCTTGAATTTCACCAATTAAATTACTTCCTTTGATCAACGTTAGCCACCCAAGCGTTTGGCCTCTAGAGGTGATCCACCTGTTAGGTTTGTATAACGCGAACATGTAATCAAATTACATAAATAAAGCGGAAGCGCGATAAAATCAAATTTTAAAATTTTATACAAACCATCACCATGATCAATCTATGTGCTCAATTAACGATATAAACGAAAGAGATAGAGATTAAGAAATTATACCCTCGTAGAACCGTGTTTCCTCGGGTACAAGTTCACCTCCAATTCCTTCGCGTTCTCCTTGAATTCCACCGACTAAATTCCTTTGCTTGATCAACGTTAGCCACCCAAGTGTTTGGCCTCTAGAGGTGATCCACCAAGGAAGAATATTTATTCAAGAAGTTGGGTGTTGGCAAAACCCTAGTTTCTATCTCTATAGAAATTGCAAGTACACTCCACAATCTAATGTAAGAGTGTATAACCCTAATCTATGATAAGACTCCTCTTATTTATAGATGTAGGAAAACCATTCCCTAAACTATTTAAGATTAGGGTTTCTATTATAATTAAACTCCTTTAATTAATTATGCTCCTAATCCAATTAGGAATTTATGTGAGAGTACTTCTATTAATTAATTCTCAATCCCTATTAGGAATTAAATAATAGTAATAGTAATAATAATAATAAGACTCCTCTTATTAATTTATATTTAATATTTCCGAAATATTAAATAATAAATATTAAGCTATTTAATTTATTCTATCCCCATAGATTAAATTAAATACACTTAACTTATTATTATAATTATGTCATTTACTTCTTAAATAAATACTTTCCTTTTGCGGTGTGACCCTTTAGGTTCTCCATATTAAACCGGTTGTGAATAAATCAATTAGAACAATTCTAATTTTATTTAAATAAATAAATTAAACTATTTAATTCATTTAAATAAATAATATTTATTCTACAATAAGGGTAAGCCCCCTTAGCGATCAACGACTTTACTAGATAATATAGATTTCAACATTAATCACAAAAGAACCTTTCAGTGAATAGTTACCGTACAATTCAATCCTTCTACCATACAATGTCCCAATTAAATATAAGACACGGATTTACGGTCAAGTCTTATTTTATTTAATTATATGTATTTCGATTCCCAAATGCACAACTCTAAATAATGCAAATTATAAACTCTTTTTTAATTTCATTCTGCCTTGGCCAAGGACTACTGAGTTGTCGTTTATCGAATCACATAGGACATTCACATCTTTTACTAGATGTGGTAGATTCTTTGTTGATCATTCACTTATCTCCATGTACAACTTATTATACCCAATCATACCCTTTGATATACCCTAAAGGTCTTAAGGGACATGTCAAAGTTCATACACAAGATCCTATGATGATCTCAAGTCCAAGGATCACTTGTACTACTATCACTATAGGAATTCCTATTGGCAGGCGAGTAAAACTCCATTAGGTATTCCTTAGCGAGGCACGTTCAGTGAACTTATTCTCCAATAAGCACCTGCATACTTGCTTTAGTGTCTCCACATAAATGATTATGAGATCAATCATCCTCTTCTTAAGAGCAAGCAACGTATGTACTAATCTATCCGGATTCACTAATCCCCTTTTTAGTAATCCAACGATTAGAAATAATTTTAGTTTGTGAGCTATCTAAAATTTAGATCTCATTAGCATGATCACCATCATGATTCTAAAAGCATTGCTCAAAACTATGGGTTTATCACATTTAATATAACAGCACTATGTAGATAATATAAAAAGCCTTTTAAGAAAATCAATTCTTTTATTAATAAATGATTAAGATTACAAAGTATATGCTACATCATATCAAATATGATTGGCTTGTGTGCATACTACTTTCAATCTTCCACTTGCACTAAAGTCAATCGCCTTGGTATCTAATACCCATCTTCTCTAAGTGACGATCAAACTGCTGTTGAGTCAAAGCTTTAGTAAATGGATCTGCAATGTTGTCTTGAGAGTCCACACTCTCCAGGGTGACATCTCCTCTTTCAATGATCTCTCTAATCAAATGAAACCGCTGCAATACGTGTTTGGATTTCTGATGAGACCTGGGTTCCTTAGCCTGCGCAACAGCTCTGTTATTGTCACAGAATAAAGGTACAGCTCATCTAATGCTAAGAACCACTCCAAGTTCAGTTACAAACTTCTTCATCCAAACATCTTCCTGTGCAGCTTCACTTGCAGCTATGTACTCTGCCTCTGTCACTGAATCAGGAACTGTTTGCTGCTTGGAACTTTTCTAACTCACCGCGCCATCGTTTAAGGTAAACACGTACCCTGAAATGGATTTACTGTCATCTTGGTCCGTTTGAAAACTTGAGTCTGTATAGCCCTCTAGTTTTAATTCAGACCCACCGTAGACAAGAAATACATCCTTAGTTCTTCTCAAGTACTTTAGGATGTTTTGCACTGCCTTCCAGTGCTCTTCTCTTGGATTCGACTGATATCTACTCGTTACACTAAGTGCATGAGCGACATCTGGTCTAGTACATATCATACCGTATATGATAGATCCTATTGCGGAAGCATAAGGAATCTTACTCATTCGGTCTCGCTCCTCAAGTGTCTTTGGGGCCTGTTTCTTGGAGAGATGTATTCCATGGCTCATCGGCATGAGACCTCTCTTGGAATCTTCCATGCTAAACTTCTTTAGCATCGAGTCAATGTACTTTCCTTGGGTCAAGCCCAACATCCTTTTAGATCTATCTCTATAGATCTTTATCCCCAAAATATAGGATGCCTCTCCCAAGTCCTTCATGGAGAAGTGTTTAGATAACCAAATTTTGATCGACTGTAGCATAGGAACATCATTCCCTATCAGTAATATGTTATTAACATATAATACAAGGAATGAAACAGTGCTCCCACTAACCTTCTTGTACACACAAGGTTCATCCTTATTTTTTATAAAATCAAACCTTTTGATTATCTCATCAAAACGGATGTTCCATCTTCGAGCAGCTTGCTTCAATCCATAAATGGATCGTTGTAGCTTACAGACTCGGTTTGTTCCAACCGTTGAAATAAAACCCTCTGGCTGTATCATATATACATTCTCCTCAACCTCTCCATTGACGAAGGCCGTTTTCACGTCCATTTACCAGATCTCGTAGTCATAATAAGCTGCAATTGCAAGCAAAATCCGAATGGACTTGAGCATAGATACTGGTGAGAAGGTTTCATCATAGTCAACTCCTTGTCTTTGTTTGAAACCTTTTGCAACCAGTCGGGCCTTATAGGTCTCTACCTTGCCATTTTCTCCAGTCTTTCTCTTAAAGACCCATTTTCACCCAGTAGGCTTAATGCCCTCAGGTGGTGAAACCAAAGACCATACTTGGTTTTCATACACGGAGTCCATCTCGAATTTCATGGCTTCTAGCTATTTCTCTGAGTCTTCACTACTCATAGCCTCTTTGTAAGTCAATGGATCATCATCATCTATGATGCGTACCTCATCATCATCCTCTATGATGAATCCATACCTATCAGGTATCTTCGGTACTCTTCCAGATTTACGAATAGGTAGTGGTACAGTAGGTTTTTCTACTTGGTCAGGTACCTGACTTTGATCCGTAGTATTTTGTGGTTCTTGAACTTCTTCAAGATATATCTTACTCCCACTGACCCCTTCAAGGATAAACTCCTTTTCCAAAAAGGCAGCGTGTTTTGCAACAAACACCTTTTGATCAGTAGGATGATAGAAATAATACCCTGATGTTTCTTTAGGGTATCCCACAAATCTACATTTGTCGGATCTAGTCTTCAGCTTATCATGCTCAAACCGTTTGACATAAGCAAGACAACCCCAAGTCTTAACATGCTTAAGATTTGGTTTCCTCCCTGTCCATATCTCATATGGGGTCATTGGGACGGATTTGGTAGGTACCTTGTTAAGTAGGTATGCAGCCGATTCTAGGGCATAACCCCAGAAGGATACTGGAAGGTCGGTAAAACTCATCATAGATCGAACCATGTCCAACAATGTTCGATTTCTCTTTTCAGATACACCATTTAATTGTGGCGTCCCTGGTGGAGTCCATTGTGAGATTATACCATTTTCTTTGAGACACCTTAGAAACTCATTGGTCAAGTATTCACCTCCTCGATCCGATCGAAGTATCTTAATACTCTTACCAATTTTCTTCTCTACTTCACTTCTGAATTCTTTGAACTTTTCAAACGATTCAGATTTGTATTTCATTAAATACACATATCCAAATCTAGAATGATCATCAGTGAAAGTAATAAAATAAGAATACCCTCCCCGTGCATTCGTTGTCATAGGTCCACATACGTCTGTGTGTACCAACGCTAACAACTCTGTAACTCTTTCTCCTTTTCCACTAAAAGGAGATTTAGTCATCTTACCCATGAGACAAGATTCACAAGTTGGATATGATTCGTAATCAGATAGTTCTAAAAGCCCATCTTTATGCAACTTGGATAATCTTGTTTCATTGATATGACCGTGTCTACAATGCCACATAAAGGTATAATTAACATCATCTCTTTTTCTTTTCTTAGTTTGTTCAATTTGAAGTATATTTTCATGCAAGTCAAGTATGTAAAGTCCATTCAGTAGGTTCCCAACACCATATAAAACATTTTTATTATAAATAGAACATCTGTTGTTCTTTATTATAATATCAAAACCATCCATATCTAATACAAAAATTGAAATAATGTTTCTAATGAGTGTCGGAACATAATAACAATTATTTAAACTAATGAACTTGCCTGAAGGCAGTGCTAAACAATAAGTCCCTACAGCTAATGCAGCAACCTTTGCTCCATTTTCCATTTATAGGACGACTTCATCCTTGTTCAGCTTTCTACTTCTGCTTAGTCCCTGCACATTATTACATATGTGAGAACTACAGCCGGTATCCAATACCCAAGTAGAATTTTGACTTTTAGAAAAATTAATTTCAATCATGAACAAACCTAGATCGGAAGTCGAAGCTTCTCCAAGCTTCTTCTGGTCCGCAAGATACTCCTTGCAGTTCCTCTTCCAGTGTCCTAGCTTATTACAATGGTAGCAAATTCCTTTGCTATCTGGATCAGGTTTCTTTTTATCCTTTCTCTTCGCCTTGCCCTTAGCCTTCTTATTTTTCTTCTTTTCAGAAGATACCTTGGGCCTCTTCCTTTTCTTGGAAGAATCATCCACTAGTAAGACTTGGTTCTTGTTGGATGAGAAGTGACCTTCAGCAGTTTTCAGCATGTTAAGTAACTTAGGCAAGCTGACGTCCAACTTATTCATGTGAAAATTCACAACAAATTGTGAGAAGGTGTCCGGGAGTGACTGCAAGATCAAATCTTGGCTTAACTCCCCATCCATTACGAACCCAAGCTGTCCAAGTTGTTCAATCAGATTGATCATCTTAAGGACATAAGTCTCAACAGCAGTGCCCTCAGTCATACGAGATCGGAAGAGCTCCTTAGATATCTGATATCTAGCACTCCTACTTTGCTCACCATATAACTCTTTGAGGTGCAGCAATATAGTAGGATCATCCATAGTTTCATGCTGACGCTGAAGCTCGTTGCTCATGGATGTGGGCATGATGCATTGAGCCAGGATTGCATCATCTTGCCCCTTTTTGAAAGTAGCAATCTCTTCCTCAGAGGCTGTTTCTGGAACACTTGCAGGGACTGGCAAATTTAGGACATAAGAAATCTTTTCAGCAGTGAGAACAATTCTCAGATTCCTTAACCAGTCCGTGTAATTCGGTCCGGTCAGTTTGTTAGTATCAAGTATGCTACGCAGTAATAGTGAGTTTGACATTTTTAAATTCTCCATGTGAAATAGACAACATTTTAGCATACATTCATTTAATTAATTACCAAAATAAATTAGGTTATTATTTAAATTGGTATCTCCCACTATTTTCATCAAACTATATTACTCTCATTATATAGTTCGGCAATTCTAATTAAAGATTTGCGAGTGAGACTAAGGATCCCATTTCAAATGTATATAGCCTTGTGGTGACACAACAAACGATATATAAATAAATAGGTAGACAACTATTGTCAATTACATCTCTATTTAACCCCTTGTATTTTGCCTCTTAGATTATTTTGATCAAGTGGTGACACATCTGAATCAAAATTATCCAAGTTAAGTCCATCCTAGCACTTCCATATATGTGAAGAGAAAAATACCGTCCTTGTGCTGACATGATGAGTGGGTTTTATACCTACGAATCAGGTATTGTTAGACTTAATTATTGTGGTTTTTAAGTATTTTTAGTATTATTTTATTTGTTTTTGTGTTTATTTATTGTAGGTTGGAGCTGGAGGGGCAAAAGGGTAAATTTGGAGCTTAAAATACACTTGGTGGCATTTTCGTAAATTCCTGGATAAGGGCTAGCGCCAGAAGCGCTTGGGCTAGTACTGGGCTAGCGCTAGAGGCGCTAGTTCACGATTTTTGGTGCCAAAGTTCAGCTGGAAAGGAAAAGAAGAAGCCAATTCGGAAGAGGATTCTAGTCAATATTGATCAGATAGTTAGAAGGAAACCCTAAGAAGGAACTTGGAGACTTTTAATATAGTTAATCTATTTTTACTTTAGAGAGAACGGAGAGATATTGTGTGGATTACTTTTGTTCAAGCACTGGATCTTGATGTGGGTTTAAGCTTACTTTGGAATTTATTCATAATTGGGTTTGATCAGTCTACTTCTTCTTTATTCAATTGATTGTTTATTTTTCATGTGTAGATTTGATCCCATAAAAGCTTTTGGTTCAGACATGAACTAATCTCCATTATGGGATTCTAACGGATTTAAATATGTAGTTTGATTACAGTCTTGATTGTTAGATTGATTTGCATATCATAAGAAACTTCTATCATGATTGTTTTGCACGTATGAATACTTGATCACCATTCGATCTCAGTACTAGTATGGAATTGAAAAATAACATATGAGTATGGATTGTAATCATGATAACTTGCGAATATGAGGCTTAATTGGATAGCTTAATATTTTGTGAATCAGATAGAAATATACTGTTTCACCGTAGGAGTCAAAATAAGGGCTTGTGCTTAGAATCAATATAATTGCAATTTCACATAGAAATATAGTGATTTTGGTTATAGTGGTGATTACATGGTGTCTATCAAGTATGGATATTATGTAAGTAGGTCATAATGCATTGACAAATGGTTATGTCTATTTTAGTGTCCTTGGCTACTTTTCTGTGATATGTGAACTTACTAGCATGATAATGGTAATTAGATGAACTATTGAATGAAGTTAGGATCCCATTAATCCTAGGCTTGATATATTTCGTTAGTATTTGCATAGTTAGTTATTAATTGATATAGAAATAATTTTGTCACCATAAGGGAGTCGATAGTTTAGGCAAATAAGTATAGTGATAGAACTGATGCATAGTGATTTAATTTAATCCTTTCTGTGTGGGACGATACTCTACTTCCTCTGTATTACTTGTTGACCGTGTACACTTGCACGAGTTAGAGCTCTTTTATTAAAGACTTAAAAAGAGGCAACAAGTTTTTGGCGCCGTTGCCGGGGACAGGCGTTAGATTTTTATTATTATCATCAGTTTTAAGCTATATTGTTTGACTTAGACAAATATAATATTTTCTCATTTCTATTTTTATTTTTGTTTTGGTTTCAAGTACTTGTAGAATTTTTATGCACACACGATCATCCAACTCAGAATTGACACCAGCGCAGGATAATATTGACGGAAGAGGTTGGAAAGCAAGAGTGCGTAGGAATTTACAAGCACAGTTGGAAGGAACTATATCGAATATGGCGGAGGAACAGAGAGTAGAGCAAAGAGAGGAACATAAAGCTTTAAGGGATTATTCCATGCCAAACATCACTGGATTGCAGTCTAGCATAGTCAGATCGACAATAGCAGCAAATACCTTTGAAATGAAACCAGGAACCATTCAAATGGTGCAGAATTCGGTCCAATTTGGGGGTGCTGCTACAGACGATCCTAATGAGCATCTTTTGAGTTTCATTGAAATTTGTGATACATTCAGATACAACGGGGTGACGGAGGATGCCATTCGACTAAGACTGTTTCCATTTTCATTAAGGGATAGAGCAAGAAGTTGGCTTCATTCTTTGCATGCCGGATCAATCACTACATGGGAGGACCTAGCACAAAAATTTCTAGCCAAGTTTTTCCCAATGGCTAAAACTGCAAAACTAAGGACATCAATTTCTCAATTCGAGCAACAACACGGTGAGTCCTTATACGAAGCTTGGGATAGGTACAAGGAGATGCTAAGGAAGTGTCCGCACCATGGGATGCTAGATTGGATGGTGATCAACACATTTTATAATGGATTGGGATGGCAGTCTAGGCAGATGGTAGATGCAGCTGCGGGTGGAGCTCAAGGAGCAAAGAGCTATGACGAGGCTTATAACCTTATCTAGACTATGGCAGCAAATGATTTCCAGAATCCTACAGCCAGAACGTCACAGCCCAGAGTCGCAGGTTTGTTAGAAGTGGATGCTATTACTCAGTTGTCAGCACAAATGGCGGCTATGGCAAAGAAAATAGATTCGTTGTCGGAAAGCAAAGCCAAGTCAGTTGCCTTCGTATGTGAGATTTGTGTGGGGTCGCACTCAACAGATCAATGTGCTATCAACTCGGAGTCTGTGCAGTATGTGAACACTTATAGGAAAGACCAAGGTCAGTTTCAGAACACATACCACCCCAACAACCGCAATCATCCAAACTTTAGTTGGTCAAATAATCAAGGAAATCAGCAACAACAGTTTCAGTAGAATCAACAGTTTCCATCTCAGTCAGCGCAACAACAGTTTACTCCACGACCACCTTTTCCACCAGGATATTCTCAACAACAACATCCTACTCCATATGCACCTCAGCAAAAAAAGAAATCAGAAATGGAGGAGATGATGTTAAAGTACATGGCAAATACAGAGGTGATGATCAAAAGCCAGGCAGTGGCTATTAAAAATCTGGAAGCTCAGATGGGGTAAATGGCGACTATGCTTAACAGCAGGCCCCAGGGTTCATTGCCAAGTAACACAGAGGCAAATCCACGGAGAGAAGGTAAGGAACAGTGTCAGGCCATTACACTCAGATCGGGAAAGCAATATTCAGGAACTGAGACAGAAATTGAAGCTGAACAGAAAGAGACAGAAACTGAGACACTGGGGTAGAAACTGAGACAGAAATTGAAGCTGAATAGAAAGAGAAGAAGGATGAGTCTGAGTCGCAACAAGTAGAGAAGGAGAAAGCTAGTTCAGTTAAGAGGCCCGTGAATACAGTACCACAAGTTCACCCTCAGGTACCGTATCCGCAGAGATTGAACAAGCAGAGGGAAGATAAACAGTTTAGAAAGTTTTTGGAGGTTTTTAAGAAACTGCAGATCAACATACCCTTCGCGGAGGCATTGGAACAAATGCCAAGTTATGCAAAGTTCATGAAGGGTATACTGTCGAGGAAGAGAAGGTTAGACGAATTTGAGACAGTGGCCTTGACGGAGGAATGCAGTGCAGTGCTTCAGCGTAAATTACCTCCAAAGCTGAAAGATCCGGGCAGTTTCACAATTCCATGCACGATCGGAAAGATGAGCTTCGATAAATGTTTGTGTGATCTTGGGGCAAGTATCAACCTGATGCCGTTGTCAGTATTCAGTTAGTTAGGATTGCCGGAACCAAGGCCAACGAATATTTCCCTACAGCTAGCTGATAGATCTATCACATATCCACGGGGGGTAGTGGAGGACGTACTGGTGAAAGTGGACAAATTTATTTTTGCGGCGGACTTCATCATTCTGGATTATGAGGAAGACAAAAATATACCAATCATACTAGGGAGACCAATGCTAGCCACGGGGAGGACTTTGATAGACGTGCAGAAAGGGGAGCTTACAATGCGTGTACATGATCAGGAGGTGACGTTTAACGTTTTCAAAGCAATGAAGCTCCCAACCGATGAAGAAGAATGCTTCAGAGTAGACTTGGTGGATAGTATAGTGCATGATGAAGTTGAAAGTTTGTTCGGCTATGAACCACTGCAGAGAGTGATTGCTGAAAATTCAGATTTGGAGGATGAAGAATGTGCCGAACTTGTGCAATATTTGGATACCACCCCCAAATTCGGAAAATTCAGAACATCTATCGAGCCACTTACGAAAGCGGGAGAGACATTGGTAAAGTTGAAACCATCTCTTGAGATACCTCCCGAACTTGAACTTAAACCACTTCCAGAACATCTCAGGTACGCATTTTTAAATAAAGATTCAAAGCTACCTGTGATTATTTCTTCTGCACTAACATCTTTTCAGGAGGAAAAACTGCTACGAGTGTTTAGAGACTTTAAATCAGCTATTGGATGGACCATAGCAGATATCAAGGGGATAAGCCCTTCTTTTTGCATGCATAAGATCCTACTGGAAGATGGTAGCAAGCCGACAGTTGAACAGCAAAGAAGGCTCAATCCTATAATGAAAGAAGTGGTTAAGAAAGAGATTCTGAAATGGCTGGATGAGGGAATAATCTACCCAATTTCGGACAGTTCATGGGTGAGCCCTGTGCAGTGCGTACCAAAGAAGGGTGGAATGACCGTTGTCACCAATGAGAATAACGAGCTAATCCCAACGCGAACCGTAACAGGGTGGAGAATTTGCATGGACTACCGCAAGCTTAACAAAGCTACAAAGAAGGACCATTTTCCACTTCCGTTTATCGATCAGATGTTGGACCGACTGGCGGGTCATGAGTACTATTGCCTTCTGGATGGGTATTCAGGCTACAATCAGATTACGATAGCTCCAGAAGACCAGGAAAAGACTACGTTTACATGTCCATACGGCACTTTTGCCTTTAGAAGAATGTCTTTCGGGTTGTGCAATGCTCCAGCCACTTTTCAGCAATATATGATAGCGATTTTCTCTGACATGGTCGAACAGAATGTTGAGGTATTTATGGACGACTTCTCGGTATTAGGCGACTCTTTCGATCTATGTCTTGAAAATGTGGTAATAGTTTTAAAGAGATGTGTTGAGACAAATTTAGTATTGAATTGGGAGAAGTGCCATTTTATGGTACAAGAAGGAGTCATACTGGGACACAAAGTGTCGAAGAAAGGCATTGAGGTGGACAGGGCAAAGCTGGAAACGATTGAGAATTTACCTCCACCTACGTCAGTAAGAGGTGTCCGCAGTTTTCTTGGTCATGTAGGATTCTACCGCAGATTCATCAAGGACTTCTCCAAGATAACTAAACCATTATGCAGTTTATTGGAGAAGGATGCACAGTTTAATTTTGATGAGGCTTGCATGAGGGCATTTGAGCATTTAAAGAATAAGTTAACATCAGCACCAGTTATCACAGCACCAGATTGGGAGTTGCCGTTTGAGCTGATGTGTGATGCCAGTGATTACGCAGTAGGGGCTGTTTTGGGGCAAAGGAAGGAGAAGATGTTTCATGTGATATACTATGCCAGCAAGACCCTTACGGATACACAATTAAATTACACCACCACAGAAAAAGAGTTATTGGCAGTGGTGTCTGCCTTTGATAAATTTCGTTCATATCTGATAGGCACGAAGGTAATAGTGTATACGGATCACTCGGCAATTCGACACTTAGTGACGAAGAAGGATGCAAAGCCCAGGTTGATCAGGTGGATATTGCTTTTGCAAGAATTTGATTTGGAGATCAAGGATAGGAAGGGTACTAAAAACCAAGTGGCAGACCACTTGTCTCGACTAGAGCAGTCGAAAAGGGAGATAGAAGGCAAAGTTGAAATTAATGAATCCTTTCCGGATGAGCAGTTGTTTGTTGTGCAAGGGGAAGTGCCATGGTTTGCGGACTACGCAAATTATTTGGTGAGTAAGTTGATACCTTCTGACTTGGTGGGTCACCAAAAGAAAAAGTTCCTGCATGATGTTAAATGGTATATATGGAATGAGCCGTATTTGTTTAAACAGTGTGCGGATCAAATGATAAGAAGGTGTATCCCATATAGTGAGACCGAAGGGATTTTACAAGATTGCCATTCTTCTGTATATGGAGGACATTATGGAGGAGAGAGAACAACGACTAGAGTACTTCAAGCAGGATTCTACTAGCCGACAATCTTTAAAGATGCTTACAGTTTTGTTCAGCGGTGTGATAGATGTCAGAGAGTTGGTAATATTTCAAAGAGGAATGAAATGCCTTTGAATACAATCCTTGAAGTAGAAGTTTTCGACGTTTGGGGGATTGATTTCATGGGCCCTTTCGTGTCTTCATGCGGTAATCTCTACATCTTATTAGCAGTTGACTACGTGTCTAAATGGGTAGAAGTGGCAGCACTCCCGACAAATGATGCCAAGGTAGTCCTAAAGTTTTTGCATCGCAGTATTTTCACTAGATTTGGGACTCCTAGGGCTATTATCAGTGATGAAGGTAGTCACTTCTGCAACCGGCAGTTCACAGCTTTGTTGGCTAAGTATGGGGTGAACCATCGTATTGCTACAGCTTATCACCCCCAGACGAACGGCCAAGCGGAAGTATCCAATCGAGAAGTTAAAAGAATCCTCAAAAAAATTGTAAATCCAACGAGGAAAGATTGGTCCTTAAAGCTAGATAATGTTGTGTGGGCATATAGGACTGCGTACAAAACTACGTTGGGTATGTCACCGTTTTAGCTGGTTTATGGAAAAGCTTGTCATCTTCCGATGGAGCTAGAACACAAGGCATATTGGGCAATTCGGAAGTTGAACTTTGATTCGACAGCTGCAGGGGAGAAGCGTTTACTCCAAATCAATGAGTTGGACGAATTTCGACTACGGGCTTATGAAAACTCGAAGCTGTATAAGGAGAAGGTGAAGAAATGGCATGATCGTAAGATCATTGAAAGAACAGTTGAACCGGGACAAAGAGTTTTACTTTTCAATTCCAGACTTAAACTTTTTCCCAGGAAGCTGAAATCAAGATGGTCAGGACCATTCACAGTGAAGACGGTCTTTCCACATGGTGCGATTGAAGTATACGACAAATTTCTGGATCAATCGTTCAAGGTGAATGGACAGAGGCTGAAGCATTACTTTGGGGACGAGGTGGACCGACAGAAAGTCACCTTAATCCTGTCTGCGACATGAGAATCAGAGACAGTCAAGCTAATTGACTATAACTTAGCGCTATCTGGGAGGCAACCCAACATTTTAATTTTCTGTTTTGCTTTAGTTTAGTCATTTGACTTTAAAAAAAAAAAGGGTTTATGTAACTAATATTGGATTTGGGTTGATGTGGGTGCAGGTAGAGCTTGAAATGAAAAAAAAAATTGACTAAGTATAATTTGGGCGCCTATAGCGCTTGACAATAAGCCAACCCAGCGCCTGAAGCGCTCAAGCCAGCACACATATTCTGCATAACAGCGCTAGAAGCGCTCAACGCGTCACAAAGCAAGCGCCAGAGTCGCTGCCCCAAGCCAAGACATTCTGCATAACAGCGCTATTAGCGCCCAACCTAGCGCCAACAGCGCTACCCTCACCACAACACACTGTCACTCCGCGCTATTAGCGCTCACTCCAGTCAATCCATAGCGCTAGAAGCGCTCGGCAGGGAAATTTGAAAAAAAAATAAAGTTTAAAACCCTAGGTCGGGCTTATTGAAGGTTTTTCACTACAAAGCCAATTTTGTTTCTTCTTCTACCTAATTCAAGCCGCCTCCAGCCGAGTTTTCTCCATTGTTGCTGCATAGAAGCTATTTTCCCCCAATCAAACATTAACAAACAGCCACCCACATTCTCAACTACCGTCGGCATTCAACAATTGCAACCAAAGAACTTCTATAGCCAAGAAGGATTAAAGGTTCTCACATGGGTAATTCCAATTTCAAGTAAGCTTTACATTATTGATCAATTAGAACTTGAACTTGTTGGCTAGAGAGTTTAATTGCTAGTATTTGGAGAAAGTTCTTGGTTTTGATTGTGCACCCAATTGAGTTTGTGTTGGCTCAATTGGGATTGGGTTTAAGTTTCAATTGTCTATCTTTATGCTTGCAAGTTGTGGGAGATTTCATTGTGCTAAATTGGGTTATTCATAAGTTTGGGGGAAACATTGTCTAAGGGTTTTTAAAGTGTGCATACCAAGTGTTCGACAGATTGCCCCAACGAAATTTTGAGTTCTTTTGGGTCTTGATTTGTGTTTAATTGTTTATTAATAGCTCCTAAAAGACATAGAGGGGAAAGTTCAGGTTCGTCAGCTGTTGTGAAATATGATAAGAAGAAATTTGTTAGCCCCGAAGCAAGTGATAGGTTTAACAATTGGTCCTCTGGGAAATCTCTAACTCCTGAGCGTGGCTTGCTACCTATTGAGCGGGTAGATGGGGAGTTAGCTCAAATGATACGCAGCCGAAATTGGATGGTATTTACTGCACAACCCGAGCCAGCTGCCGTTAATATTGTGAAGGAGTTTTATGCTAATGCTAAAGAAGCTAATGGGAATCTGGTTATGGTTCGGGGTCAGGAAATAAATGTGGGGCGTAAAGCTATTAATGCGTATTATGGGTTGCAGAAAATTCACAGGGATGGCTATACGAAATACTTGGAACAAGATTTGGATTATTCTGAGATTATAGAAGCCCTCTGTGAGCCAGGGACAGAATGGAAGCTGACTGACCAACAAGAAGTTGTCATTAATCAGCGGGCATATGAGCGATGTCATGGCATGCTTTTATATGTGCCAAGTTGAGTATATATGGAAAAGCATGGCATGCTTTTATATGTGCCAAGTTGATGTCGTGTCGCCATATGAGCGATGTCATTAATCAGCGGGCGGCGTTATTGTTTTGCATTGCTCAAGGGAAGACAATGGATATAGGGGAGGTAATTCATGAATCTATCATACACACGCTTGAGGGTAGTACCACAGGTGGACTGCCTCACCCTTCATTGATCACATATTTGTGTCGTCGTGCTGGAGTCAAGTGGGATAAAGATGAACTGATGCAGGCTCCATTGCCTCCAATTGATCATGTTGCAATGGGACGGTACAGAGTATGGGGTGGAGGTGAGTCGCACCCGAGGGGCTTAGGTTTCATTTTACCGCAGTAGCAGCCGCAGGAGCAGCCACAAGAACAGCCACCACCTGTTGAGGATCCGGTTCCAGCCCCTACTATAGTGGAGACTATCCGACAGGACCTTCGGCACCATACTCGATGGATAGACTTAGTGGCAGGATCGATTCAGAGGGGTTTTGATCGGATGACTCGACATCAGAGTTAACTTGCTCAGCGCCAGGCGGAGATTTATGCCTATAATGTTAATTGTTCCACAGCCTTGGCAGATATGTTTGGGCGGTTGAATCCTTCAGCAGGACCATTCCAGTTTTCACCAGCTCCTCCTCTTTCTATTTACCCACCACCTGACTCACCTCCTGATGCGGATGATGATGATGATGACGCTGCCGATGGCACTGATGATGAGTAGTGTGCTTCATCAGGGGAGTCCTCTGTTCTTAATGTTTTATTCTTTTTCAATGAGGGCATTGTTTTGTTCAGTTTGGGGGGTAGTTTTTTTTTGTTCTGTTTCATGCATTTAGTTTGTTTTGTTTCCTTGTGTTTATGCATGATGCATGGTAGTTGCATTGTATTTTAGGATGTGTCAAGCATTTAGTTGCATGTTAATTGTTTAGGTTGTGTTTAGCATTTAATGCATTTAGTTTCATGAATTAAGCATAAATTGATATAGTATCTAATGTGGCCAATGATAAGACTGGTTTCATGGTTTTAACTTGAGAAGAATTGAAAACTAGTGCTTAGTGATGACTTTGATTAGGAAGTGAAGTTTAACTTGTCTAAAACTTTTGTTAGCAAGGAAAGCACATAATCAATTGTTTTGATCAATTTAATTCAAATTGTTGCATAATTTTCTTCTGGTGAAAGATTTTGGTTAAAACTTGATAATATCGGTGAAACGTCCATTAAATGAAAAACAGGCAAGAATTTAAGTTTGGGGGAATCTTGGGGTGTGAAAAAAAAAAAGAGAAATTTGAAAATTTTGAACCTTTCCCAATTGAAGAATGGATCATGTGGTGGGTTGAGATGGAGCGTAAAACGCATTCACTCATAAACACATGGAACGAGATGGAGCGTAAAACGCACTCGTTCAAAAGAAAGTGAAATGGAGCATAAAATGCACTCACTAAAAAGAAAACAATGTTTGAATTATTGGTGAAGGGTTTAAAAAGGATTTAAATGTGTTAAATAACCTTAGTGATACCCCTATGCTTAGTGATTGCTTGAATCAGTTGAATTGGTTGTATTCACGGGTTGAATTGAGTTGCAATTGAAAGTTTTCTTCTAAGAAGTCAATTATGTGATGGATTTGAATTGTAATTGATTGAAATGGTTGATATACACACACGCACGACATGGGTGATGACAGGTGTAACTTAACTAATTGGTTAGAGTTAGAAACTTTGCATTGGTTAGAGATTCTACTTAAGTATGTATGATATCTTTGAGGCCTGATGTTGGATATTGTGTTGGTTGATTGTTTGATTCGTAGGCATGATAGTTTGTTTTCATTTGCATTATTGCATTGCTTGGGGACAAACAATTGGTTAAGTTTGGGGGTATTTGATGAGTGGGTTTTGTACCTACGAATCAGGTATTGTTATACTTAATTATTGTGGTCCTTAAGTATTTTTAATATTATTTTATTTGTTTTTGTGTTTATTTATTGTAGGTTGGAGCTGGAGGGGCAAAAGGGTAAATTTGAAGCTTAAAATACACTTGGTGGCATTTTTGTAAATTCCTGGACAAGGGCTAGCGCCAGAAGCGCTTAGGCTAGTACTGGGCTAGCGCCAGAGGCGCTAGTTCACGATTTTGGGTGCCAAAGTTCAGTTGGAAAGGAAAAGAAGAAGCCAATTCGGAAGAGGATTCTAGTCAATATTGATCAGATAGTTAGAAGGAAACCCTAAGAAGGAACTTGGAGACTTTTAATATAGTTAATCTATTTTTACTTTAGAGAGAACGGAGAGATATTGTGTGGATTACTTTTGTTCAAGCACTGGATCTTGATGTGGGTTTAAGCTTACTTTGGAATTTATTCATAATTGGGTTTGATCAGTCTACTTCTTCTTTATTCAATTGATTGTTTATTTTTCATGTGTAGATTTGATCCCATAATGGCTTTTGGTTCAGACATGAACTAATCTCCATTATGGGATTCTAACGGATTTAAATATGTAGTTTAATTACAGTCTTGATTGTTAGATTGATTTGCATATCATAAGAAACTTCTATCATGATTGTTTTGCACGTATGAATGCTTGATCACCATTCGATCTCAGTACTAGTATGGAATTGAAAAATAACATATGAGTATGGATTGTAATCATGATAACTTGCGAATATGAGGCTTAATTGGATAGCTTAATATTTTGTGAATCAGATAGAAATATACTGTTTCACCGTAGGAGTCAAAATAAGGGCTTGTGCTTAGAATCAATATAATTGCAATTTCACATAGAAATATAGTGATTTTGGTTATAGTGGTGATTACATGGTGTCTATCAAGTATGGATATTATGTAAGTAGGTTATAATTCATTGACAAATGGTTATGTCTATTTTAGTGTCCTTGGCTACTTTTCTGTGATATGTGAACTTACTAGCATGATAATGGTAATTAGATGAACTATTGAATGAAGTTAGGATCCCATTAATCCCAGGCTTGATATATTTCGTTAGTATTTTCATAGTTAGTTATTAATTGATATAGAAATAATTTTGTCACCATAAGTGAGTCGATAGTTTAGGCAAATAAGTATAGTGATAGAACTGATGCATAGTGATTTAATTTAATCATTTCTCTGTGGGACGATACTCTACTTCCTCTGTATTACTTGTTGACGTGTACACTTGCACGAGTTAGAGCTCTTTTATTAAAGACTTAAAAAGAGGCAACATGACACAACAAAATAGTAATGTTTAATTCCTTAATAAGCATCAAATGTGATAAAGCAACATCTTAAATATTTAATACTTGCCTTGTGGTGACACAACAAACTTATATTAAACATTTAATACTCTATTGTTTTACCATGCTAGAAGGCGACGTTCGATATTCTAAATATCTTTGAACGCTTAGGACTTAATATGATTTCTTTGAGGGGTTTATTATTATTAATCTCATCTTGTTTAGCGCGCATGCACATATATATATATATAATACGCGTCATATTATTTTACATGCGAAGCATGTTGGATAATATATAATATATATATATATATATATATATGTAATAAGCAAGCACATATAGAATACTATATTCTACCCGAATTGATTATGGAATTTTATTCTAGTTTGGTTCACTAGAGCCACCAAGTAAACCAAAAGGTCAAACCTAGGGTGCAAGAATTAAATTTAAATATAACTATTACATTTAAACCCGGGCTCCATTACAAACGGGTCTTCAAGCGCTCCTTGCTCCTTTGTCTCCAATTCTTCAAAATTAATTCTAACTAGTCCTATTACATAAACTATTTACAATAAATAGAAACCTTGATCAGCAATCAAGGAGAAGTACATAGGAGGGAGATAGAATTTACATTAAGAAAAATTAGAGAAGACGAGGTACGCAGATCCCATTTATAAAAACCCATACATTCAAGCATCCTCTTAAATAAATCCAATCACACATTGGTCAATAGTCCATAATCAATCCCTATTTATTATCATACATATCTCTATATGTATCAATAAATAACATTCATCTCATGAATAATAAAACCATTCCATATATGCATTGATATCAATTAATGGGCAAAAGTTTTGCTAATATTTAGTTTTGAAACAAAATAAACTCTTTTATTTTAATCAAAAACCAAATTCAAATTAAACTCTTTTATTTTTAGCAATCTGAAATCCTATTCCAGATAAAATAAACATCTTTATTTTAAACTTATATCAATTAAATAAACCATTTATTTTAATTGAAAGAAAAAATTATTTTTCGGATTCTGCTATCCGGCGCAGCTGCGCCCAGAATGAACTGGGACACGGCGCAGCTACGCTGAACCCCATAAACGACTTTCTGGGTTTGGGCGCAGCTGTGCTCCAGAATGAACTGGAGCCGGCGCAGCTGCGCCGCGTACCAGATTCAGAAAAAACGGATTCTGCCCAAAAATTTTGATCCAATCGCATACCATACACACATGGAATCATCAAAATCGATAATTAGCACAAGATTAGGCTCTGATACCACTGTTAGGTTTGTATAACGTGAACATGCAATCAAATTACATAAATAAAGAGGAAGCGCGATACAATCGGATTTTAAAATTTTATACAAACCATCACCATGATCAATCTATGTGCTCAATTAACGATATAAACGAAAGAGATAGAGATTAAGAAATTATACCCTCGTATAACCGTGCTTCCTCAGGTACAAGTTCACCTCCAATTCCTTCGCGTTCTCCTTAAATTCCACCGACTAAATTCCTTTGCTTGATCAACGTTAGCCACCCAAGTGTTTGTCCTCTAGAGGTGATCCACCAAGGAAGAATAGTAATTCAAGAAGTTGGGTGTTGGCAAAACCCTAGTTTCTATCTCTATAGAAATTTCAAGTACTCTCCACAATCTAATGCAAGAGTGTGTAACCCTAATCTATGATAAGACTCCTCTTATTTATAGATATAGGAAAACCCTTCCCTAAACTATTTAGGATTAGGGTTTCTATTATAATTAAACTCCTTTAATTAATTATGCTCCTAATCCAATTAGGAATTCATGTGAGAGTACTTCTATTAATTAATTCTCAATCCCTATTAGGAATTAAATAATAGTAATACTAATAATAATAATAATATGACTCCTCTTATTAATTTATATTTAATATTTCCGAAATATTAAATAATAAATATTAAGCTATTTAATTTATTCTATCCTCATAGATTAAATTAAATACACTTAACTTATTATTACAATTATGCCATTTACTTCTTAAATAAATATTTTTCTTTTACGCTGTGACCCTTTAGGTTCTCCATATTAAACCGGTTGTGAATAAATCAATTAGAACAATTCTAATTTTATTTAAATAAATAAATTAAACTATTTAATTCATTTAAATAAATAATATTTATTCTATAATAAGGGTAAGCCCCCTTAGCGATCAACGACTTTCTAGATAATATAGAGTTCAACATTAATCACAAAAAAACCTTTCAGTGAATAGTTATCGTACAATTCAATCCTTCTACCATACAATGTCCCAATTATTTATAAGACATGGATTTACTGTCAAGTCTTATTTTATTTAATTATATGTATTTCGATTCCCAAATGCACAACTCTAAATAATGCAAATTAGAAACTCCTTTCTAATTTTATTCTGCCTTGGCCAAGGACTATTGAGTTGTCATTTATCGAATCATATAGGACATTCACATCTTTTACTAGACGTGGTAGATTCTTTGTTGATCATTCACCTATCTCTATGTACAACTTATTATACTCAATCATACCCTTTGATATCTCCTAAAGGTCTTAAGGGACATGTCAAACTATAACTCATCATACACAAGATACTATGATGATCTCAAGTCCAAGGATCACTTGTACTACTATCACTATAGGAATTCCTATTGACAGGCGAGTAAAACTCTATTAGGTATTCCTTAGCGAGCCACTTCAGTGAACTTATTCTCCAATAAGCACCTACATACTTGCTTTAGTGTCTCCACACAAATGATTATGAAATCAATCATCCTCTTCTTAAGAGCAAGCAACGTTTATACTAATCTATCTAGATTCACTAATTCCCGTTTTAGCAATCCAACGATTAAGAACAATTTTAGTTTGTGAGCTATGTAGAATTTAGATCTCATTAGCATGATCACCATCATGATTCTAAAAGCATTGCTCAAAACTATGGGTTTATCACATTTAATATAACAGTACTATGTAGATAATGTAAAAATGCCTTCTAAAAAAATCAATTCTTTTATTAATAAATGATTAAGATTACAAAGTATATGCTACATCATATCAAATATGATTGGCTTGTGTGCATACTACTTTCACCACCAAGGAATAATATCTATTCAAGAAGATGGGTGTTGGCGAAACCCTAGTTTCTATCTGTGACGCCCCCAGATTCGGGTCTCCAAATACCCGGATCCGGTCATCACGATCCAATACAAACATTCACCTCTAACAACATACGGTAACTAAAATGCGGAATATAATAAACATACGTTGTTCATTACAAGGTGTTACTAGTCCCAGAATACAATAACCTTAATACATTCATGAATCCATACCCTAAGTAACAAGCAGGGTTTAATATTACATTAACAATGATTAACTGCACATAATGTTTAAGTCTGCTACATGAAGTTTATCACTTCATCTTTTCTTTCCCTTTGTTTTTCCCTGACGTCTCGGGTTTGGCTGCAATAAAATCATGATATAGCAAGAATGAGCAACGAGTTTGCTCAGCAAGTTTAAAATACAATAATAAGGATATATCATGATGAAAGGAATATAGAAAGGGATTTCAACAATAGCATTATCAGAAGCAATAACAATGAATGCTTTTAGAACAATTGATAGTCGAATAGACCTCGAACAATAACTTCCAAAGGAGTCAATAGCTAGTTGACCCTCTGGTTACTGGCTACAGAATAAGTACTTGAGGGGATCAGCCTCGCGTACGCTATGTATATGCATAACATTTAACTCTGCTATTTGTACCTTATTTACGGTACATGGGGTACTCCCCTATAATAAAGGGGTGTTCATACAGTCTAAGAATCCTTGCCAATGATTGGTTCAGATAGCTTTTATAAATTCTTATATACGTGCCTGACTGAGACAAGGGTTCAGACTAAATCATGGATAGTTCGTGAATTTTAGAACTTAAATAATTATACGAATTCAAATGCACAAGTGCGAATGTCAATAAATACAAAGATGTGGAATAATTTTAACAGTAATTAGACCACTTAAAGCAGGCTTGGAGATAAGATTCAAGCTTAAAGAATAACTTGCAATAACATATACCTTTTGCATGAATTACAAATAATACATAAGGTTTAGAAATATTACTCAATGTAAAAGTTGGGTAAGATAGAACTCGCACTCAATATAATGAAAGAATGAAGTTAGGGAAACTTGCATGTTTACTCAGCTACAATTAAATCCTAGCTTTAATTAATTGATCTTGAGTGACCTATCATTGGATAAAGTCGACTTATCAATTAATGTGGCATTGCTATATATTGGCACAGCTCACTATACCATTTATCTAACAGGTAGCACTTCACCAGCTACATTTAATTACTATTTAACATTAGCTAAACAGAAATTAATTAATGACCTTTGGTTATTAAAATAATTGTTAGCTAATCATGATTACTATTCTCGAATGTTTAGATTATTACCCTTAATGTCTCTAAATATGGGTCAATAATCTTTATTTATTATTAGTATAATAAATTCATCATGGTTTAATGACTACTAACTAATAGTTGGTTACTTATTTAATTACACTTAATTACTATTTACCCTTAAGAGTAATCGAGTAATTATTATTCTTGTTTCTTATTCAACTTTAATAAGATGTAGTAATCCTACACATACACTTAATTATCATTTACTATTAATTAAATAATCATTAGGTATTTATTATCTTTATCTATTAAGAACCGAAAATAAATAATTAACTTATTAATCTCACTCGTACTTAATCATTATTTCATTAATGATTAAGTAATTGTTATCCTTATTAACTTATTTATACCTAATTTATTATCAATATCAATTAGATAATAATTAGATATTTGTTACCTTTATTTAATGTTAAACAATAAATAAATTATCAAATACTTATTGTCTTTATTTACACTTTATTATTATTAATAATAATTAAATATTCATTACCTTTATTTATTATTTATTGCTAAATAATAAATAATTATTTTGTTTACTTATTCATACTTACTTATTATCCAATATTAATTGAATAACAATTAAATATTTATAATCTTTATTTATTATTTAATAATAAATAATTTATTTCTTTGAATATTTGTTACCTTTATTTATCACTTATTGACAAATAATCAAATTATTAAATTCATACTTGATTATTATTTAATAGTAATTAAGCAATAATCAACTATTTATTAACTTTATTTATTATTTAAGGATAAATAATTACATTACTAGGTTTATTTAAGAATAAACAATAAATAATTGAATTATTAATTATTATTTAATATTAATTAAATAATAATTGAATATTTATTATCTTTATTTATTATTCATTGATAAATAATAAATAATTATTTTATTAACTTTATTAATTATTATTTAATATTAATTAAATAATAGTTAAATATTTATAGTCTTTATTTATTGGGTATTGGTAAAGAGTAGGAATTATCTCATTAATCCTTATTATTATTTAATATTAACTAAATAATAATTTAGAACTTATTATTTTGTTTATCATTTATGGATAAATCATTATTAATAACTTATCATTTATCAACCGATTTCCCAGCCACCAATATTTCACTAATTTATAGGCCTAATGAAACCTGAGTCTAGCAGGTTACTGAATCAACAGAATGGCCAACACTAACAAGTTGGTTCTCAAAGACATTTTGACAAACACATGGTGGGCAATCCCAACATTCGACAGTGGCCAATGTTTAGTTCAAAACCAAGTTGCCAGGACCTGAAGGTCCTTCGAAATACAGAGTTTCAAACCCAAAATCACACCCAATATCAAGTAACAATAAAATTCCCAAATACAAATAGAGTTCAGTTCAATCCCAATACTTAGAAACGAAACAATGAAATAAATCACCCAATACAGAGGACAATTTTGGTTCAATACCATACACACAGTCTACAACCCAATTCGAGTCTGGAGAAGGGAAAAAAAAATTTCATACAAAACCTAAACAAAATTATCACAGTGATTGAATAACCCATTTTATACCTTGGGTTCGATCGGCTAGATGTTCTTCTTCTTCTTCCACAATACGTTACGAACCCGGACATTCACCTATCGATTCCCCTCCTTGCAGAAATCTCTAATATATATATATACGTATGTATAATTTTTTTTCCTAGTTTGGATTTTCAACAAAATTTCAGCAGCTATGGGGTTTGGCGATGGGGGTTCAATTTATAGCCAATGGATTACCCAATTTACTGGATAATACCTAAATTGCTTGAGTCAATGTCCAACGGTAGGAGGGAGGCAACGATTTTGACTCGCCGGCTGGCCTTTGGGCCGTGCGCCCTCACCGGTCGCGTCACCGGTTTTTCTGGGACCCTTGGTCCGTTCGCCACAGTCGGTCGGTTGCTTGTTTGTCCGCCTCGAGTCCTTGAACCGCCGGTCGCTAGGTCCTTCCCTAGTCCACACGCTCGGTTGCTTCGGATTATTGCCGGCGCATGGCCTGACGCGACCTCCCCTTTTCCCTTGTCCCGTCCGATTGACGCTTGGACCCCTTAGGTTCTGCAACCCCCGTTTTTCTTCCGTCTCTGTTACTATCTGATTGAGCCTGGGATCCCCAAATTTGACTACTGATTTCCCAAATTGGTTTACAGGTGAGATGATCCGACTTGGTTAGGAGGAAAGAAAATTGGGCTCACCCCAAATTGAATTGGGCCGGCTGGAAAGGTGACCCAATAGGAATTAAATGGAACTTGAGTTGGGTCCAACTGAAAATAAGGAATTGGGTCGGCCCAAATGATTTGGCCAGCCCACTCGGTTGTCCCAAATCAGGAATATTAAAGGAATTTAGCCCAATCCGAAAAGAAAAATGGAACCAGCCCAAATGAAGAAATGTGGCTCATTAAATTAACACCCTCATGTCCTAACATTTAAATACTAATAAATTAATTGTCCAAAATATTTATTTTAATCATAATTTAATCCGATAAAATTATTTATTTACTTATCCTGGTTTTTCTTGCCAATCAAATGCAGGGTCAGCTCATCAATTTATTCAACTTATTAGTGAGTCCCTTTAAGGCAAGGAAAATTACTGGACCATATAATTACATAATAATAATTATTACATGAATCCAATTAAATCCGTAAAATTATATAAAAATGAATTTTTTTATTTATTAAAATAAATTTGATACAATGTTTAAAAATTCCTGGACATTACACTATCTCTATAGAAATTGCTTGTACTCTCCACAATCTAATAAAAGCGTGTGTAACCCTAATCTATGATAAAACTCCTCTTATTTATAGATGTAGGAATAACCCTTCCATAAACTATTTAGGATTAGGGTTTCTATTATAATTAAACTCCTTTAATTAATTATGCTCCTAATCCAATTAGAATTCATGTGAGAGTACTTCTATTAATTAATTTCCAATTCCTATTAGGAATTAAATAATATTTAATATTCCTAAAATATTAAATAATAAATATTAAGCTATTTAATTTATTCTATCTCCATAGATTAAATTAAATACACTTAACTTATTATTACAATTATGTCATTTACTTCTTAAATAAATATTTTTCTTTTGCGGTGTGTGTAATGTCCGAGAATTTTTAAACATTGTATTGATTTATTTTAATATATGAAATTCATTTTATTTAATGAATTTAATTGTACCCATGTAGGTATTATTAATTAATTATCTAAATATATGGTCCAATAATTTTCTTGCATTAAAGGGACTCATTAAAAGTTGAATAATTGGTGAGTTAACCCTAAGAATTTAATTGCAAGAAAATTTAGAAAGAAGATTAATAAATAAATTCTTTTAAATAAAGAATTATGGTTAAAAATAAATATCTTAAATAAATAATTAATTGGTTTAGTTATTTAATTTAAAATATTAGAATATAATGTGGTCACTAATCTTTTATTTAGATTGGCCCATTTCTTTATTTCTAAGTTGAACCCAAATTTCTTTTTCTATTGGGCTGAGTTCATTTTTTTTATTATTCCCTGTTGGGTCAAACCTTATAGTGAGCTGAGCCCATTTCCTTTATTTTCCGTTTTGGGCCATTTTGTTTTAATGCAGCCGGCCCAATCCAGTTCCCTTTCCAGCCGGGTTGAACCCGTTTCTGTTAAGTCGGGTTGGATCCGTTTTGCTTAATAAGGGATAACCGGCGAATTCGTTTGGGAAGGGTTTCAAAGAAGCAAAATCAGTTTGGGGAAAAAAACCAAATCCAAAGGAAATCAATTGAATCAAGCCCTCAATCAGATTCAATCAAGAAAAATGGAAGAAAGCTCTCAATCAATCAAACCGGGTGAAGCAAGACAGAAGGAAGGGCTGTCAGTCGCCGGCGACAGCAAAGCGAACGGGCGGCATGAAGGAAGGACTGGCGAACGACCCAAAGTTTAACCTACGCAACCGAGCGAGTGGCGAATGGACCGGAGGTCCCTGAAATTCGGCGACACGACCGACGAAGACGCGTACGGCTCGAGATTTGGCCGGCCGGTGCTAGCTGTGATGGGATTGGTCGGTCACTGCCACTCGTTTTCTACCGACGGTCCTTGGTTAATCGAATGGGGTAATACTCAATTGATTTGGGTAAACGAAGCACTATAAATTGAACCCTCCCCCAAACCCCATAGCTGCCGAATTCCTGCTGTAAATCCAAACTAGAAAGAAATATATACGTATATATATATATATATATATATATATATATATATATATATATATTAGAGTTTGCTGCAAGGAGGGGAATCAATAGGTGAATGTCCGGATTCGTAACGTATTGTGGAAGAAGAAGAAGAACATCTAGACGATCGAACCCAAGGTATAACAATGGGTTTATTCAATCACTGTGATAATTTTGTTTAGGTTTTGTATAAAATTTCTTTTTTTTCTTTCTCCTCCATACTCGAATTGGGTTGTCGACTGTGCTGTATGATTATTAAATTGAAATCTTCCTCTGTCCATTGTAATTGACTCTGTTAGTATTCTTAGGAAATCCGTGTATGGAAAATCTTGTTGGTTTTAATTGATTTTGTTGCTAAATTGCTTGGGTTGTGCCGTCCCCTTATGTGGGATTGTTGGTACTCTGTATACTGAGAACCATGGTGTTCCGGCAGCTGGCTTGTATGCCCATCATGTGTTCGTCGAAATGTCTGAATGAACTGGGTTTTATTTTGGTAGTAAAGTTCTGTCAATAATGTTGTTCGTATATAAAAAAAAACAACAACCCCTGACTGTTCAAAGAAACTGGAAACAAATGTGGATGGGAATCGAACCCAGCTTTGGGTAGGGATTTGTTGGGCCAACGAGTAACCACAAGTTAATAACTATTTATTAATTGCCAATAAATAATAAGAAAAATGTTAAGTATTAAATTATTAGTTAATATCAAATAATAATAAGGATTAATGAGATAATTATTTGTTATCTACCATTAAATAGTAAACAAAGATAATAAATATTTAATAATATTTAGTTATTATTCTATTAATATTGAATAATAATTAAGTACAAATAAAAGTTATAAATTTATTATTCGACATTAAATAATGAATAAAGTTAATAAATAATTATTATTTAATTTATATTAAATCATAAGGTTAATAAATAATTATTTATTATTTTCCAATAAATAATAAATAAAGATAGTTAGTTATTACTCGATAATAAATGAAGTTAATAATTATCTATTATTTGATAATAAATAAAGATAATACATACTTAATTATTGTTAAATAATAATTAAGTATGAACAAGGTTAACAAATAATTATTTATTATTTATCCATAAATAATAAATAAATGTAATAAATATTTAATTATTATTTAATCTTAATTAAGTATAAGTAAAGTTAATAAATAATTACTTATTATTTATAATAAATAAAGATAATAAATATTTAATTGTTATTCAATTAATATTGGATAATAATTAAGTATGAATAAGTTAACAAAATAATTATTTATTATTTAGCAATAAATAATAAATAAAGATAATGAATATTTAATTATTATTAATAATAATAAAGCGTAAATAAAGACAATAAGTATTAGATAATTTATTTATTGTTTAACTTTAAATAAAGGTAATAAATATCTAATTATTATCTAATTGATATTGATAATAAATTAGGTATAAATAAGTTGAATAAGGAACAAGATTAATAATTACTCAATTACTCTTAAGGGTAAATAGTAATTATGTGTAATTAAATAAGTAATCAACTATTATTTAGTTGTCATTAAACCATGATGAATTTATTATTCTAATAATAAATAAAGATTATTGACCCATATTTAGAGACAATAAGGGTAATAATCTGAACATTCGAAGAATAGTAATCATGATTAGCTAACAATTATTTTAATAGCTAAAGGTCATTAATTAATTTCTGTTTACCTAATGTTAAATAGTAATTAAATGTAGATGGTGAAGTATTACCTGTTAGATAAATGGTATAGTGAGGTGTACCATTATATAACAATGCCACATTAATTGATAAGTCGACTTTATCCAATGATAGGTCACTCAAGATCAATTAACTAAAGCTAAATTTATCTGTAGCTGAGCAATCAGGCAAGTTCTATCTTACTCAACTTTTACATTGAGCAATATTTCTAAATCTTATGCATTATTGTTAATTCGTGCAAAAGGTATATATTATTGCAAGTTATTCTTTAAGCTTGAATATTATCTCCAAGCATGTCTTAAGTGGTCTAATTACTTTTAAAATTATTCCACATCTATGTATTCATTGGCATTCGCACTTGTGCATTTGAATTCGTATAATTATTTAAGTTCTGAAATTCACGAACTATTCATGATTAAGTCTGAACCCTTGTCTCGGTCAGGCACGTATGTAAGAATTTATAAAAGCTATCCGAACCAATCAATGGTAAGGATTCTTAGGCTGAATAAACACCCCTTTTATTATAGGGGAGTACCCCAGGTACCGTGTATAAGGTACAACTAGCGGAATTAAATGTTATGCATACACATAGCATATGCGAGGCTGATCCCCTCAAGTACTCATTCTGTAGCCAGTAACCAGAGGGTCAACTAGCTATTGACTCCTTTGGAAGTTATTGTTCAAAGTCTATTTGACTACCAATTGTTCTAAAAGCATTTATTGTTATTGCTTCTGACAATTCTATTATTGAAATCTCTTTCTATATCCCTTCTGTCATGATATATCTTTATTGTTGTACTTTAAACTTGCTGAGCAAACTCGTTGCTCATCCTTGCTATATCATGACTTCATTGCAGCTAAACCCGAGACGTCAGGGAAGAACAAAGGGAAAGAAAAGATGAAGTAATATACTTCATGTAGCAGATTTTAAACTTATGTGTAGTTAATTACTGTTAATATAATTTAAACCCTGATATTTATTTAGGGTATGGATTTGTGTAAGTGTTTAAGGTTTTTGTATTCTAGGACTAGTAACACCTTTGTAATGAACAATGTATGTTTATTATATTCCGCATTTTAGTTACCATATGTTGTTAGAGGTGAATGTTTGTAGTGGATCGTGATGACCGGATCCGGGTATTTGGAGACCCGAATTTGGGGGCGTACCAGGTTGGTATCAGAGTTGTAGGTTATAAACTTTAGGATCGCGAAACCTAGGTTATAACCTTCATAGTAAACTCGTATTGAGTGTTAGGAGATATGTCGAGGAGATTTATTATATGTGGTTATGATGAATTGGGGAATTCATCGAGTCAAGTAGTACCCAATGAAATATAATTTCATTTCTTCAATGAATATATTTTATTGTTGTACTAATGTTGATTTTCGGTGTGATTGTAGGATGACTGACATAGGTGGGACCAGTGGAGCCCAGGAGGAGGAGACATTCCTAGATATACCTGTAGTTGCTAAGCAGTTGGTGGGGTATGCTCCTATTGCCCAGGGGTACCACTGGAGGAGTCCGAGCTAGAGGAGGACTATCAGAGGGAGCTACCAGAGCCGGTTATAGGTGGAATCATGAGGTCCGGTAGTCAGTACCCGGATGTTGAGGAGGAGGACCCCGAGACCGAGGGAGAGGAGCCACCTGCTTATGTTGATGGCATGGGGTCCACTGTTGCCAATATCATTGAGGGACTGACCAGCAGGAGCGAGGAGCTGGAGGCTCGGATAGCTCATCTGGAGGAGCAGAACTAGACCCACCAGATTAGAGAAGACCAGTATAGAGACCTAGCCTACCAGCTCGAGCATGACTTGGGAGTGGCGAAGGTACAACTGTAGGGTTACGAGTCCTCAGCGTAGCAGATCGGACCACTGCTACATCAGTTGGTGGCCCGAAACGCTGAGTTGAGAGAGAGGCTGGAGCAGAGGGATCTACAGATCGCCCACCTGAAGGTGAAGCAGGAGGCCATGAGGTTTGAGTTTGGGCTGGAGGTGTCTGAGAGGAGGCATGTCAGAGAGGCCTGGGTCAGGGAGGCCAGAAGGGTTGATCAGTTAGAGGACCAGTTGGAGGCCAGAGCAGTGAGGATAGAGACCCTAGGATATGCCTTAGACGCAGCCTACAGGAGGCCCCAGACTGAGGTAGGGGAGTCTAGCCGCTCTGTTCGTCGCAGGGTCAGGGGTGGAGCATTCTCTTCCGGTCAGCAGGCACGGATTCGTCACGACGTGCAGTGACGTGATATGATGGTTGCTTTGGCTTTAGTACAGTCAGTCCCACTTTTTGTTATATTAGGGACGTATTCATGTTTATCTTGTGAAACTTTATATTTATATTTATGTTTGGGGTAGCAGTTACACCCCAACTTTTGTGGTCTTTAGGGATGAAAGGTTAGGATTCCCCACTTTTGTCTCAGGGGGAATGATTGATAGGGCACACAGTGGCGCATTTATAGAAGTATGCCACAGGTTTAATCTTGTAACAAAACAGTGGTATATGAATATAAATGCAGATGTTTCACTTAAATCAAATGTGTTGATAGATATTTTACCCTTGATTGGTGATTTTAATGACATATTGTGTAAAATATAAAACTATAGGTAAAAGTCGGCCAGAATTCAAATCATGCCACCAAGAGGACGGCCACGTAACCGACAGGTTGAAGAGTCAGAGAGTGAGGTTGGAAATCAATCCAATCTAATGAGAATGTTTGCAGAAATGCTGGCAGAAGCTATGCAATCAAGACGCCGCCTGGAGGGACCCAAGCAGCAGCCGAGCCAGTGCATCATCTGGCAAATTTTAAAGATTTCAAATTGGTTGGACCACCCGAGTTCAAGGGAACTCTTAACCCAATAGAAGCACAGACTTGGATAGAAGAGATAGAGAAGGTCTTCGAGGTCGCCCGGGTGGCCGAGGAACAAAAGACAGGATTCGCCACGTTCATGCTGAAGGGCGAGGCGAACTACTGGTGGAAGGCTAATAAGGGTCGAGCAGGTGAGGGTGTGACGCCCCAAAATCTCTACACTCCCATGTAGCAGATCTGGTGCTCACGTGAAACTATATAACTATAAATATTCAATAAAATATGACTCCTATCTATCCAAGGTTCACAGTATCCCGTAACAGATAATAGTTCTCGTAAGAACATTATCCGTGTTTGGATACCCTCACTTGGATGTATAGATTCATATCTTGTGGATATCTCTTTCATATCAATAGTTCCTATCTATCTGACATTCACAGTATCAATGATAAGATTGTCTCTAGAACTGAAGGGCACATTCCAGTAAAGATGGCACCTTACCGGCACTCATTAGTGTAACCCCGGAACTTATAGGACTCTCAACATCATTTAGATACCCTCATTCAGATGTATAGTTCATAAAGACACTGTATTTAACTTAATACAACTATTCTAAAGAGTTTAAAGATCAGAGTATAACGCAATCTATGACATAAAGGATCATAATATATTACATAACATTTTGTTCGATTACATCATTCGTTATACTAAGTTATTACAATCATAAGTCTTTAAAAGACTTTAAAACATTCAACAATAGAAATAAAACTTAATAAGTATGGCTTTTCCCCTTATCGGTCCCAGACATGCCAGGAATATCATTTACAGCTGCAAAAGAAGATATGCGCAAGAATGAGCTACAAATGCTCAGCAAGTTCATTTGAATATATAAACACCATGTGTTTGATTTGAAAGATGTCAACGATTTATACTGAGGGTTCTGTATAAGAACCATATATTTCATTTAGTTCTATCAGTCTTTAATGACTTAGAACCATTTGAGTTTTGGATATCTGGTAGGTGATCAACCTCACCAATATCCTAGGAGTATGCATATCATCCTACCATTTGTGGTCAATATATTATCGACATTTCTTGGCCTTCCTATGAAGGCATTTCCATTTACTCAGTATAGATGTCTTACCAAACAATTTGGTTTGACACAACAATCTAGCTCGAATAAACAATATATGAACAATGATTCATTTCTTAAGTTATGCTGAACAAGAAGCAATAACTTCACAATAATTGATAGCAAGATGTATAATACTTGCTTAATATAAGTTGAGTAAGGTTAGGACACTTGCTCAAAAGTAAACAAGTTCGGGATACTTGCATAAAGATAACAAAGTTGGAAGACTTGCCTTAGCGTAGCTCACTATAATTTAGTACGATCAGTCAACGCACGTAGTCTACCTATACCAATAATAAGCGTTAGCACGTATATAAACATGTATCACGCTAATCTAAACAAGTTTCATTAAGGTTCGACGTTGATTCGGTATCTCGGTCGCATCCTTAATGGCTAAACACATAGATTGTTCGATAAAACTTCATTTGGAAGTCTAATTATTAGTCTAAATAATTTAATTATTATTTATAACATTTTTAGAAGCTTGGTATTATTTTTAAATAATTTTCAGAAACTTGGAAGTATTTTTAAATAATTTTATAATTTTAGGAATATTTTTAAATGATTTAATTATCATTTAGAATAATTTTAAAACATTTAATATGTTATTTAAGTAATTTATTTGTCATGTAGAACATTTTTAGATACTTAAAATATTATTTAAATGATTTATTTATCATTTATAATATTTTTAGAAAGATAAAATATTATTTAAATGATTTATTTATCATTAATAATATTTTAAATATTTAATATTTTATTTAATTATTATATATAATAATTTTATTTACCTTAATATCATTTTTAAATAATTAATATAATTATTTAATAATTTAATATCATTTTTAAATAATTAAAACAATTATTAAATGATTTATCATAATTAATATTTATTATTTAATTAAACTTAAAAATAATTTTTTTATAATTAAAAATGAATTTTCGGATTTATTTATTAATTATTAATAATTATTTAATATTTATTTTATATTTTATAATTTATTTAATTAATTTTTATTTATTTTTATTGAAAATTTGTCGCTAAAGGGCTTTAGCGACAGTCTTCATAATTTCTTAGGTTTCTGGGTTGGTGTATGTTTTTCGTCGCTAAAGGTGTTCTTCAATGAAGAACAGTTGGTTAATGTCCAACAGGGACTTTTAACCTCAAATTAATCTCAGATCGTTGGATGTCTGTTCTTGGTTTTTGTTTGTTGTTATAGCCAACATGACAGTGTACAATGACATATCAATTTCCATCTCAAACTATATCATAACATGATCTAAAAAGCATGGTCAAACTACCCCGTTCATGACTGTTCTTGAGTTTCTGGGTAACCCAGAAACTCATCCAGTCATAACGGTCAACGTGGTTTGACTGTTAATCCCGTTCTATTGATTGTTTGTTTATGTGTTTTAATGGTTCAAGATTAAAGTCTATATAACATACAACAACTCTAAACCAATAAACTACATAACATATTTCATATAGGTCATTTCTGGGTTGCTTGAAAGTCTGACAAACCTTGTCAGACACCTTCAAGGGAATTCTGGGTTGCCCAGAAATGAAAATCCGAACGGTCAAGGCACTTTTAACCGATCATATCTTTCATCCTAGTTATTTGTTTGCTATGCTACACGTCGGGCTTTAAAGGTAACATGTCAGGCTACACATATATGCATAAAAACAGATCAAACAACTAATCTAAGACGACCAAAAGGCCTGACAATCTTGCTTGTCAGACTGTTCTTGACTGCCAAGAACAGTTTGAGTTTTTGGCTTGATTTTCATATCTAGATGTTATGTAAGCATGTTTTAACTGCCCAGATCACTAAATAACATATTAACAAGGATTCCTAAACATCTAAAACACAAAAATTTTGCAGGCTTGAAGATCAAACATAAATTAGGGTTTTGTGCACCTTTTTCTTTAAAATTTGATTTCTGGCTTCTGATTCTGAGCTTGTGGTTGCTAGGGCTTGTTTAGGCTGGTAATATAAGTGTATAGGTTCACAATTTCGTAGGTTTAAAGCTCAGCATCTCATTCTTCTTATAGCAATTCCAAATTAGGGTTTCCTAGCTAATTTCCAAACTTTTGCCTCCTAAAATATCTAGCCACTTAACTTGTGCTGCTTATGATCTGGCCTAATTCACCTACTTGTGCTGGAGTGTGTTAAGCACAAGCTTGCACACTCCTAGCTTCATTTTCATTGGCTAGGATTTTATTTTTGATTTATTTTGCTTACTAATTAAACCTAGATTTTTATTAATCATGATTAGGATGTTAATTTAGGTTTAGTAATACCTTAATTAAGATATTATATCATAATTAAGATTTATAACTCCATAATTTAGTGTTCTTGAATCAAATTAGGGTTTTAGGGTTTCTAATTAGGGTTTAGGGTTTTCAATTTCACAATTAGGATTTTAATCTTTTGTTTAGGGTTTAGTTTAATCTTAATGATTCATAATTAATATTATGATTCATTATTTAAATCTTAATTATATCAATTAAGATTATTATACAATAATTAGGGTTTTAATTAATCAATTCGGACAATTATTATCAATAAGGGTTTTCAAATTAGGGTTTCTATTTTAGTTTAAAATTTTAAACCCTATTTAACTTATTTTGGAATTTTATCCGTTAATATAATATTATATTAACTCCGAAGCGCGACAAAGCACTTCGTCATTTCTAAGCACGACACAACAGCTTACAAAAATAATTTGCCGAGACGTTTATCGGTGAATTCGCCGGAAGCACGACAAATCATTTTGTCCGATTAAGCACGACATAGCTGCTAGGCGAAAATTTTTTATTTGACCTAATTGTTTAATAAAATACACAATTACATAATACCAAGTCAAAACAAGAATTGTATTTCATAAACACCCAGTTTATATTTACAAATCTTATTAGGGTTCGAAATCTCACAGAGGGAGTCATTCCATGGGAAAGATTTAAAGAATTGTTCTTCGAAAATTACTTCCCGGAGAATACACAGCAAGATATGGAAGTGAAGTTCCTCGAAGTGAAACAAGGGAATATGACTGTCGCCGAATACGCGGCAAAATTCAATGAGTTGGCCCGATTTGCCCCACATCAGGTGGACACCGAGGCCAGGAAGGCGAGAAGGTTTGACTTGGGACTAAAACCCTGGGTGCAGAAGTCAGTTGCAATATTGAAAATTAAGAACTTCGCTGAACTGCTGGAAAGGGCTATCATTACGGAAGGGGGCAATGAAGCAGTAGCCCGATTTAATCAAGACAGAAAGAAGAACCAGGAGGCTGCCAGGGCAGGGAGCAGCGGGGGCAGCAACCCCAATAAGCGCAAATGGAATGAAAGCCAATCGTTCGGGAGCAATAAATCCAGAGGAAACCAATCTGGAGGGGAGGTGAAGAAAACTGGCAGGTGTAGCAATTGTGGGAAAAACCACACTGGGGAATGCATGAAGGGGAAGAGTGTTTGTTATCGGTGTGGACAACCGGTGCACATGGCTCCTCAGTGTCCGAACAAACAGAAAGGAGGATGTTTCTCTTGTGGGTCACCCGACCACCAGATTAAGGACTGTCCGAAGAGGAAGAGCGATGTTGGGAGTGGCAACCGGAGTAACAACAACAGCGGGAATAACAACCGGCTGAGCTATGGGGCACCAGCCAGTCAAGCCAACCGACCAACAGCCCGCACGTTCAACATGACTGTTCAGGATGCCATGGAATCCAAATACGTGGTGTCAGGTATCATCCCAATCAATGATATAAATGCATATATGTTATTTGATTCGGGTGCTACTTGCTCTTTTGTTTCCGAAGAATTTGCTAGTCAGTTAAATTTACCTTGTGAAAAGTTAGAACACCCTATGAACGTAGAAGTAGCAAACAAGGAAATTATCCCCGTAGAATGCATTCATAGGAATTGTAGTGCTGAGTTGCGAGGATTTAAGCTCAAGGTGGATTTGATACCAATTCGGCTGGGAGAGTTTGATGTAATCTTGGGAATGGATTGGCTATCAATTCACGGAGCAGTTATTGACTGTAAGAAGAAATGTGTACACCTGAAGACTCCTAATAAGTCGAAGGTGGTATTTTACGGTAGTTAGTCACCAAGACAATCTTGTTGTCTGACTATGATGCAAACCAAGAAACTACTTAAGAAAGGTTGCGTATGTTATTTGGCCCATGTGGTTGATACTCGTCAGGTCGGGGATGAGATGAGTCAAATACCAATCGTGAGGGATTTCGCTGATGTCTTCCCCGATGAACTTCCGGGACTGCCGCCGGACAGGGAAACCGAGTTCGTTATCGATTTGGCACCGGGAACCGCACCAATATCAAAGCCGCCATATCAAATGGCACCTGTAGAAATGAAAGAGTTGATGGTGCAACTGCAGGAACTGCTAGACAGGGGTTATATCAGACCGAGCGTGTCCCCGTGGGGAGCGCCAGTTCTGTTTGTAAAGAAGAAAGATAGTTCTATGCGACTTTGTATCGACTATCGGGAATTGAACAAAGTTACGATTAAGAATAGGTATCCGCTTCCTAGGATTGACGATCTATTTGATCAACTTAAGGGAGCAAAATACTTTTTAAAAATCGACCTAAGAACAGGCTATCATCAGCTGAAGGTGAGGCAGGAAGATATTCCGAAGACTGCATTCATGACTCGTTATGGGCACTTCGAGTTTCTGGTAATGTCATTTGGATTGACGAATGCACTAGCAGCATTCATGGATATGATGAACAGAGTGTTCAAGCAGTACTTGGACAAGTTCGTAGTCGTATTCATCGATGACATCTTGGTGTATTCAGAGACAAAGGAGGAACATGATGAACATTTGAGGATTGTATTGGAAGCTCTCAGGAAGGAGAAGTTGTATGCAAAGTTTTCTAAGTGTGAGTTTTGGTTGCAGAGGGTGCAATTTCTGGGTCACGTCATCGACAAGAATGGTGTTTCGGTGGACCTAGCGAAAGTAGAAGCCGTTATCAACTGGGAACAGCCGAAGACGCCAACAGAGATCCGGAGTTTTTTGGGATTAGCAGGATACTATCGGAGATTCATATAGGATTTTTCAAAGATAGCATCGCCGTTGACCAACCTCACCAGGAAAACAGTTAAGTTCGTTTGGTCGGAGAAATGTGAGGAAAGTTTCATGGAGTTGAAGAAGAGACTTAGCCAAGCACCGGTGTTGACCTTACCAGACAACACTGGGGGTTTTGTAGTGTATAGCGATGCATCACACAAAGGTCTTGGCTGTGTGCTAATGCAGCACGACAAGGTCGTGGCGTACGCATCACGTCAACTGAAAGACTATGAGAAGGGTTACCCGACTCATGACTTGGAGTTAACAGCAGTAGTTTTTGCTTTGAAGATTTGGAGGCACTACTTATACGGGGAGAAGTGGGAGATATATACAGATCACAAAAGTCTGAAATATATCTTCACTCAAAAGGAGCTGAACATGAGGCAGCGCCGATGGTTAGAATTGATCAAGGACTACGACTGTGAAATTCTATACCATCCGGGCAAAGCAAATGTAGTGGCTGATGCCTTAAGCAGGAAAGGCAAGGTGAAATTGATGCAGCTGACAGTTCAAGAGAAATTGATAAAGGACTTTGAACGTTTGGAACTGGAGGTTAGGTATCCAATGGAGGCAGACGAAAAAGTGTTCACCGTGACAGTAGGTCCGACTCTACTGGATAAGATACGGGAGGCTCAAGAATTTGATGAAGAATACATTGACATTAAGAAGCAACTATCGGAGGGAAAGACATTGAAGTATAAGATTGACAGCACAAGATTGTTGAGGTTCGAGGGAAGGGTCTGGGTACCGTACGTACCAGACCTAAGGGAAGAGATATTGCAGGAGGCCCATAATACGAAATTCTCGGTACATCCAGGTAGCACCAAGATGTATCAAGATCTTTGTCAGCATTATTGGTGGCCGCATTTCAAGGGGGAAGTTGTAGAATTCGTCAGCCGGTGTTTAACTTGTCAAAGGATCAAGGCGGAGCACCAGCGGCCGAGCGGATTATTGCAACCCTTGGAGATTCCAGAATGGAAGTGGGAGCACATCACAATGGATTTTGTGGTAGGACTTCCAACCACACAAAAGGGTCTAGACGCCATCTGGGTAATCGTAGACCGTTTGACCAAGTCTGCCCATTTTCTACCAATCAAGATCAGGTACAAATTGGAGCAGTTGGCGAAACTTTACGTGAAGGAGATAGTATCACGACATGGAGTGCCGGTGTCTATTGTATCTGACAGAGATCCGCGCTTCACGTCAAATTTTTGGAGAAGTTTACAGGAGAGACTGGGAACACAGTTGAGAATGAGTACGGCGTATCACCCTCAGACTGATGGTCAGAGTGAGCGAACAATTCAGACTCTAGAGGACATGCTCCGGGCAGTTGTGATGGACTTAAGTGGCAGCTGGGATGATCACTTGCCACTAGTAGAGTTCGCCTACAACAATAGTTACCATGCTAGCATTGGTATGCCACCGTATGAAGCATTGTATGGAAGGAAGTGTCGAACACCGTTGTGTTGGGATGAAATTGGTGAACGGAGGTTGTTGGGACCAGAATTACCCCCAGTTATTCGAGTAACCTTAGATTGAAATTCCGAGGACGGAATTTTTATAAGGGGGAGAGGATGTAATGTCCGAGAATTTTTAAACATTGTATTGATTTATTTTAATATATGAAATTCATTTTATTTAATGAATTTAATTGGACCCATGTAGGTATTATTAATTAATTATCTAAATATATGGTCCAATAATTTTCTTGCATTAAAGGGACTCATTAAAAGTTGAATAATTGGTGAGTTAACCCTAAGAATTTAATTACAAGAAAATTTGGAAAGAAGATTAATAAATAAATTCTTTTAAATAAAGAATTATGGTTAAAAATAAATATCTTAAATAAATAATTAATTGGTTTAGTTATTTAATTTAAAATATTAGAATATAATGTGGTCACTAATCTTTTATTTAGACTGGCCCATTTCTTTATTTCTAAGTTGAACCCAAATTTCTTTTTCTATTGGGCTGAGTTCATTTTTTTTATTATTCCCTGTTGGGTCAAACCTTATAGTAAGCTGAGCCCATTTCCTTTATTTTCCGTTTTGGGCCATTTTGTTTTAATGCAGCCTGCCCAATCCAGTTCCCTTTCCAGCCGGGTTGAACCCGTTTCTGTTAAGTCGGGTCGGATCCGTTTTGCTTAATAAGGGATAACCGGCGAATTCGTTTGGGAAGGGTTTCAAAGAAGCAAAATCAGTTTGGGGAAAAAAACCAAATCCAAAGGAAATTAATTGAATCAAGCCCTCAATCAGATTCAATCAAGAAAAAGGGAAGAAAACTCTCAATCAATCAAACCGGGTGAAGCAAGACGGAAGGAAGGGCTGTCAGTTGCCGGCGACAGCAAAGCGAACGGGCGGCGTGAAGGAAGGACCGGCGAACGACCCAAAGTTTAACCAACGCAACCGAGCGAGTGGCGAATGGACCGGAGGTCCCTGAAATTCGGCGACACGACCGGCGAAGACGCGTGCGGCTCGAGATTTGGCCGGCCGGTGCTAGCTGTGATGGGATTGGTCGGTCACTGCCACTCGTTTCTACCGACGGTCCTTGGTTAATCGAATGGGGTAATACCCAATTGATTTGGGTAAACGAAGCACTATAAATTGAACCCTCCCCCAAACCCATAGCTGCCGAATTCCTGCTGTAAATCCAAACTAGAAAGAAATATATACGTATATATATATATATATATATATATATATATATATAAATATATATATATATATATATTAGAGTTTGCTGCAAGGAGGGGAATCAATAGGTGAATGTCCGGATTCGTAACTTATTGTGGAAGAAGAAGAAGAACATCTAGACGATCGAACCCAAGGTATAACAATGGGTTTATTCAATCACTGTGATAATTTTGTTTAGGTTTTGTATAAAATTTCTTTTTTTTTTCTTTCTCCTCCATACTCGAATTGGGTTGTCGACTGTGCTGTATGATTATTAAATTGAAATCTTCCTCTGTCCATTGTAATTGACTGTAGTGCCCGTGAATTTTAAACGTCATTATTAATTAAATATATAAATTAAAATTTTAATGAGTTAGTTTGTGTGCTTATTTGAACCTTTTGTGTGCATTGGTAGCCTACATGACTAGGTGATGAATTGTTTTAAGTTGAGTAAAGGGGGTCACTAATAGTATAGTTAAATTAGTGAACAAGCCTTAAGGTTTAATATCAATTAAATTGATAAAGTAGTTACTAGTTAATCATGCAAGTAAATTGAATATACTTAGTATATTGAATTGAGTAAATTAATTAATAAAAGTATTAATTAATGAGAATATTGTCACATTGAATAATAAAATTTAATAGTTCAATTAGTAATCAATTTCTAATTGATTAGCTTATTTAATTAAGGAACTAAGACCAATTATTTATTTGATCATGGGTGTAGTAATTAATAGTGTGGCAAATTAATTAATCCATCATTGGGTTAAATTAAATGACTCAATATTGCATTAAATAGATTTGAATTTTATTAGCCTAATTAGGTTACAAGTTAAAGAGATATGTGTAAGTAATTAAATTCCATAAGATTGGAAATAGAAACCCTAAATAAACAATTAGGGTAATACATATTAAAATTGTTAAACTATGTTTATTACCTATTAAACCCTAATAAGCCTTTTAAGGCATGAAATTATGTCAATCAACTTGCTTTATTTGGTAACTCTTACACAAAGGACAAGGTTGTCAAGCTCCCATTGGTGGAAAATCTAATTAGCACACTTAAAGATAAGATTAAGGCTAAATGGAAGGGATAAGGTGAACTCTTATATCCAATGGGTAAGAAAGATGTGGGGGATAATAGCATGAATTCTAATTTAGCATTATACTTGCAAGTATTCTATCCTTTCATTTCATTTCAAGTTCATTTCTTCTTTTCATCTCCTTCTTTCATTTCTCCCAAGCAAGAACACAAAGTGAGAGCTTAGAGAGAAAAAGAGAGTGAGATTAGCATAGTTCATGCATCCCAAGTTCATCACATACTTTGGTAGATCAAAGAGAGTAGCTACAAGATCAAGGTGAAACCCTAAATCATTTTCTTCTTTCTTACTTTGTTTTATTTTCATAGTTTTTGAGAGATTTTGTTCTAAGACTCAAGAATCATTAGATATTCATACTTTATGTATAGATCTAATCCTCTTGAGTGTTAGAATGGAGATTCAAAGGAAGAAAAGGAACTTATGTTCTTAAAGGGTAAAAACCTTAGCTTTTCTTCACTTGGATCACCCATAACTTGAGATCTACAACTTGGATTTGTGATCCGTCGAAGGAGGGTGCTAGATACATGAGTTAGCTAGTAAACCCAAGTGGTAGAACACAAATCCAATAATTTTTGAAGCCTTGGGGGCTATTTTCCCAAAACAGTCCAGCTATAAAACTTAAAGCTTTAAAACCCTAAAAGCTTGTTGTCCTCGTTTTTCCAAAGGTTGTTTCGGCCAGTTATATATCTTTTAAAAATCTGGGAAAAATCACAGAGGTACCTTAAGAAGTTATCTACAAGTAGGAAAAAGAACGAACACGTTTCGATGTGTAGTTTTTGTGTAATGGCTTTTACCGTAAAGGACTCCTAAATATTTATACCCAGATTTCTCACTGTGTATACCTTGAAAACATATGAAATTTTTACAGTACGTTTATGTATATTATGAGAGTGTACCCTGAAAATATCAGAATTGTCTGAGCAAAACTCGATTTATGAAAAATGTAACAAGATTGGTGGATCATATACTATCCAGATCCAGAGGAGAATAATTTTCAGAGCCTATTTGCTATTTTTCATAATAATGTTATAGTTATGGTTAAAAGAAAATAAATGGTTAAATGATGTCATAAATAAGGAAAATGTGATTTTTAAGCTTGGATACTCCTAATATTATATATTCTAACTATTGAGGGGTATTTTGGTAATATTTAATGAGAAATAATATTTATGACCTTTTATGGGTAGTAAAGGAGTTGTTTAATAAAGGGTTTAAAACAATAAGAATAAATTGTTTATTCTACTAATAACTTATTAAAATATTACTATGATATTTGTAATATAAGAATTCGATATTTTTTAGTAAACAAAGAAATATTAAGGTTAAAACTTCATGGAAATATTATTGAATGGGTAATAATATTTGTTTTAAGCATTAATAAATGATTAAGATGTTATTAAAATGACTAATAATATTAGATTAAAATATTATTAATGATATGAGAATTAAAATATTATTAAGAGATTAATAATATTAGATTAAAGTATTATTGAATGATTAAAATATTATTAAGATGTTAATAACATTAGTAAACGAATAAAAGTGTTATTAGTGGACTAATAATACCAAGAGGTGAATTAAATATTATCAGGATTGATAATATTAAGTGTCTTATAGGATTTACGATAGTTTATTAACTTATGTGTGCTATGTGATTTGCTTAATTGTTAAATAAATAGCATAAGTAAGCGTATCGATATACAACTACGCAGTACTAATTGGTAGATCGACGTTATCAATGTTAGGTTCTTCAAGGCCAATTAGTTAAAACTAGCATTACTTGTAGCTGAGCAGACAGGCAAGTTCCCTAACTTCATTCTTTCAGTATATTGAATGCAAGTTCTATCTTACTCAACTTTTACATTGAGCAAGTTTCTAAACCTTATGCATTATTTTTAATTCGTGCAAAAAGGTATATATATTATTGCAAGTTATTCTTTAAGCTTGAATCTTATCTCCAAGCATGCCTTAAGTGGTCTAATTACTTTTAAAATTATTCCACATCTTTGTATTTATTGACATTCGCATTCGTGCATTTGAATTCGTATATTTATTTAAGTTCAGAAATTTGTGAACTATTCATGGTTAAGTCTGAACCCTTGTTCGGTCAGGCAAGTATGTGAGAATTTATAAAAGCTATCTGAACCAATCGATGGTAAGGATTCTTTAGACTAAATGGACACCCCTTTTATTATAGGGGAGTACCCCAAGTACCGTATATAAGGTACAAATAGCAGAGTTAAATGTTATGCATACACATAGCGTACGCGAGGCTGATCTCCTCAAGTACTTATTCTGTAGCCAGTAACCAGAGGGTCAACTAGCTATTGACTCCTTTGGAAGTTATTGTTCAGAGTCTACTTGACTATCAATTGTTCTAAAAGCAATAATCGTTCTTGCTTCTGATATTTATATTGTTGAATTCTTTTTTTTTTTCTATATTCCATTCATCATGATATATCCTTTATTGTCATAGTTTAAACTTGCTGAGCAAACTCGTTGCTCATCCTTGCTATATCATGACTTTCATTGCAGTTAAACTCGAGACTTCAGGGAAGGGCAAGGGTAAAGAAAAGATGAAGTGATAGGCTTCACGTAGCTGGCTTATTTTATGCTTAGTTTAATTTGCTATTAATGTAATTTGAACCCTGATTACCATTTAGGGTATGTTTTGTGTTATGTATTAAGGTTATCGTATCTTGGGACTAGTAACACCTTTTGAATGAACAACATATGTTCGTTATATTCCGCATTTAGTTATTGTATGTTGTTGGAGGTGAATGTTTGTATTGGATCGTGATGACCGAATCCGGGTATTTTGAGACCCGAATTTGGGGGTGTCACAGGTTGGTATCAAAGCTATAGGTTATAACCCTTAGGAGAAAGAGTCCTTAGGCTATAACCTGAGAGAATATAGAGGAATAGAAGGGGATAGAACTCATATAGAGTTATTTTTTTGGTAGAAATTTATTATGATCTTAAAATTGAGGATTTGGATCATACGTTGGTGTTATTAAGCTTGTGGATAATTTGAGAAATTTGTATTGATGAGATAATATAGTAAATTGAAGACCATTAAGTATGGACGATCCATTGTAAGCTGGAGTTATAGATATTCGAGGTAATTAGATTAATCATTTGATGTTATTGATCAATTCTGTGGCTATTGATCAATTTTTGTGGCTATTCATTAGATAAGATATTGGAGTGATGTGGTATAGAGTTTCTTTGTGATGAAGAGAGGGTACCTTAGAATCTGTTGGGTTAAGGGTTGCAAGAAGGAAATGATTAATTCGATAAATAATGAATATATCGATATTTTGAAGTGTTAGTTAAGTTATTAAGCTTTATGGTGGAATGCCAGGTGAGACAAAGGTAATGAACTCATATAGAGTTGTTAAGCAAAAGTTGAGAGTATTAAGATGAATGATTTTATATGCAAAAAAAAATAAAATTAAGAGATGACTAATGACAATTTAGATTGTTTTGATGATTAGAAAGGAGAGACAACAGAGAGATTATAAGAAATGAACCAAGGGTAGATTTAGTGTCTGATCTGGAAAAAGTATCTAGAGATGGAACTGAATGATGAGATAATAGAAATCCCTAAGGAGGATCAATTGGAGCCGATATAAGGAATAAATGGAGGAAATGAAAGAAAGAAAGATTAAGTCTGAGAGTTATAAGACCTTTGTGAGTCGTAATGAATGAAGAATAGTAGTCAATGTATATGTACTAGTATACCTATGCATGTAAGAAATGTGAATCTCAGTTTTTGTACAGCTAGCAGTATATCTGTTGTAAGTCCCAATTTTGTGTAAGTTGTGGAGTAGTTATGTGAATCCCATCTTGTTGTTAGTAACAGAAGGATAAGTGGATATCAGGAATGCTATATGATGTAAGTAGTACGAGGTACTAAGATGAGCTTATTAGTATTTACTAAAGGTGCCTTGAGTTGATATGATGATGATACATCCCCACTTTTCAGATCTAGGGGAATGGAGTTCTTATTAATCCCATCTTTTGTGTCTTAATGAGATAGTTAACATTTATAGGAATATGCTGGAATTATAAGTGTTTGACACACTAAGGGGTGTATGAATATAAATGTGGTATTATTATTACATGATTGATTGTGATCGATTTGTGCCTTGACTCTTAAATGATAACATCAGTAGAATTTTGCACGATGTGTAAAACAAGAAGGATTTATGTAAGGTTTTGTTTTAGAACAAACAATGCCGTCAAGGAGACAACCCCGATACACGAGGGTGGAAGAGTCAGTGAATAACGAGGAGGGTCAGACTAACCCCAAGAGGACCTTTGCGGACTTGTTAGAGGAAACGATGCAAGGTAGACCAGCCATTGCGGTTGTTTGGCCATGAAATCACATGGCGAACTTTACGGGTTTCAAATTACTAGGACCACCGGAGTTTCATGGGAATATGGATTCGAGTGAAGCCCAGACATGGGTAGAAGAAATGGAGAAAGTTTTCAAGGTCGCAAGAGTGACCGAGGAATAGAAGACTTCGTTTGCCACTTTCATGAGGAAGGGTGAGCCAAATTACTGGTGGAAGGCGACTAGAAGCCAAGCTGGGGAAGGTGCGACTGCGTGGACTCGTTTTAAGGAGCTATTTTTCAAAAAAATTACTTTCTAGAAAGCACGCAGGCAAGTATGGAGATAAAGTTCTTGGATCTGAAGCAAGATGATATGTCGGTAGCAGAGTACGCAACGAAGTTTAACAAACTAGCTAGGTTTGATCCACACCAAGTGGACACCGGAGCTAGGCGAGCGAAGAGATTTGATCAAGGGTTGAAGCCCTGGGCGTATAGTAAGGTTGTGGTTTTGCAGATCAACACATTTCCTACGTTACTTAAGGAAGCAATCATTGCCGAGGAGGAAATGAAGCGTTGACAAAGCACAACCAAGATTAGAAAAGCCATGATGGTCACAAGGAAGGATGTCGTGGGGTCCAAGGACGTGGTGTCAGGTATCATCCCAATCAATGATATAAATGCTTATGTGTTATTCGATTCGGGTGCTACCTGCTCTTTTGTTTCCGAAGAATTGCTAAAATGTTAGACTTACCTCGTGAAAAGTTAGAACACCCTATGAACGTAGAAGTAGCAAATAAGGAAATTATCCCCGTAGAATGCATTCATAGGAATTGTTGTGCCGAATTGCGAGGATTTAAGCTCAGCGTGGATTTGATACCGATTCGTTTGGGGGAGTTCGATGTGATCCTTGGAATGGATTGGTTATCGATTCACGGAGCAGTCATCGACTGTAAGAAGAAGTGTGTACACCTGAAGACTTCTAATAAGTCGAAGGTAGTATTCTATGGTAGTAAATCACCGAGACAATCTTGTTGTATAACGATGATGCAAGCTAAGAGATTTCTGAAGAAGGGTTGTATAGGTTATTTGGCTCATGTAGTTGATACTCGTCGAGTCGAGGGTGAACCAAGTCAGATACCTGTCGTAAGGGAATTCACAGATGTCTTTCCAGATGAAATTCCGGGATTACTGCCAGATAGGGAGGTAGAATTTGTAATTGACTTGGTGCCGGGAGCCGCACCAATATCGAAGGCGCCGTATCGCATGGCACCGGTAGAAATGAAGGAGCTAATGGTTCAATTGCAAGAACTGTTGGATAAAGGTTATATCAGACCGAGCGTGTCACCATGGGGAGCGCCCAGTTCTGTTCGTAAAGAAGAAGGATGGATCGTTAAGGCTCAGTATCGATTACAGGGAATTGAACAAGATTACGATTAAGAACAGGTACCCGCTACCCAGAATAGACGATCTGTTTGATCAACTCAAGGGAGCGAAATACTTTTCAAAGATTAATTTAAGGACAGGCTACCATCAGCTAAGGGTGAGACAGGAGGATATCCCGAAGACGACATTCAGAACTCGTTATGGACATTTCGAGTTTCTGGTAATGTCATTTGGACTAACAAATGCACCATCGACATTCATGGATATGATGAACAGAGTGTTCAAGCAGTACTTGGACAAGTTTCGTGGTAGTATTCATCGATGACTTCTTAGTATATTCAGTGACAGAGGAAGAACATGCTGAACATCTAAGGATTGTTTTGGAGGCATTAAGAAGGGAGACGTTGTATGCGAAGTTTTCAAAGTGTGAATTTTGGTTGCAAATGGTGCAGTTTCTAGGTCACGTCATTGACCGGGATGGTGTTTCGATAGACCCAGCAAAGGTGGAAGCCATTATCAACTGGGAGCAGCCGAGGACGCCGACGGAGATCAGGAGTTTCCTAGGGTTAGCGGGATACTATCGGAGATTCGTCCAGGATTTTTTGAAGATAGCATCGTCGTTGACCAATCTAACCAGAAAGACGGTAAAGTTCGTTTAGACGGAGAAGTGCGAGGAGAGTTTCATGGAGCTGAAGAAAAGACTTAGCCAAGCACCAGTGTTAGCTTTACCGGACGACACTGGGGGTTTTGTAGTATACAGTGATGCGTCACACAAAGGCCTCAGTTGTGTACTAATGCAGCATGGCAAGGTCATTGCGTACGCTTCACGTCAGCTGGATGACTATGAGAAGGGATACCCGACTCATGATCTGGAGTTAGCAGCAGTAGTATTCGCCTTGAAGATTTGGAGGCACTACTTATATGGAGAGAGGTGCGAGATATATACAGATCATAAAAGTCTGAAATATATCTTCACTTAGAAGGAGCTGAATATGAGGCAGCACCGATGGTTAGAATTGATCAAGGATTACGACTGTGAGATTCTGTACCATCCGGGCAAAGCAAATGTAGTGGCAGATGCCCTGAGTAGGAAAGGCAGAGAGAAATTAATGAGGCTCACGACTCAAGCAGAGTTGATTAAAGGAGTTTCGAACGTTTGGAATTGGAGGTTAAGTATCCGATGGAGGCGGACGGGGAAATTATTCACAGTGACAGTGAGCCCGACCCTATTGGATCAGATTAAGGAGGCTCAAGAAAAGGATGAGGATTGTGATTCAATAAAGAAGCGAATTGCCGAAGGCGAGGAGCTTAAGTAAAAGATTGATAGCACTGGATTGCTAAGGTTTGAAGGGAGAGTCTGGGTACCGTTGGATCTGGAATTGAGGGAAGAAATCCTTCAGGAAGCTCATAGCACGAAGTACTCAGTACATCCTGGGAGCACAAAGATGTACCAGGATTTGCGACGAAATTTTTGGTGGCCGAATATGAAACGAGAAGTGGCAGAGTGCGTCAGCCGATGTCTGACATGCCAGCGGATTAAAGCAGAGCACCAACGACCGAGCGGATTACTTCAACCATTAGAGATTCCGGAGTGGAAGTGGGAGCACATCACAATGGACTTTATGGTGGGACTGCCACCAACTCATAAGGGTTTAGACGCTATCGGGGTAATTGTGGATCGTCTAACCAAGTCTGCTCATTTTCTGCCAATTAAGATACGGTACAATCTGGAACAATTAGCAAAACTTTACGTCAAGGAGATTGTATCACGTCATGGAGTGCCGATATCTATTGTATCGGACAAAGATCCGCGCTTCACGTCAAATTTTTGGAGAAGTCTGCAGGCAAGAATGAGAACACAGTTGAGGTTGAGTACAACGTATCATCCTCAAACTGACAGCCAGAGCGAGCGAATGATTCAGACCTTAGAAGATATGCTTCGAGCGGTCGTGATGGATTTAAAGGGCAGCTAGGATGACCATTGCCACTAGTGGAGTTCGCTTACAACAACAGCTATCACGCTAGTATCGGTATGCCACCGTACGAAGCGCTATATGGAAGGAAATGTCTAACCCTGATGTGTTGGGACGAGGTTGGAGAGCGAAGACTGTCGAGACCTGAATTGGTGCAGCAAACTACAGATACAGTACAACTGGTCAGGAATCGTCTGGTAGCAGCTCAGGATCGCCAAAAGAAATATGCCGACTTACATCGTCAGAAGAGAGACTTTGAAGTTGGTAGCTTTGTGTTTTTGAAGGTATCTCCCTAGAAAGGGAAGATCCGTTTTGGGAAGAAGGGCAAATTGAGCCCTAGGTTCATAGGACCGTTCGAGGTATTAAGGCGAATTGGCGAAGTGGCGTACGAGGTAGCGTTACCTCCTGAACTTGAGTACATTCACAACGTGTTTCATGTGTCAGTGCTGCGGCCGTATAAACCAGACTACAAGCACGTTATCTCGTATGAACCAATCCAAGTCGAGAAAGACTTATCGTACGAGGAAATTTCTGTTCAGATACTCGATAGGAAGGAACAGAAACTGAGGAATAAGATCATCTATTCCGTCAAGGTTCTCTGGAGGAATCACGCAGTCGAAGAAGCTACGTGGGAACTCGAATAGAAGATGAAAGCAAATTATCCTTTTCTATTCGAGTAACCTTATTTTGCAATTCCGAGGACGGAATTTTTATAAGGGGGGAGGGATGTAGTGCCCGTGAATTTTAAACGTCATTATTAATTAAATATATAAATTAAAATTTTAATGAGTTAGTTTGTGTGCTTATTTGAACCTTTTGTGTGCATTGGTAGCCTACATGACTAGGTGATGAATTGTTTTAAGTTGAGTAAAGGGGGTCACTAATAGTATAGTTAAATTAGTGAACAAGCCTTAAGGTTTAATATCAATTAAATTGATAAAGTAGTTACTAGTTAATCATGCAAGTAAATTGAATATACTTAGTATATTGAATTGAGTAAATTAATTAATAAAAGTATTAATTAATGAGAATATTGTCACATTGAATAATAAAATTTAATAGTTCAATTAGTAATCAATTTCTAATTGATTAGCTTATTTAATTAAGGAACTAAGACCAATTATTTATTTGATCATGGGTGTAGTAATTAATAGTGTGGCAAATTAATTAATCAATCATTGGGTTAAATTAAATGACTCAATATTGCATTAAATAGATTTGAATTTTATTAGCCTAATTAGGTTACAAGTTAAAGAGATATGTGTAAGTAATTAAATTCCATAAGATTGGAAATAGAAACCCTAAATAAACAATTAGGGTAATACATATTAAAATTGTTAAACTATGTTTATTACCTATTAAACCCTAATAAGCCTTTTAAGGCATGAAATTATGTCAATCAACTTGCTTTATTTGGTAACTCTTACACAAAGGACAAGGTTGTCAAGCTCCCATTGGTGGAAAATCTAATTAGCACACTTAAAGATAAGATTAAGGCTAAATGGAAGGGATAAGGTGAACTCTTATATCCAATGGGTAAGAAAGATGTGGGGGATAATAGCATGAATTCTAATTTAGCATTATACTTGCAAGTATTCTATCCTTTCATTTCATTTCAAGTTCATTTCTTCTTTTCATCTCCTTCTTTCATTTCTCCCAAGCAAGAACACAAAGTGAGAGCTTAGAGAGAAAAAGAGAGTGAGATTAGCATAGTTCATGCATCCCAAGTTCATCACATACTTTGGTAGATCAAAGAGAGTAGCTACAAGATCAAGGTGAAACCCTAAATCATTTTCTTCTTTCTTACTTTGTTTTATTTTCATAGTTTTTGAGAGATTTTGTTCTAAGACTCAAGAATCATTAGATATTCATACTTTATGTATATATCTAATCCTCTTGAGTGTTAGAATGGAGATTCAAAGGAAGAAAAGGAACTTATGTTCTTAAAGGGTAAAAACCTTAGCTTTTCTTCACTTGGATCACCCATAACTTGAGATCTACAACTTGGATTTGTGATCCGTCGAAGGAGGGTGCTATATACATGAGTTAGCTAGTAAACCCAAGTGGTAGAACACAAATCCAATAATTTTTGAAGCCTTGGGGGCTATTTTCCCAAAACAGTCCAGCTATAAAACTTAAAGCTTTAAAACCCTAAAAGCTTGCTGTCTTCGTTTTTCCAAAGGTTGTTTCGGCCAGTTATAGATCTTTTAAAAATCTGGGAAAAATCACAGAGGTACCTTAAGAAGTTATCTACAAGTAGGAAAAAGAACGAACACGTTTCGATGTGTAGTTTTTGTGTAATGGCTTTTACCGTAAAGGACTCCTAAATATTTATACCCATATTTCTCACTGTGTATACCTTGAAAACATATGAAATGTTTACAGTACGTTTATGTATATTATGAGAGTGTACCCTGAAAATATCAGAATTTTCTGAGCAAAACTCGATTTATGAAAAATGTAACAAGATTCAGAGGTTTTGGGTACTTTAAATATAGTAAATCACTTTCTAAAATTCCAGGAAAATTGGTGGATCATTGTTGGATCATATACTATCCATATCCAGAGGATAATAATTTTCAGAGCCTATTTGCTATTTTTCATAATAATGTTATAGTTATGGTTAAAAGAAAATAAATGGTTAAATGATGTCATAAATAAGGAAAATATGATTTTTAAGCTTGGATACTCCTAATATTATATATTCTAACTATTGAGGGGTATTTTGGTAATATTTAATGAGAAATAATATTTATAATCTTTTATGGGTAGTAAAGGAGTTGTTTAATAAAGGGTAAAACAATTAGAATAAATTGTTTATTCGCCTAATAACTTATTAAAATATTACTATGATATTTGTAATATAAGAATTCGATATTTTTTAGTAAACAAAGAAATATTAAGGTTAAAACTTCATGAAAATATTATTGAATGGGTAATAATATTTGTTTTAAGCATTAATAAATAATTAAGATATTATTAAAATGACTAATAATATTAGATTAAAATATTATTAATGATATGAGAATTAAAATATTATTAAGAGATTAATAATATTAGATTAAAGTATTATTGAATGATTAAAATATTATTAAGATGTTAATAACATTAGTAAACGAATAAAAGTGTTATTAGTGGACTAATAATACCAAGAGGTGAATTAAATATTATCAGGATTGATAATATTAAGTGTCTTATAGGATTTACGATAGTTTATTAACTTATGTGTGCTATGTGATTTGCTTAATTGTTAAATAAAATAGCATAAGTAAGCGTATCGATATACAACTACGCGGAGTACTAATTGGTAGATCGACGTTATCAATGTTAGGTTCTTCTAAGGCCAATTAGTTAAAACTAGCATTACTTGTAGCTGAGCAGACAGGCAAGTTCCCTAACTTCATTCTTTCAGTATATTGAATGCAAGTTCTATCTTACTCAACTTTTACATTGAGCAAGTTTCTAAACCTTATGCACTATTTTCAATTCGTGCAAAAAGATATATATATTATTGCAAGTTATTCTTTAAGCTTGAATCTTATCTCCAAGCATGCCTTAAGTGGTCTAATTAATTTTAAAATTATTCCACATCTTTGTATTTATTGGCATTCGCACTCGTGCATTTGAATTCGTATATTTATTTAAGTTCAGAAAATTTGTGAACTATTCATGGTTAAGTCTGAACCCTTGTTTCGGTCAGGCAAGTATGTGAGAATTTATAAAAGCTATCTGAACTAATCCGATGGTAAGGATTCTTAGACTAAATGGACACCCCTTTTATTATAGGGGAGTACCCCAAGTACCGTATATAAGGTACAAATAGCAGAGTTAAATGTTATGTATACACAATAGCGTACGCGTGGCTTTTGGGGTGGGGGATCTCCTCAAGTACTTATTCTGTAGCCAGTAACCAGAGGGTCAACTAGCTATTGACTCCTTTGGAAGTTATTGTTCAGAGTCTACTTGACTATCAATTGTTCTAAAAGCAATAATCGTTCTTGCTTCTGATATTTATATTGTTGAATTCTTTTTTTTCTATATTCCATTCATCATGATATATCCTTTATTGTCATAGTTTAAACTTGCTGAGCAAACTCGTTGCTCATCCTTGCTATATAATGACTTTCATTGCAGTTAAACCCGAGACTTCAGGGAAGGGCAAGGGTAAAGAAAAGATGAAGTGATAGGCTTCACGTAGCTGGCTTATTTTATGCTTAGTTTAATTTGCTATTAATGTAATTTGAACCCTGATTACCATTTAGGGTATGTTTTGTGTTATGTATTAAGGTTATCGTATCTTGGGACTAGTAACACCTTATGAATGAACAACATATGTTCGTTATATTCCGCATTTAGTTATTGTATATTGTTGGAGGTGAATGTTTGTATTGGATCGTGATGACCGAATCCGGGTATTTTGAGACCCGAATTTGGGGGTGTCACATTGACTCTGTTAGTATTCTTGGGAAATCCGTGTATGGAAAATCTTGTTGGTTTTAATTGATTTTGTTGCTAAATTGCTTGGGTTGTGTCGTCCCCTTATGTGGGATTGTTGGTACTCTGTATACTGAGAACCATGGTGTTCCGGCAGCTGGCTTGTATGCCCATCATGTGTTCGTCGAAATGTCTGAATGAACTGGGTTTTATTTTGGTAGTAAGGTTCTGTCAATAATGTTGTTCGTGTATAAAAAAAAACAACAACCCCTGACTGTTCAAAGAAACTGGAAACAAATGTGGATGGGAATAGAACCCAGCTTTGGGTAGGGATTTGTTGGGCCAACGAGTAACAACAAGTTAATAACTATTTATTAATTGCCAATAAATAATAAGAAAAATGTTAAGTATTAAATTATTAGTTAATATAAAATAATAATAAGGATTAATGAGATAATTATTTGTTATCTACCATTAAATAGTAAACAAAGATAATAAATATTTAATAATATTTAGTTATTATTCTATTAATATTGAATAATAATTAAGTACAAATAAAAGTTATAAATTTATTATTCGACATTAAATAATGAATAAAGTTAATAAATAATTATTATTTAATTTATATTAAATCATAAGGTTAATAAATAATTATTTGTTATTTTCCAATAAGTAATAAATAAAGATAGTTAGTTATTACTCGATAATAAATGAAGTTAATAATTATCTATTATTTGATAATAAATAAAGATAATACATACTTAATTATTGTTAAATAATAATTAAGTATGAACAAGGTTAACAAATAATTATTTATTATTTATCCATAAATAATAAATAAATGTAATAAATATTTAATTATTATTTAATCTTAATTAAGTATAAGTAAAGTTAATAAATAATTACTTATTATTTATAATAAATAAAGATAATAAATATTTAATTGTTATTCAATTAATATTGGATAATAATTAAGTGTATGGAATAAGTTAACAAAATAATTATTTATTATTTAGCAATAAATAATAAATAAAGATAATGAATATTTAATTATTATTAATAATAATAAAGCGTAAATAAAGACAATAAGTATTTGATAATTTATTTATTGTTTAAACATTAAATAAAGGTAACAAATATCTAATTATTATCTAATTGATATTGATAATAAATTAGGTATAAATAAGTTGAATAAGGAACAAGATTAATAATTACTCAATTACTCTTAAGGGTAAATAGTAATTAAGTGTAATTAAATAAGTAATCAACTATTATTTAGTTGTCATTAAACCATGATGAATTTATTATTCTAATAATAAATAAAGATTATTGACCCATATTTAGAGACAATAAGGGTAATAATCTGAACATTCGAAGAATAGTAATCATGATTAGCTAACAATTATTTTAATAGCTAAAGGTCATTAATTAATTTCTGTTTAGCTAATGTTAAATAGTAATTAAATGTAGATGGTGAAGTATTACCTGTTAGATAAATGGTATAGTGAGGTGTGCCATTATATAACAATGCCACATTAATTGATAAGTCGAATTTATCCAATGATAGGTCACTCAAGATCAATTAATTAAAGCTAAATTTATCTATAGCTGAGCAATCAGGCAAGTTCTATCTTACTCAACTTTTACATTGAGCAATATTTCTAAACCTTATGCATTATTGTTAATTCGTGCAAAAGGTATATATTATTGCAAGTTATTCTTTAAGCTTGAATCTTATCTCCAAGCATGTCTTAAGTGGTCTAATTACTTTTAAAATTATTCCACATCTATGTATTCATTGGCATTCGCACTTGTGCATTTGAATTCGTATAATTATTTAAGTTCTGAAATTCACGAACTATTCATGATTAAGTCTGAACCCTTGTCTCGGTCAGGCACGTATATAAGAATTTATAAAAGCTATCCGAACCAATCAATGGTAAAGATTCTTAGACTGAATGAACACCCCTTTTATTATAGGGGAGTACCCTAGGTACCGTATATAAGGTACAACTAGCGGAATTAAATGTTATGCATACACATAGCGTACGCGAGGCTGATCCCCTCAAGTACTCATTCTGTAGCCAGTAACCAGAGGGTCAACTAGCTATTGACTCCTTTGGAAGTTATTGTTCAAAGTCTATTTAACTACCAATTGTTCTAAATGCATTTATTGTTATTGCTTCTGATAATTTTATTGTTGAAATCTCTTTCTATATCCCTTCTGTCATGATATATCCTTATTGTTGTACTTTAAACTTGCTGAGCAAACTCGTTGCTCATCCTTGCTATATCATGACTTCATTGCAGCTAAACCCGAGACGTCAGGGAAGAACAAAGGGAAAGAAAAGATGAAGTAATAGACTTCATGTATCAGATTTTAAACTTATGTGTAGTTAATTACTGTTAATGTAATTTAAACCCTGATATTTATTTAGGGTATGGATTTGTGTAAGTGTTTAAGGTTTTTGTATTCTGGGACTAGTAATACCTTTGTAATGAACAATGTATGTTTATTATATTCCGTATTTTAGTTACCATATGTTGTTAGAGGTGAATGTTTGTAGTGGATCGTGATGACCGGATTTGGGTATTTGGAGACCCGAATTTGGGGGCGTTACAGTGTGACCCTTTATGTTCTCCATATTAAACCGGTTGTGAATAAATCAATTAGAATAATTCTAATCTTATTTAAATAAATAAATCAAACTATTTAATTCATTTAAATAAATAATATTTATTCTACAATAAGGGTGAGCCTCCTTAGCGATCAACGACTTTACTAGATAATATAGATTTCAACATTAATCACAAAAGAACCTTTAAGTGAATAGTTACCGTACAATTCAATCATTCTACCGTACAATGTCCCAATTAAATATAAGACATGGATTTACTGTCAAGTCTTATTTTATTTAATTATATGTATTTCGATTCCCAAATGCACAACTACAAATAATGCAAATTAGAAACTTCTTTCTAATTTCATTCTGTCTTGGCCAAGGACTACTGAGTTGTCATTTATCGAATCACATAGGACATTCACATCTTTTACTAGATGTGGTAGATACTTTGTTGATCATTCACCTATCTCCATGTACAACTTATTATGCCCAATCATACCCTTTGATATACCCTAAAGGTCTTAAGGGACATGTCAAAGTATAACTCATCATACACAAGATACTATGATGATTTCAAGTCCAAGGATCACTTATACTACTATCACTAGAGAAATTCTTATTGACAGGCGAGTAAAACTCCATTAAGTATTCCTTAGCGAGCCACGTTCAGTAAACTTATTCTCCAATAAACACCTACATACTTGCTTTAGTGTCTCCACATAAATGATTATGAGATCAATCATCCTCTTCCTAAGAGCAAGCAATGTATGTACTAATATATCCGGATTTACTAATCCCCTTTTTAGTAATCCAACGATAAGGAACGATTTTAGTTTGTGAGCTATCTAGAATTTAATCTCATTAGCATGATCACCATCATGATTCTAAAAGAATTGCTCAAAACTATGGGTTTATCACATTTAATATAATAGTACTATGTAGATAATGTAAAAATGCCTTCTAAGAAAATCATTTCTTTTATTAATAAATGAATAAGATTACAAAGTATATGCTACATCATATCAAATATGATTGGCTTTTGTGCATACTACTTTCAATCTCCCACTTGCACTAAAGCCAATCGCCATGGTATCTAATACCCGTCTTCTCTAAGTGATAATCATCCTACTGTTTGGATAAAGCTTCAATAAATGGATATGCAATGTTGTTCTTGCAAGTCCAGTATCTCTACAGTGACTTCTCCTCTTTCAATGATTCTACTAATCAAATGAAAGTGTCGCAACACATGTTTGAATCCAAGTTGAGACTTAGGAACTATTCCTAGTTCTGTGATGAACTTTTCATCCAAAACAATTCAACTTGCAGCTTCACTTACAGCTATATACTTTGTCTTTGTTACTAAATCAACAACTCTTTGCTGTTTGGAACCTTTCCAATTTCACTGCAACCACCATTCAAAGTAACGATTTACCCTAAAGTGGATTTGTTATCGTCTGGTCAGTCTAAAAAACTTGAGTCTGTTTAATCCTCTAGTTTTAATTCAGACCTACCATGAATCATGATCACATCTTCAATACTGGTTAAGTACTTAAAGATGTTTATCACTGTCTTACAATGATCTTCTCTAGAATCTGGCTGATCAACATCAGACCTTGTATATTCATTGCATTCATGATAGTAACTCATGCGATCTCTTTTTAGTTATTTAGGACAATTTAAAGAGATACACTCCATGGCTTATCATCATGAGACCTCTCTTGGAGTTTGCCATGCTAAACACCTTTAGCATCAAATGAATATACGTTCATTGGGTCAAGCTGAACATCCTTTTAAATCTATCTATGTAGATTTATATCCCCAATTTATAGGATGCTCCTCCCAAGTTATTCATAAAGAAATGTTTAGACAATTTTATCTTTACTGATTGTAGTATTAGTGTGTTATTCCTTATCAGTAATATATCAACATATAATACTAGGAATGTCACAGTGCTCCCACTGACCCTTTTTATACACACTAGGTTCATTCTCATTTTTGATCAAATCAAACTCTTTTGATTGTCTCATCAAAACAAATGTTCCATCTTTGAGAAGCTTGTTTCAATCCATAAATGGATCATTGTATCTTATATACACGATTTGATTCAATCTTTGAAACAAATTTCTCTGGCTGTATCATACATACATTCTCCTCAAGTCTTCATTGAGTAAGGACGTCTCCACATCTATTTTGCCAGATTTCGTAATAAGCTGCAATCACAAGCAAAATCCAAATGGACTTGAACATTACTCGGTAATAAGGTTTTATCACATTCAACTCCTTGACTTTATTTAAAACCTTTTAAACATGTCTGGTCTTATAGGTCTTTACCTTGCCATTTTCCCTAGTCTTTCTCTTAAAGACCCATATACACCCTTTAGGCACTATACCTTTCGGTGGAGAAACCAGAGTCTATACTTGGTTCTCATACATGGAGTCCATTTCGGATTTCATGGCCATCTGTCATTTCTCTGAGTGTCTATTACTCATTGCCTTATCGTATATAACTGGATCATCATCATCTATGATGTGTACCTCATCATCATCCTCTATGATGAATCCATACCTCCCAAGTATCTTCGATACTCTTCCAGATTTACGATTCGGTTGTGGTACAATAGGTCTATCTACAGGTTCCTCGGTTTGACTTGTAGTACTTTGTGGTTCTTGAACTCCTTTAAGATCTATTACCCTCCCACTAACTCCTTCAATGATAAGCACCTTTATCGAAGAAGGCAGCGTGTAGGATTATAGTAATAATACCCTAAATTTTCTTTAGGATATCCCACAACTCTGCATTTGTCAGATTTTGTCCCAAACTTATCTTTTGAAACCTTTTCACATAAGTTAGACAACCCTTTATCTTAACATACTTAAGATTAGGAATCCTCCCTATCCATAACTTTTATGGAGTCTTGGGGCCGAATTTTGAGGTTACCTTATTTTGTAGATATGTAGTCGTTTCTAAGGCATAACCCCATATGGATACTATAATATCGGTAAAAATCATTATGGACCGCACCATGTCCAACAAGGTACAATTTCTCCTTTTTTAGATACACCAATCAATTATTGCGTATCAGGAGGTGTCCATTATGAAAAAAATACCATTTTGAGATGATCTATAAACTTATTGCACAAGTATTCCTTCCTCGATCTGATCAAAGAATCTTCATACTTTGTCAATTTGTTTCACTTCTGAATTCTTTGAACCTTTCAAATGATTCAGACTTGTATTTCATTAAATACACATATTCAACTCTTTAAATGATCATCTCCTTTTCTTTTACTAGTTTGTTCAATTTGCAAAATTATTTTTCATGTAAGTCAAGTTTACAAAGTCCATCAAGTGATCTTCCAGTTTCAAACAAAAACATTATCATTATAAATAAAACAACAATTGTTCTTAAATATAATACCGGAACCTTCCTTGTCCAACAACGGAAGTAATAATGTTTCTATAGAGAACTGGAACATAATAACTACTTATTAACTTAATAGACTTGCCCGTAGGCAACGCTAAACTATAAGTTCCTACGGCTAATGTAGCAACCATTGCTCCATTCTTCACACGTAAGATTACTTACTCTTTGTTTAGCTTTCTACTTTTGCTTAGTCTCTACATTGGATTGCATATGTGAGAAATATAGTTGGTATCCAATACCCAAGTAGAACCTTGACTTACAGAAAGATTTATTTTAATCATGAACAAACCTATATCTGTAACCGAAGTTTCTTGGTGCGGACTTTTATCTACTGAGATGAACAACCCTCATAGAAGGGGGAAACTATATATTGTCGGGGGACCGACGTGCGCACTTATAAGCATGTGACAGTTATGCATAACATGGGGTACTATAGGCTGATCACCTGTGTACTTGTTTTTTTTGGATTATCAGTATAATAACTGTTAATTCTAGCAGGAGTTCTTAGTCCTTGGTGACTGCTCAGTATTCGTTAATTCGGACTTGAAAGAATCATATTATTGGATTATGTTGATATGACCTTGTCCATAGTGACTCTCATTTCAAGTTAACTGATATCTCATATCATTCTGGAGTTATTAAATCAATGTTATACTCTTGTTACTTCGAACCTTATTATGGCTCACCTTATTGCTATATTACTTGCTAGACAAATTTGTTGCTCATTCTTGCTTTCTTAAAACCTTTCAGTTAAGACAGAGCGAGGTGAACCATCAGGCAAGGGAAAGGGCAAAACTACGGTGTAGCTTTGTTTTCCTTAAGAAGAAGATTTTCCATGATGTTATTTTAAGTTCGATTATGTATTAAGCTTAGACATGGATTATGTATTAATGGTATGTTTAGATGGATCTAGACTTTTGGATAGTATTGTAGTAACGGTTGCGAGACCTTGGGACGAGAATAATTATATTAAATCAATGTAATTTACTCTATCTTTTCCGCTGCATTCGTTTTATGACATTATTGTGTTAGAACGTGACGGACCAAATTCGAGACAGTGACGTCAGAATTTGGGGGCGTCACAATAACCCTTCCCTAAACTATTTAGGATTAGGGTTTCTATTATAATTAAACTCCTTTAATTAATTATGCTCCTAATCCAATTAGGAATTCATGGGAGAGTACTTCTATTAATTAATTATCAATCCCTATTAGGAATTAAATAATAGTAATAGTAATAATAATAATAAGGCTCCTCTTATTAATTTATATTTAATATTTTCAAAATATTAAATAATAAATATTAAGCTATTTAATTTATTCTATCTCTATAGATTAAATTAAATACACTTAACTTATTATTACAATTATGCCATTTACTTCTTAAATAAAAAAATTTCTTTTGCGGTGTGACCCTTTAGGTTCTCCATATTAAACCGGTTGTGAATAAATCAATTAGAACAATTCTAATTTTATTTAAATAAATAAATTAAACTATTTAATTTATTTAAATAAATAATATTTATTCTAAAATAAGGGTAAGCCCCCTTAGCGATCAAACGACTTTCTAGATAATATAGATTTCAACATTAATCACAAAAGAACTTTTCAGTGAAATAGTTATCGTACAATTCAATCATTCTACCATACAATGTCCCAATTAAATATAAGACATGGATTTTACTGTCAAGTCTTATTTTATTTAATTATATGTATTTCGATTCCCAAATGCACAACTCTAAATAATGCAAATTAGAAACCCTTTCTAATTTCATTCAGCCTTGGCCAAGGACTACTGAGTTGTCATTTATCGAATCACATAGGACATTCACATCTTTTACTAGACGTGGTAGATTCTTTGTTGATCATTCACCTATCTCCATGCACAACTTATTATAACCAATCATACCCTTTGATATACCCCAAATGTCTTAAGGGACATGTCAAAGTATAACTCATCATACACAAGATACTATGATGATCTCAAGTCCAAGGATCACTTGTACTACTATCACTAGAGGAATTTCTATTGACAAGAAAGTAAAACTCCATTAGGTATTCCTTAGCGAGCCACGTTCAGTGAACTTATTCTCCAATAAGCACCTACATACTTGTTTTAGTGTTTCCACATAAATGATTATGAGATCAATCATCCTCTTCTTAAGAGCAAGCAACGTATGTACTAATCTATCCGGATTCACTAATCCCCTTTTTTAGTAATCCAACAATTAGGAACAATTTTTGTTTGTGAGCTATCTAGAATTTAGATCTCATTAGCATGATCACCATCATGATTCTAAAAGCATTGCTCAAAACTATGGGTTTTAAATCCACATTTAATAAAACAGCACTATGTAGATAATATAAAATGCCTTTTAAGAAAATCAATTCTTTTATTAATAAATGAATAAGATTACAAAGTATATGCTACAACATATCAAATATGATTGGCTTGTGTACATAGTACTTTCAACTAACCCTAAGAAACTCCACACTTCTGTCGGCGTCTTCGGTTGCTCCCAGTTACTAACTGCCTCCACCTTCGCAGGGTCCACTAAGATACCGTCTTTGTCGATCATATGCCCTAAAAACTGTACCTTTTCCATCCAGAACTCGCACTTAGAAAATTTTGCGTATAGCTTTTCCCTTCTTAGTGTCTCTAGTACTTCGTTCAGATGATCAGCGTGCTCTTCTTCGGTCTTTGAATAAATCAAAATGTCGTTGATGAAAACTACCACGAACTTATCTAAGTATGACTTCAGAATCCAGTTCATCAAGTCCATGAATGCTGCCGGCGTGTTAGTCAAACCGAAAGACATTACAAAAACTCGTAGTGACCATATCTCGTCTGAAACGCAGTTTTAGGTACATCTTCCTTATTTACTTTGAGCTGATGATATCCGATCCTTAAATCTATCTTCAAGAAATGTCTGGCTCCCTGTAATTGATCGAACAGATCGTTGATTCTTGGCCATGGGTATTTATTCTTGATCGTTGATTTGTTCAGCTCTTGGTAGTTGATGTAGAGTCTCATTGATCCATCCTTCTTCTTGACAAATAAAACTGGTGCTCCCCATGGAGACACATTTGGCTGAATATACCCATTGTCTAGCAGTTCTTGAAGTTGTATCAATAATTCCTTCATCTCTACTAGCGCTATACAATACGAAGCCTTAGAAATTGGTGCAGTCCCCGACACTATGTCTATCGCAAATTTAATTTCTCTGTCTGGCAGAAGATCGGGTAAATCGCTTGGAAACACATCTGGAAACTCTCTTACTACTGGTATATTTTTAATTTTGACACCTTCTTTCTTCGTATCTAGAATATAGGCTAAATAGCCTACGCATCCTTTCTTTAACAACTTCCGAGCCTGCATCTTCGTAAGACGACAAGAACTTCTCAACGATGCACTGCCATTAAACACTACCCTCGACCGGTTCGGGGTCCGAAGGCTCACACTTTCCTTCTAACAGTCAATAATCGCCGCATGATTGTACAACCAATCCATTCCCAATATCACATCGAACTCTCCTAATTTAATCGGGATCAATTCTATATTTAGGTTATGACCCCTAATTTCAGCGCAACATTTACAATATATGCACTCTACGGGAATTACCTCTTCGTTACCAATTTCTATGTTCAAAGGCTTTTCTAACCGTTCTTGGGGTAAATTTAACCGTTTAGCAAAATCTTCAGACACAAAAGAACAGGTCGCACCCGAATCAAATAATACGCAAGCATTTATATTATTGATTGGGATAATACCTGATACCACGTCCTTAGCAATCACTACATCCCGGACGGTTATGTTGAATGTTCGGGCAGGGGTGCGGTTCAGCAGAGTCGAACCTCCAATCATTAGTTTGCTGCCTCCTCCTCGGTTGCCGCTTCCACCACTGCTTCCTTTCTTTGGGCAGTCTTTGATCTGATGCTCTATTGATCCACAAGAGTAGCATCCACTGGTCCTCTTTGGTTTTGAGAAATGCGGTGCCATATGACCTTCCTGGTTGCAGTTGTAGCAGACACTACATCCCTTCCAGCACTCTCTCTTGTGAGTTTTCCCACATTTTGAACACGCCTCAATCTTCCTCCTAAATCCTCCCTGATTATTCCCTGTCTGATATGTGCTGGTGTTGTGGCTATTCCTAAATCCTCCCTGATTATTCCCTCTTTGGTTTTGAGAAATGCGGTGCTATATGACCTTCCTGGTTGCAGTTGTAGCAGACACTACATCCCTTCCAGCACTCTCTCTTGTGAGTTTTCCCACATTTTGAACACGCCTCAATCTTCCTCCTAAATCCTCCCTGATTATTCCCTGTCTGATATGTGCTGGTGTTGTGGCTATTACTATTACCGTCGTCCCATTTTCTCTTTCCCGAATTTCTTCCACCGCTATTGCCACCTCCACGGTAGTCTCCTCCACTCTTCTTATTCTTTTTATGTTAATTTAGGGCCACAATCCCTCCTTCGGCGATGATGGATTTTTCCAGCAGCGCACTAAAGGTTTCGATCTGGAGAACGGCTACCTTGTTATACAACCATGGTTTCAGCCCTTGCTCGAACCTTTGCGTCTTCAGCTATTCAGTACTCACTTGAAGTGGTGCAGAACGTGAAAGTTCATTAAATATGGCGGTGTACTGAGCCACCGCCATGTCTCCTTGCTTCAGCTCTAGGAATTTCACCACCATTTGCCTTTCCATGCTCTTTGAGAAATAATTCTCGAAGAATAACTCCTTGAACTTGTCCCACGATACCACTCCGTCGCCTGCTCATTGTTGGTTAGCCTCCCACCAATAATTTGCTTCTCCTTTCATCATATAGGTTCTTTCATCATATTGGTTACGAATGTTGTCTTCTGGTCATTCCCCACACGTGCGATGATGAAAGCTTTCTCCATTTCCTTCACCCAGGACTCGGCTTCAATCGGATCAGTCATTCCCTTGAACTCTGGTGGTCCTATGCCCTTGAAGTCCTTGAAATTTGTTACGGGTGTTGTCGGGGGATGGGGATTCACGGGCCCTGTATCTCTCACTTTCATTCTCTCTAGTATATCCGCTATCCACTGCATGGGGTCCACCAGAACTCCTTTATTGTTAACCGATCCATGGGGTGTTGGTGGGGCTAGTATGTTACGTCTGGGTGGCATTCTCTACTTAATGTAAGAAAGCTTAATGTCACCATTTCAACATACTAGGAGGAATATCTATCAAGAGTATTACAAGTAGACAACATATATAGTAATGACAATTGCATTCAGTGCTACCAGTTGTTACAACATACATGACCATGCGATAACGTACTACTATAGATGTCATCAAACGTTTCTTGATACAACAAAATGGTGAGGGGTTCACCGACATACTCCCCTTAGATATGCACAAAAGTTACTGTCTTACAATACTATCCCACACATGTAGTAAAATGTTGGGATTAACATATACAGGATTACATACAGCTAGGCACATAAGTTAAGCAACCTATCTGAGCATACCGCGTCCCACAGCGCTGCCATACTCCCTACGACCCATATTGATCATCAAGTCTCGACTTAGGGTGCGACGAGTCTGTCCCTCTTCAGCTGGGTAGTGGTATACACCATCTATCCACCTGCTCATTGCCGAATGGAAAGCATATCCCATCCAGTTCATTTTTCGCTTTCCCCTTCTTACTTCACCCTCCAGGTCATCAACCTGTTCTACGGTAGTATCTTGTTATTCCCTGATCCGGACATGGTTTGCCACCTCCCTACCTAACTAGTTCTTCAGGATCTCATTATCCATTTGTAAATTAACTCCCTGATGCTCTGACTGCTCCAGCTTTCCCGCCAATTCTGCATTCCTCGTCAAGAGGTGATGCAGCATGACTGCAAATTGTGTGGAGGCCCCTAGCTGCCCTTGCACATCCGTCTCTAATTCCTGGATTCGGTTCTTGCCCTCTTGGACCTCGCCTTCTAGTCCCTGAATCCTGACCTGTTGCTCTCAGGCTTCACTCTCCAACTCATGGATCCTATTTGCTTGATCGAGAATGCAGCTGGTACGTTCTTCCAACATCTCAATCAAAAATGTGGTGTCAACAGGGGGCACCTCCTCCAATTCCTCTTCTGGGTCCTCCTCCGGGTCAGACTCCAACTCGGGTTCCTCCTCAACTGGGATAGTAGCTAGAGTAGGCTCAACCACCAGGAATGTCTCGGACACCACATGGATGTTGTAACGACCCCAAAATTCATACAATTCAACTCTCAACATCGGTCGTTATCAATATATTGTTGTTCTGACTTTACAACAATATCCAGTATTAAACTTAATAAAAATACGGAATAATTTAAACTTTTCTATTACAAATCATTCTCGATCCCAAAATTTTCAACCTTTATAACTAAATATCTTAGAATCATGTTAATATCATGATTCGCCTTGTCGAACTTATTATAAAAGTTTACACCTCAATACAAACTTTACAACTTAACCTAAATACATTTATCGAAAACTTAACATAATTCAGGTAATAACTTCAACTAAAACATTTAATCTTCATGTATCATTTTGATCCATGTAATTTGGGTAGCACATAATGTTACCTTGTATCTTTAACCTGCAAAAGTGGTTATTTGCAAGAATGAGCTCGACAGCTCAGCTAAATCTAACAGTTTACATACATCACATAACACATACATAACAAGCTCATCATATACATCATAGACATTTGGCTAAACATAACATACATATTGTATATCAATTACCAAGTAATAAATTGAGTTCCATAACTCAATGGACGTTGTCATAAATTGACTTTGTCATTTCATACATACAACACATAGAATACATCATGCTTTTACATCATAGATTTAAAATAATTAATCATTTAGTTCACATAACAAATAGGAGCTGAAAGACTTGCCTGGTTCGTAGATTACCAATTGCCATAATTAGCCTATACTTATCTGCACTTCACGTATCCTACACGATATATAATCATTCACAACATTTATTAGTCACATAGCAATACTTAGAAAACAACCTACATATTCCGTTTATAAGGCAGTAACAATGATTAGTTACAGCATTATAAACACTTCAGGATTCATTCTCATCCAATTTTCATTTTAATATCTCAATTGTCACCGGATAATCAATGGCTATATGCTTATCATCCATCATAGTATCTTATTATTCATTTAATACATTAGTCTAAACTTTAAACATGCACATGGAAACATAACATGAGCACAAGGAAAGAAGAAAAATTTTCTTTTTTTGTTACACCGTCGGGGCGGTAGAATCCTTCACAAAGTTCCCGCCGGGGCGAGGCTACCGTCGTGGCGGTAGAAATCAGTGCAATTTGGGCGCCGGGGCGAGGACATCGCCGCGGCGGCAACCTAAGTTCATTTACACCGCCGGGGCAGTGAGACCGCTGGGGCGGCAATCCTAGAGTAATTCCAACGCCGGGACGGTGGACTCGAAACCAAACTTCTGCAGTTCGCGAAGAACACAAAAAAATGCCAAATTTAGCCAAAGTTTTTCACAATCCACTGATTTAATTACTACCTATACATCATATGTGCTATAAAACCAACACTCATTATAAACACCATGATTTAAACATCGTGAACAATCTAAATGATCAATTAAAGGTTAATTATCCACTGTTTATGCTTTATATTTATATTTTGATACAGTTAGCAAAATCAATCGCAGTGAACTCGTTTCTTAACCAATTTAATCTGTTCAACTTACGTTTTCTTCGTTTTTACATACATAAACATAATCAATTATCAATTTAACCGATAAACATGTAAAACACGCATCAATTTCATACACTTAAGCCATCTTCGTATATAACTACTCTATAAATTCCAGAACTCTAATATAAATATGATTTCATGGACTTAATTACTTTAAATCGCATATAAATCATATAAAATACATTTATACATGCTTACAAATATCTAACATCAATTCTATAAAAACTTTAGCCATAAAATTTAATTTACTGAGAACTCAAAAATGTATGTTCATGGAGAAATTAAAGAAAAACATAATGAAAGACTTTAATTTAAGGATTACTTTGATTAGTGCTTAGATTATGCAACAATTGAATATATTTCTTTTCGATTCCTCCAATTTCCTTCACAATTCACTGTATTTCACAGATTTCCTCTCTTTTCCTCTCTGACTTGGTTTAACAAAATAATACGCACTAATAAACTGACAGAACATGGTGTCAGTTAATAATTGGCACTAACTCCCACTAAGGCCTCGTTTGGCTAATCATTTATTCCTCCTTTCTAATTTATTTTAAGAACTTACTTACAATATAGTTTACTGTCACATATTTAATCAATTAAATAATCTCATTTAAATCAATTAAATAAAATAGAATAATATCACATTAAATCACATAGTCACATAATTAGAATTCTCATTTATTGAACATGACAAATTAATCAATCTCTAATTAATTATTAATTAATTAGAAACAACCTTATACTTATTTAAATAATGCATTTAAATCAAATAAACTCAATTAAATACATACTTTGAATATAAAAATTATCCACATTAATTTAACTAATGTAACACATATAATTAAATTAATCTACCACAAATTCATCAATTAATTATTTAATTCAATAATTAAATCATCGAAAAATATTTATTTAATTCAGTAAATATTTAAATTAAATTATAAAAATCTCGTTCGTCACATCTTTCCCCCCTTAAAAAGATTATATCCCCAAAATCATGACTCAATTAATTCGTCCCATTACATTCTCCCCCCTCCTACAAAGATTATGTCCCTAGAATCGCACATATAGACTAAGTAAATAATTGAGGATAATCTTTCATCATCTGATCTTTGAGTTCCCACGTAGCTTCTTCAGCGTTGTGGTTTCTCTTCTATATTCACATCAATTCACATATTTCACAACATATAACATCTATAAATATATATTCGAACCCGACACCTCTCGCAATAAGAATTTTATTAAACTCTCATTTAATAATTACTGAAAATTCGGGTTGTCACATCCTTCCCTCCTTATAAGGATTTCGCCCTCGGAATTAACGAAACCTCCCTTACTCGATTTTTATTAGATCTCTTTCACAATTATCATTGAGTAGTTAATGCATTATCTCAGTGTAGGTTTTATTTCATCACCTTCACTTAAACTTGAAACACTTCGAGTATTATATATTCTTTAACCTTTAACGCATTCATTTCCTTTCTCTAAGGATCATTGCATAACATACTCATTATAATTATAAAATATCCTGATTTAGCATCGTACAAATATTCGGAATATCACATTCACCCCTTCTTCTAAGAATTTTGTCCTTGAAATTATGATTTACTAATATTTGTTCCTTACATCTATCCAAATGGACTTTACGTTAATCTCTACTTATTCATTAGATTCTACAACCAAGTTCTTTTTCTAAGGATCTTTCTAAGATCATCGCATTCTTCACATCTTCCTCGTCTAAAAAATTTGTCATCATTACTCATTCATCAGCTAAATTTATCTCTTCTCTTTCTGGAATTTCATTCCTTTCTTGGATTTATTATAGTTTGTTTAATTTACTCATCACCACATGCCCCATTCTACAACTTATCCCTTTCTAAGGAATATCTTCCTTTTCCACTTCCATCTTTCAAAAGAATAAGAATCTTCCATAATTGTTGAATAATTGGGAAACATTATGAATAACTCAGGAATTTAAAAGATTCATTCAAAAACTTTTAATATCATGCTGAGGAGTCGTAAAGACTTGAACCTTGTCCTAGGTTAACAGATATTTCTACTGTAACTTTTGACAGTCAAAAGCCTATGGACCATCTCTTCTCGTACTCTAGGTGATCAGCCTTTCGTACTATATATTGTGCACATACATATTAACGTTATTGTGTAGTGTTAGGTTTGTATATAACGCAAGCATGCAATTAAATTACATAAATAGAGCGAAAGCGTGATAAAACGGATTTTAAAATTTTCATACAAACCATCACCATGATCTATCCTTGTGTTCAATTATCAATTAAACGAAAGAGTAAGAGAATAAGAATTATACCCTCGTAGATCAAAGCTTCCTCGAGTACAAGTTCAACTCCTAGTCCTTCGTGTTCTCCTCGAATTCTACCGATGAGATTCATTTCTTTGATCAACGTTAGCCACCCAAGTGTTTGGCCTCAAGAGGTGATCCACCAAGGAAGAATAGGTATTCAAGAAGTTGGGTATTAGCAAAACCCTAGTTTCTATCTCTATAGAAATTGCAAGTACTCTCCACAATCTAATGTAAGAGTGTGTAACCCTAATCTATGATAAGACTCCTCTTATTTATAGATATAGGAATAACCCTTCCCTAAACTATTTAGGATTAGGGTTTCTATTATAATTAAACTCCTTTAATTAATTATGCTCCTAATCCAATTAGAAATTCATGGGAGAGTACTTCTATTAATTAATTCTCAATCCCTATTAGAAATTAAATAATACTAATAGTAATAATAATAATAATAATAATAATAATAAGACTCCTTTTATTAATTTATATTTAATATTTTCAAAATATTAAATATAAATATTAAGCTATTTAATTTATTCTATCTCCATAGATTAAATTAAATACACTTAACTTATTATTACAATTATGCCATTTACTTCTTAAATAAATATTTTTCTTTTGCGGTGTGACCCTTTAGGTTCTCCATATTAAACCGGTTGTAAATAAATCAATCAGAACAATTCTAATCTTATTTAAATAAATAAATTAAACTATTTAATTTATTTAAATAAAAAATATTTATTCTACAATAAGGGTAAGCCCCCTTAGCGATCAACGACTTTCCAGATAATATAGATTTTAACATTAATCACAAAAGAACCTTTTAGTGAATAGTTACCGTATAATTCAATCCTTCTGCCATACAATGTCCCAATTAAATATAAGACATAGATTTACTGTTAAGTATTATTTTATTTAATTATATGTATTTCGATTCCCAAATGCACAACTCTAAATAATGCAAATTAGAAACTCCTTTCTAATTTCATTCTGCCTTGGCCAAGGACTATTAGGTTGTCATTTATCGAATCACATAGGGCATTCACATCTTTTACTAGACGTGGTAGATTCTTTATTGATCATTCACCTATCTCCATGTACAACTTATTATACCCAATCATACCCTTTGATGTACCCCAAAGGTCTTAAGGGACATGTCAAAGTATAACTCATCATACACAAGATACTATGATGATCCCAAGTCCAAGGATCACTTGTACTACTATCACTATAGGAATTTCTATTGACAGACGAGTAAAACTCCATTAGGTATTCCTTAGCGAGCCACGTTCAGTGAACTTATTCTCCAATAAGCACCTACATACTTGCTTTAGTGTCTACACACAAATGATTATGAGATCAATCATCCTCTTCTTAAGAGCAAGCAACATATGTACTAATCTATCCGGATTCACTAATCCCCTATTTAGTAATCCAACGATTAGGAACGATTTTAGTTTGTGAGCTATCTAGAATTTAGATCTCATTAGCATGATCTCCATCATGATTCTAAAAGCATTGCTCAAAACTATAGGTTTATCACATTTAATATAACAGCACCATGTAGATAATATAAAATGCCTTTTAAGAAAATCAATTCTTTTATTAATAAATGAATAAGATTACAAAGTATATGGTACATCATATCAAATATGACTGGCTTGTGTGCATACTACTTTCATGTAGCCCCCTATTATAGGGTTGGTTCACCTTAGACTTAATACAAATTTCGCACCAGAACAATCTGGTTTGGCATAAATTCTCAAAGAATGCTTGAATCTTGTAAAACATCTTTAAATAGTCGTCTGGCCGAATCAATTAGCTTAAACCTTGAGCAACAATTCGGACATCAGTCAAAACATTTTTAGCCAACTTAATTGGCATATCTTTTCATAGCTTAAAAGAAAACCAAAATTCTTTTATGACGTCATGATACCGTACCGTCTTAATAGTACGTTGAGGATGCCGTCATTTTAGGACTTTGTCATACTACATCATACCATAGTGGGCTGACGATCCTTCGATCACATCCAACACTAGGTTCAGTTGTATTGATGACTCTATCTTTCAAAATACATTTTGATAATTTCAAATTATTTTTGTCTAGCTAAAACAATTAGCATAGACATACGAATAATAGGATTTTTTTTAAAAGAAAAACGTATTGGTTCAAACATTGACCCAATATATTTTCGAGAACACAAAATTACGAATATCAGCACGATGTCAATAAATTTTGAAAATCTAGCATGGCTAGAAGATTTGTAATATTCATTTTCTCCATCAACTTCAATCTTTACTCCATTGCTTCATTACTTAATCATTCTATCAATCTTCTATACTATCAATGCTCTCTATACCATAACTTTTCTATACCCGATATAGTTCATCAAACTTACCACTCCTTGGAAATTCAGGAACCTACCACAATCATATGGGTTTAGGAACTTATCCTAGTCAGACCAAAATCGTCCATTCGTTGAGGGGTTCCACCATATGATTATGAGTCACGAACTTACCATAAGTATGAGTTTTAAGAATTGTACTTAAGCTTAATATTCTATAACTATCAAATATAAATATGAGAAAAGAATCACCTTCTCGTCATACGTATAGTGATAGCGCGATACCAACATTGCAATGAATTGTCAATATAGGAAGCTAAGTGGTTGTTACACCAAGCACAAATTTCTCGCCCATATAAGGAATTGTACAACTCAACCACTAACATGAGTCCTCCATTAAAATCCCACCTAATTTCATCTTGCTCTTAACTTACTTCTTGCTTGATACGAATTCCTCGTATTTCATCATCCATAACTCCTCGTGAGTTTACCTCGTACTATTTCATAGTACCATCTCTTTATAGCATCATGCTACAACTATTCAATCATTTAAGATCCTCTGACATTTTATAACTTTAGCAGATCATGTCGTGATTTCGTTCTATCATCATCTCTTCTTACGATTCTTTCTTATCTTATGACCGTCTCATCCTACGATCTTCTTTATTCTTCTCTTTAATCATGTTATCTTATGATTAATCAAGTCAGCTGTTCTCTATTCTTTTAGCTCTTCAAGTTCTTCTTTGAACCTAAATATTTTATCATAATCTTGTCTCACCTGAATTCTCTAAACTCTATTTAAGTTCATCCTTACCATTAATATCATTCTCATCTTATAGATATCGTCTATTTATTAACATCATCTTTACTACTGGAGTCAAGTTACTCCTGGTTTTCATCTTTTATAACTCTTCAAAATTCTTCTTTGAATCTTCTTGTTTATATATCAATTCTTTCTTTAAGAATCTCTAACTTCATTCATATTGTTAGGTTTGTATAACGCGAACATGTAAACAAATTACATAAATAAAGCGGAAGCGCGATAAAATCAGATTTTAAAATTTTATACAAACCATCACCATGATCTTTCTTTATGCACAATTATTAATTAAACGAAAGAGACGGAGAATAAGAATTATACCCTTGTAGAATTCTAGCTTCCTCATATACAAGTTCACCTCCAATTCTTTCGCGTTTTCCTTGAATTCCACCGATTAAATTCCTTCCTTTGATCAACGTTAGTCACCCAAGTGTTTGGCCTCTAGAGATGATCCACCAAGGAATAATACTTGTTGAAGAAGATGGGTGTTTGGCAAAACCCTAGTTTTTATCTCTATAGAAATTGCAAGTACTCTCCATAATTCTTATGCAAAAGTGTGTAACCCTAATCTATGATAAGACTCCTCTTATTTATAGATGTAGGAATAACCCTTAACTAAACTATTTAGGATTAGGGTTTCTATTACAATTAAACTTATTTAATTAATTATGCTCCTAATCCAATTTGGAATTCATGAGAGAGTACTTCTATTAATTAATTCTCAATCCCTATTAGGATTTAAATTATAGTAATAGTAATAATAATAATAAGACTCCTCTTATTAATTTATATTTAATATTTTCAAAATATTAAATAATAAATCTTAAGCTATTTAATTTATTCTATCTCCATAGATTAAATTAAATACACTTATCTTATTATTACAATTATGTCATTTACTTCTTAAATAAATATTTTTCTTTTGCGGTGTAACCCTTTAGGTTCTCCATATTAAACCGGTTGTGAATAAATCAATTAGAACAATTCTAATCTTATTTAAATAAATAAATTAAAACTATTTAATTTATTTAAATAAATAATATTTATTCCACAATAAGGGTAAGCCCCCTTAGCGATCAACGACTTTCTAGATAATATAGATTTCAACATTAATCACAAAAGAACCTTTCAGTGCATAGTTACCGTACAATTCAATCCTTCTACCATACAATGTCCCAATTAAATATAAGACATGGAATTACTGTCAAGTCTTATTTTATTTAATTATATGTATTTCGATTCCCAAATGCACAACTCAAAATAATGCAAATTAGAAAATCCTTTCTAATTTTATTCTGCCTTGGCCAAGGACTACTGAGTTATCATTTATCGAATCACATAGGACATTCACATCTTTTACTAGACGAGTTAGATTCTTTGCTGATCATTCACCTATCTCCATGTACAACTAATTATATCTAATCATACCCTTTGATATGCCCAAAAGGTCTTAAGTGACATGTCAAAGTATAACTCATCATACACAAGATACTATGATGATCTCAAGTCCAAGGATCACTTGTACTACTATCACTAGAGGAATTCCTATTGACAGGCGAGTAAAACTCCATTAGGTATTCCTTAGCGAGCCACGTTCAATGAACTTATTCTCCAATAAGCACCTACATACTTGCTTTAGTGTCTCCACACAAATGATTATGAGATCAATCATCCTCTTCTTAAGAGCAAACAACGTATGTACTAATCTATCCGGATTCATTAATCCCTTTTTTAGTAATCCAATGATTAGGAACGATTTTAGTTTGTGAGCTATCTAGAATTTAGATCTCATTAGCATGATCACCGTCATAATTCTAAAAGCATTGCACAAAACTATGGGTTTATCACATTTAATATAACAGCACTATATAGATAATATAAAATGCCTTTTAAGAAAATCAATTCTTTTATTAATAAATGAATGAGGTTACAAAGTATATGCTATATCATATCAAATATGATTGGCTTGTATGCATACTACTTTCAATCTCCCACTTGCACTAAAGTCAATCGCCATTGTATCTAATACCCATCTTCTCTAAGTGACGATCAAACTATTGTTGTGTTAAAGCTTTAGTAAATGGATCTGCAATGTTGTCTTGAGAGTCTACACGCTCCAGGGTGATATCTCCTCTTTCAATGATCTCTCTAATCAAATGAAACCGCCGCAACACGTGTTTGGATTTTCTGATGAGACCTGGGTTCCTTAGCCTGCGCAACAGCTCCGTTGTTGTCACAGAATAAAGGTACGGCTCCTCTAATGCTAGGAACCACTCCAAGTTCAGTTATGAATTTCTTCATCCAAACAGCTTCCTTTGCAGCTTCACTTGCAGCTATGTACTCTGCCTCTGTCACTGAATCAACAACTATTTGCTGCTTGGAACTCTTCCAACTCACCGTGGCACCGTTTAAGGTAAACACATACCTTGAAACGGATTTACTATCATCTTGGTCCGTTTGAAAACTTGAGTCTGTATAGCCCTCTAGTTTCAATTCAGACCCACCGTAGATAAGAAATACATCCTTAGTTCTTCTTAAGTACTTTAGGATGTTTTTCACTGTCTTCCAGTGCTCTTCCCCTGGATTCGACTGATATCTACTCGTTACACTAAGTGCATGAGTGACATCTGGTCTAGTACATATCATACCGTACATGATAGATCCTATTGCGGAAGCATAAGGAATCTTACTCATACGGTCTCTCTCCTTATGTGTCTTTGGGGCCTGTTTCTTGGAGAGATGTATTCCATGGCTCATCGGAATGAGACCTCTCTTGGAATCTTTCATGCTAAACTTCTTTAGCATCGAGTCAATGTACTTTCCTTGGGTCAAGCCCAACATCCTTTTAGATCTATCTCTATAGATCTTTATCCCCAAAATATAGGATGCCTCACCCAAGTCCTTCATGGAGAAGTGATTAGATAGCCAAATTTTGATCGACTGTAGCATAGAAACATCATTCCCTATCAATAATATATCATCAACATATAATACAAGGAATGATACAGCGATCCTACTAACCTTCTTGTACACATATGGTTCATCCTCATTTTTGATAAAATCAAACCTTTTGATTATCTCATCAAAACGGATGTTCTACCTTCGAGAAGCTTGTTTCAACCCATAAATGGATCGTTGTAGCTTATAGACTTGGTTTGTTCCAACCGTTGAAATAAAACCCTCTGGCTGTATCATATATACATTCTCCTCAAGCTCTCCATTGAGGAAGGCCGTTTTCACGTCCATTTGCCAGATCTCGTAGTCATAATAAGCTACAATTGGAAGTAAAATCCGAATGGACTTGAGCATAGCTACTGGTGAGAAGGTTTCATCATAGTCAACTCCTTGTCTTTGTTTGAAACCTTTTGCAACCAGTCGGGCCTTATAGGTCTCTACCTTGCCATCTGCTCCAGTCTTTTTCTTAAAGACCCATTTACACCCAATAGGCTTAATGCCCTCAAATGGTGAAACGAAAGTCCATACTTGGTTTTCATACATGGAGTTCATCTCGGATTTCATGGCTTCTAGCCATTTCTCTGAGTCTTCACTACTCATAGCCTCTTCGTAAGTCAATGGATCATCATCATCTATGATGCGTACCTCATCATCATCCTCTATGATGAATCCATACCTATCAGGTATCTTCGGTACTCCTCCAGATTTACAAATAGGTAGTGGTACAGTAGGTTCTTCTACTTGGTCAGGTACCTGACTTTGATCCATAGTATTTTGTGGTTCTTGAACTTCTTCAAGATATACCTTACTCCCACTGACCCCTTCAAGGATAAACTCCTTTTCTAAGAAGGCAGCGTGTTTCGCAACAAACACCTTTTGATCAGTAGGATGATAGAAATAATACCTTGATGTTTCTTTAGGGTATCCCACGGATCTATATTTGTCGGATCTACTCTTCAGCTTATCATGCTCAAACCTTTTGACATAAGTTGGACAACCCCAAGTCTTAACATGCTTAAGATTTGGTTTCCTCCCTGTCCATATCTCATATGGGGTCTTTGGGATGGATTTGGTAGGTACCTTGTTAAGTAAGTATGCAGCCGATTCTAGGGCATAACCCTAGAAGGATATTGAAAGGTCGGTAAAACTCATCATGGAACGAACCATATCCAACAATGTTCGATTTATCCTTTCAGATATACCATTCAACTGTGGTATCCATGGTGGAGTCCATTGTGAGATTATACCATTTTCTTTGAGATAATTGAGAAACTCATTGGTTAAGTATTCCCCTCTTCGATCTGATCGAAGAATCTTAATACTCTTACCAGTTTGTTTCTCTACTTCACTTCTGCATTCTTTGAACTTTTCAAACGATTCAGTTTTGTATTTCATTAAATACACATATCCAAATCTAGAATGATCATCAGTGAAAATAATAAAATAAGAATACCCTCCTCGTGCATTCGTTGTCATAGGTCCACATACGTCTGTGTGTACCAACGCTAACAACTTTGTAACTCTTTCTCCTTTTCCACTAAAAGGGGATTTAGTCATCTTTCCCATGAGACAAGATTCACAAGTTGGATATGATTCGTAATCAGATAGCTCTAAAAGCCCATCTTTATGCAACTTGGTTAATCTTGTTTTATTGATATGACCGAGTCTACAGTGCCACATAAAGGTATAATTAACATCATCTCTTTTTTTTTCTTAGTTTGTTCAATTTGAAGTATATTTTCATGCAAGTCAAGTATGTAAAGTCCATTCAGTAGGTTCCCAACACCATATAAAACATTTTTATTATAAATAGAACAACTATTGTTCTTTATTATAATATCAAAACCATCCATATCCAATATAGGAATTAAAATAATGTTTCTAATGAGTGTCAGAACATAATAACAATTATTTAAACTAATGAACTTGCCCGAAAGCAGTGCTAAAACAATAAGTCCCTACAGCAAATGCAGCAACCTTTGCTCTACTTCCCACTCGTAGGACGACTTCATCCTTGTTCAGCTTTTTACTTCTGCTTAGTCCCTGCATATGATTACATATGTGAGAACTACAGCCGGTATCTAATACCCAAGTAGAATTTTGACTTTCAGAAAAATTAATTTTAATCATGAACAAACCTAGATCGGAAGTCGAAGCTTCTCCAAGCTTCTTTTAGCCCGCAAGATACTCCCTACAGTTCCTCTTCCAGTGTCCCGGCTTATTACAATGGTAGCAAATTCCTTTGCTATCTGGATCAGGTTTCTTTTTATCCTTTCTCTTTGCCTTGCCCTTAGCCTTCTTGTTTTTCTTCTTTTCAGAAAATACCATGGGTCTCTTCCTTTTCTTGGAAGAATCATCCACTAGTAAGACTTGGTTCTTATTGGATGAGAAGTGACCTTCAGCAGTTTTCAGCATGTTAAGTAACTCAGGCAAGCTGACATCCAACTTATTCATGTGAAAATTCACAACAAATTGTGAGAAGGTGTCCGGGAGTGACTGTAATGTCCAGGAATTTTTTTTTTACATTGTACTAATTTATTTTAATGTATGAAATTCGTTTTATTTAACTTTACGAATTTAATTGGATCCATGTAGGTATTACTATTTAAATATATAAATACGTGGTCCAATAATTTTCTTTGCCTTAAAGGGGCTCACTAATAGTTTGAGTAAATTAATGAGTTAGCCCTAACAGTTGATTGACAAGAAAATTGGGGAAAATTAAATAAATAATTTTATCGGATTAAATAATTCGAATAAAAAATTATGGTTAAAATAAATATTTTAAAATAATTAGTTAATTGGGTTAAGTATTTAATTTAAAATGTTAGAAATATGAGGTGGTTAATTTATTTGGACCATCTCTTTTATTTTTGTTTTATTTTTAGCTGACCCAAATCTTTAATTGGGCTGAGCCCAGATTCCTTCTTAAATTCCTTTTTGGGCCGCCTTTTAATTAATTCAGCTGGCCCAACCCTATTGGGTTGAGCCCATTCCTTATTTTTTCTACCGGTCGGGTTTGGGTAATACACTGGGTCGATCCGTTTCCTTTAATTTGGGGCAACCGGTAATTTCATTTGGGAAGAGTTTCAAGGCAGCGAAATCAATTTGGGGGAAAAAAAACCTCAAGCCCTCAATTCAGTCATACCAGCTATCTAACCCTCACCTCAAATCCAACCAAAGCAAGCCCTAGCTTTTCAATCAATCGGACGGGATGTGAGCGATTGACTGGAGGGAGACTCGCCAGGCGAGCGCCGGGGGTGGTGACAGCGTGAGCGACCAGCGGACGAAGCGGGGAAGGATTATCAAACGACCAAAAGACAACCAAACGGACCAGGGGTTCTAGAACTCCGGTGACTCGACAGACGGGACCACGCGGCTCGAGGTGCCGGCCGAACCCAGCTGGGGAATGATGGAAACCGTCAGTCGCTGCCACTTTCCTACCAACGGTCAAAGGTACGAGCGATTGGGTAAGACCCAGCAAGCGGGTAAAATTTCTTCTATAAATTGGGCGTCCAAATCCTAGCCCAGCTACCGAGCTTTGTGAGTCCAAATTAGAGAGAGAGAAGCAAGTCGCAGAGAGGAGAAAATAGGGGAGGTCAGAAGCGGGTGAACGAGAGGTGAATGTCTGGGTTCGTTGATTATTGTGGAAAAAGAAGAAGGATTGCCATTCGATCAAGTTTAAGGTATAACAGTAAACTGCTATAACAATTTTGTGATCTAGATTTTAAGTATTTTCCTTCTCTGGTTAGTAGCTGTGATTATTGTATTAGGATTGTTCTTGGTTGATTTCACAATACTGTATTGTCTTGGTTTATCTTGATTGAGAATCTGGTATTGAATTACTTTTGTTTGTTGTTTGGTTTTGATTTGGGAAATCTGTATTGGGTTGTTCTTGTTGGGCTGTATTGAATTGTTCTTTGAATTGGAATCTTGGTGTTTGATGAGTGTGTTTTATATACACAAATTGGGTACTTTTAGCCTTAATAATTTGTAAGTCTTTAGCTATTTCGTTTGGTTTTATGTGTTTTCATCTTATTGTTGTGTAATGTAGTTTTGTATTACTTTTATATGTATTTGGGTGCTTTTATGTGTTTTTACGTTGTTTTGTAGGTATTGAAATAAAGGCCCTTTGGATCGATGCGTTTTTGGCTTGAATCTAGCATTCCCGCTGCTTGTTTCTCCATTTCACCCATGATCCAATCAGAATCTCTCAAAACTCAAAGAACAAAAGTTGTAGACTTTGATCTTAGCTTTCCAGAACATCTTGAATCATCCAATTTAAAGTTCGTATGAGGGAGTTATGGTTATTTTACCATCGGATTTTGCATGTATTTTGCGCAGCAGTTGCTTCGGGCTCAATTTGAGCCTTGATACGACCTGTATCTCGTCAAGCTCCAGTTATGAAAGTTGTAGAGCTACTTCTTAGCTTTCCATAGTTCTTTGATTATTTGTCAACTTCATTAATACAAAACAACAAAAACAATTATCGTTTGTTTAAATAAGATTGAGATGATAAAAGGTTAATACTTGGAAAAGACTAGTAACAATTCCTCGTGGGATCGATACTCTACTTACTCTTTATTACTTGTTGACCGCGTATACTTGCGCGTAAATTGTCGTTATATAAATCGGACAACAGTGTTCGAGTGAACCTCAGGGTTCGGGCAGTAGGATTTTATGTAGGATTTAGGCTAGCGTCGACCTTAGTGTGCCCACAAGGTGTTTGATGTAATGCCAATGAGAACCAAACTGTTAGATTTCTTTATGGGATTGATTGGTAACCTGTTCTGCCTGTGTAAGATTTGGTAAATTTAACTATAATGAATACTGGGATCAGTATTCCCCTACTATGTTGAACAACTGTTAGTTGGCTTGAAATGATATTGCAGGAACTGTGATGTTCAGTGGTATTAGGCAATAATTTAGTTATTTTCCAAATTGGTTTTGTAATTCATTTAATTATTTAAACAAAAATAATTAGCGAATGGAGTCTAATTGTTGTCAAATTGTTAATCAACTATACATGTATTGGCTTAATTAATGGGTAATTAATTTGAGTTAATAATGCATTTGCAAACTGATTGGTTATTATAACTAATAAATAAAATTAGTAAGTAATTATTTATTATTTATCAATAAATAATAAATAAAGATAATAAATAGTTAATTTTATTTGATTAATAAATACTAATTAAATATGAATAAATTGGTAAATTAATTATTTACTATTTATCACTAAATAATAACTAAATATTTAATTAATATTAAATAATAATTAAGTATAAGTAAAGGTTATAAATATTTAATTATTATTTAATTGATAATAAAATAATAATTAAGTATGAATAAAATTAATAAAGTAATTATTTATTATTTATCAATATAATAATAAATAAAGATAATAAATATTTAAATTATTATTTGATCGATATTAAATAATCATTAAATATGAAATAAAACGAGTAAATTAATTATTTATTATTTATCAATAAATAATAAATAAGGGTAGTAAATATTTACTAATAATTAAGTACGAGCAAGGTTAACAAATAATTATTTATTATTTATCCATAAATAATAAATAAAGGTAATAAATATTTAATTATTATTTAATCCTAAATAATAATTAGATATGAGTAAAGTTAATAATTATTTATTATTTATCAATTAATAATAAATAAAGGTAATAAATATTTAATTATTATTTAATCCTAAATAATAATTAGATATGAGTAAAGTTAATAATTATTTATTATTTATCAATTAATAATAAATAAAGGTAATAAATATTTAATTATTATTTAATCCTAAATAATAATTAGATATGAGTAAAGTTAATAATTATTTATTATTTATCAATTATTAATAAATAAAGGTACTAAATATTTAATTATTATTAATAATAATTAAGTATGAATAAAGCTAATAAGGATAACAATTACTTAATCATTAATGAAATAATGATTAAGTATGAGGGAGATTAATAAGTTAATTATTTTTGGCCCTTAATAAATAATGATAATAAACACTTAATGATTATTTAATAACAGTTAAGTGTGTGTAGAATTAATTAATAAGGAACAAGAATAATAATTTCTCAATTACCCTTAAGGGTGAATAGTAATTAAGGGTAAATAAAATTGAATAAGTAATCAACTAATATCTAGTTGCTATTAAACCATAATAAATTTATTATTTATTTTCATAAATAATAAATAAGGATTATTAACCCTTATGTCGACGCCGGTTTCATCCGCTTATGCGATATTTTGTCCTTTTCCGATTTTGGCCTTTTGATTAGGTGATTTTGGGGAAAAGGGTCGGCTTGAGTGTCGACGGGGTTTTTTGAAAGATCGTTTTTTATGATGAGCCAATTAACCAGAGTCGCCAGTTGGTATATTTGAAATGGATGTACCAACTCATCCGAGTTTTGTTTTCGTAATCGCTGGCTCATATGTGACTCCGAATTAATTGGTCTGCGAACCGAGATTCATAGAGTTCGGGGGCTTGCTTAAGCGAGGGGAAGGTGTTAGGCACCCCCCGACTTCCGTGAAACACGGTTACCGCAATCTTGATGCTTTTCCTATCCTTTAATTCTTGAATGTGTGTGTATGTGCGTGTGTGTGTGTGTGTGTGTGTGTGTGCCTATGTTAATGTAGTGGTGAGTTTGTATGAAGAAACAATTTGGGTTTTGATGAAAAGTCGTGCTTTCTTTTGAGAATGCTTAAAATGTCATTTGGCTCATACGAGAAAGCTTTATGAGTAAGGTTTTGATTTTAATTGTCAAAAACTTATGAGATTTTCATTTGGTGTCGTTTTGGCAAAAACAAGGGTTTTTCTAAACCTTCGTCAAAATAGGAAATTGAGATCTATACGTTGCTTTCGTAAATACCATGATGGGCAACTTCTAGGATCTCTTTAAACCCCTATGCACAAAGGTTTAATAAAACATTACTTATTTCCATAAAATCAATTTTGTGATGTTTGAAAAACGATTTTTCTTTTGCCTTCTCGTTAAATAGGAATCGACATCCATTAGCATTCCCAATTTTAGCCTCGTGATTCTAATAACCTAGATTGATTTGATTTTATAAAAATCTTATCGTTTAGCTTTGAAATCAATTTCGTCTCATAAATCAAATCAAGCATAAACACGCGTCGGTGCTATTCATGGGCATGTAAGCCATCAAAATAACCCCGAACGCCCACAATCGCATATTTTCACTATTTCGGGGCCTTAAACACGATTCTCGCCTAGGCGTCGTTTTAAGGCCCGACGATTACATATTTACAATGAAAGGTTACATCGAATTTATTACATATATCAAAAGATGTCCATCATCGGATTTGGACCACAGGGTCGCGCTCCTAGGCTCACATCCAAAATCGCTACACACCCACAAGATCCTAAAAATAACAATCTAAATAAACTATGCATAATACATCATTACAATGAGCTAAAATTCACCAAATGGATATCATCGGGCTATTAGGAGGAATTTCGTTCCATTTGGAACCCTCACTAATAGCCCTCAATCCGAGGATTCACAACAATATACAAGAACAACTACATTTAATATAATTTGGATGACAAAAGGCTTAACAAAAATGGTAAAACAAAATGCTAAAACAAAGGATTTTTCACCTTGCAAAATAATCCCCACAATATGTATGAATTTGTGTATTGAATAGAATAGAAAATATGAGATGTAATCTCCCAAAATGGGTACAATTGCTCACTATTTCTCACTCTTTTCTCTCTTGATTTCTCTTATTTTCTTGCTGTTTTCTCCTTCTTTTTCTTCCTTTTTCTGCCGCTGCTGCTGCTGAACCGCTTGGATGAAATGAAGAAAACTGAGCTGAAATAAGCTGGCTAGGGCAGCCGCAGAATTGATCTGCGGCCTGGCCGCAGATTGATCTGCGGCTGGCTGGCCCACCCCCCATCGCACTCAGTTGGTTTCCTGGTTTCGAGTCCCTGCGTGCGCACCACCATTATTTTAATCGTTTGGCCGCAGATCAATCCGCGGCTGGGTGGGCTGATTTTCTCGGTTTCCGTGCCGCACCTCGATTCGCGTGTCGTGACATCGGTTTTCGCCGACAGGTTTGTATTTTGAAGTCCGGGAATAACTGGGAGACGTGCCACATCATTCGGGCATGCTCATTTCGGACGGCCCTGCTGTCACGTCGGTTTTGATTTGCAAATCGTTGCGGGTGGCGTCGAGTGTTCGCAACTTGTGCATTCCTTCGCTCCCGTAAGCCGGTTTCAATTGATAATTTTGCCCTCCTGTCACGGTTAGTGTACGAAAGCGCAAAATTTGGGTGTCTACAGCTGCCCCTCTTTATCATGTTTATGAAATGTTAAATGAAATGAACATGATAAAGAAGTAGACACACGATGCATGAATGACAGTGCATAAGAATGACAGTGCAACACATACAACTTATGATGTAACGCAAGATGTAAGGCATGCAACACATTTGTAAAAGTGTGTCATTGCATCAATCCCTAACCTGTCGCTCGTCTCGTAATCGCCGGGTCTCGTATCCGGTCGATTGTCCTGTGAATGTCGGGTCTCATATCCGGTCACCCCTCTCGTAATCACCTTATTCCATCCCATTGTCATCAAAGGAAGTTATTCTCCTGACTAGCTTTGAAGGGCATCCTTGGAATTCGTCCTCGCACATCGTTCTTGGCAACCATTGCTTTTGACTCTGATAGGCTAGGACCTTGACACCTAACCTGCATGGATCACGTACAGAATTATCACTTATTCAATGCATGTGACACAACATTTAAAATGAAAAATGACCCCTGTACAGTCTTTTGATACGATTCTACAGGTGTCACCGCTTGTCGGAGCCGGTTTTCGTCGCCGGACATCCATCTCGTAATCGCCGGTTATCGTTCGCCGGTCAATTGTCTCGTCGGGGCCGGGTATCGTCGCAAAGTGCCTGGTCACCCATCTCGTAACCCCCGGGTTATCGTCGCCGGTTGGTTTATCTTGTCGGTAGCCGGTTTTCGTCGCCGGACATCCATCTCGTAATCGCCGGTTATCGTTCGCCAGGTCGCTTGTCTCGTCAGGGCCGGGTATCGTCGCCGGTCACCCATCTCGTAACCCCCGGTTATCGTCGCCGGTTGGTTATCTTGTCGGAGCCAGGTTTTCATCGCCGGACATCCATCTCGTAATCGCCGGTTATCGTCGCCGGTCGATTGTCTCGTCGGGGGCCGGGTATCGTCGCCGGTCACCCATCTCGTAACCCCCAGTTATCGTCGCCGGTTGGTTATCTTGTCGGAGCCGATTTTTCGTCGCCGGACATCCATCTCGTAATCGGCCGGTTATCGTCGGCCGGTCGATTTGTCTCGTCGGGGCCCAGGTATCGTCGTCCGGTCACCCATCTCGTAACCCCCGGTTATCGTCGCCGGTTGGTTTATCATTGTCGGAGCCCGGGGTTTTCGTCGCCGGACATCCATCTCGTAATCGCCGGTTATCGTCGCTGGTCGATTGTCTTGTCGGGGCCCGGTTTTCGTCGCCGGACACCCATATCTCGTAACCCCCGGTTATCGTCGCTCGGTTGGTTATTTTGGATCTCAGCCCTTCCCAGGGTTTGTTGTTTTTTTATCTTTTTATCTTTTTGTGGATATCAGCCCTTCCCAGGATTGCTCACCATCTTGTTGTGGTTCACGTGGATCTCAGCCCTTCCCAAGGTTTGTTGTTTTTTGTCTTTTTTGTTTTGTGGATATCAGCCCTTCCCAGGGTTGCTCACCATCTTGTCGTTGTTCCCGTGGATCTCAGCCCTTTCCCAGGGTTTGTTATTTTTTGTCTTTTTTCTTTTGGTGGATATCAGCCCTTCCCAGGGGTGGCTCACCCATCTTTGTTCTGGTTCGCCGTGGATCTCAGCCCTTCCCCAGGGTTTGTTGTTTTTTGTCTTTTTTCTTTTTTGTGGACATCAGCCCTTCCCAGGGGTGCTCACCATCTTTTGTCGTGATTCGCTTGGATCTCAGCCCTTCCTAGGGTTTGTTGTTTTTTTTGTCTTTTTTTCTTTTTGTAGATATCAGCCCTTCCCAGGGGTGCTCACCATCTTGTTGTGGTTCGCGTGGATCTCAGCCCTTCCCAGGGTTTGTTGTTTTTTGTCTTTTTTATTTTTGTGGATATCAGCCCTTCCCAGGGGTGCTCACCATCTTGTTGTGGTTCGCGTGGATCTCAGCCCTTCCCAGGGTTTGTTGTTTTTTGTCTTTTTTCTTTTTGTGGATATCAGCCCTTCCCAGGGGTGCTCACCATCTTGTTGTGGTTCGCGTGGATCTCAGCCCTTCCCAGGGTTTGTTGTTTTTTGTCTTTTTTTCTTTTTGTGGATATCAGCCCTTCCCCGGGTGCTCACCATCTTGTTGTGGCTCGCGTGGATCTCAGCCCTTCCCAGGGTTTGTTTGTTTTTTGTCTTTTTTCTTTTGTGGATATCAGCCCTTCCCCGGGGTGCTAACCATTTTGTGGTGGGTGGCGTGGATCTCAGCCCTTCCCTGGGTTTGTTATTATTGTTCTTTTTTTTTTTTTTTTTTTTTTTATGATTTCTTGAAGTCGGATGTTGTGATCGGCTTCATGTCCTGGATCTCCCACCAACATCGTCCACGTACCATGCCGCAAAAGCCATCACTCTGTTCTATTTGTGAGGTTGAAAGCGATGTGCTCGTACTTTCCTGAAGATTTTCATTTTGATCGTACCTGCATGCATGAAAAAGATGTTATGCATGATCTGGCAGATATGTTATGAACATAAGCATGTGCATAACATATGTTTTTAGATAGAAAATGACCCCTGTTCAGTCAAATGATACGATTCGACAGCCGTTGCTTTTTGCCAACATTTGACTAGATCACGCCTCGTCGTGAAGTGTAGCTTCTAGACTTCAACATTGGTTTGGTAACTCTGCCTGTTCTTGGTCGTCTTCATTTGAGGCAGTCTGTTTCATTGGTTTGGTATTCTGCCTGTTCTTGGTCGTCTTCATTTGAGGCAGTCTGTTTCGCTCTCAGTGATGATTGACAGCTATGTTGGGCTCCTTGGCCTTTTGCTCATTTCTGATGGCCGATATGTTGTCGCCCCGAACTATATCATCTTTGTATATGCTCATGCACGTGGATCATTTAGATGTCGAGGCAGTGATAGTCAGGATTGGGGAGAGGCCCAATGCCGAAGAGTTCTGTGCAGCCTCAGCTTCCTTCCATTTCACGATTCTTAACTTCCCCTGCCTTGGCGCGTGTCGCTACTAAGAATTTCTATCGAAAACTCGCGATGTTGACCGTGCTGAGTTATCCACAGCTCTGCAAGATCCTGCATATCAGATGACTAACAAATGCCAAAACTTGAAGGCTCGGGCCGTTAGTGTTAGTTCAACACAAAGCTATTATAATCTCGACAAAAATGCAGTTAAAGCGCATGAAATTGAATATCTTTTGATCACATAATCTAGCAAGTGGTGAACTGTGAATGTACTAAGATTGGAAGTATTATTTTTTTTTTCAATCTCTCGTGAGTTGATGATTTTCTATTTGACGAGTTATGAAATCGTATAAGAACACCTTCAAGCATTCATGGTCATTGTACGTGAGTCAGGTCGGAATTCAAACGAACTACCTTCCCTCGTCAAAAGCACTCTGTCTCCATTCTCGACAACGTCCTTAGCAGGATTGACGTCATATGACAAATGCACTATGCGATGCAGCATTCAGTAGGGATTTCTCTTTCCTGACTTTTTGTTTAAGGCCGAGAGTTTTTTTCATATTATCTTTTCTCTTTATCAGCCCACTTCACTTGTCTCGTTTTCTTAGGCTTTTCAAAGTTTACCCATTTAACGAGTTTTGGACCAATGACTCCCGACACCAGACGGTTTTGGTGGCATTAGGTGTACATACACCCCTTCGGATATATTTACTCGAGTAACAAAGGCCACGGTTCGAGACAAGCTGGGTGGTCTGCCCCATTCATTATTTGCTTGACCTTGCGCAAGATTCGTTTTCTTAGGCTTGAGTTACCCATGTAGCGAGTGTTAGGCAGGTGACTCCTAGACCAGACGGCTTTAGGGCACCAGATATAGAGACACCCCCTTAGGCTTAATTACTCGAGTAGTAGCCCATGCCACGATTCGAATCTGCTCGGGCGCGCCTCGACTGTAATGCTCGTTTTCTTAGGCTCTGAGTTACCCATGTAACGAGTGTTGGGCCAGCGACTCCCAAACCAGATGGCTTTAGGGCACCAGGTGTAGAGACACCCCTCGGGCTTAATTACTCGAATAACCTCAGGCCACGATTCAATGACATTAGCTTGATAATCATTTATCGTCTGACTCGTTGATTTTAGCTTGATAATTATTGACTGTCTGACTACGTGTTAATTGCCATCAACGTCATCATAGTTTTATACCCCACAACTGAAAGTTTGTGCAAATGCAAAGTGAAGGCTGTCACATGAGGTCGATTCTGTCGCAAACGTTGCTTTGAATTAAGGCTTTGTACCCGATCAAAAGGTTGAATAGCCTTCTTCGTCTAATCATACTCACGATCGTGCCCCACGGTTGCTTGTCAGAGTTAATCCGATTCCTATCACGTCAAATAAAATCCCCCTCCATGTGGATCATCGTATCCCGGGAAAACTATGCTTGACAAATGCCAGATGATCGTACCGTTGAAGATTGAATAGACATGAAGTAGCATTTGATGAGGATGGTGCATGTTGATGGGATTGTTGCATGGGTGCCAATTTGCACGTTCATCATTTCCTGGGTAGTTGACAAATGCCCCAGTGTTAAGTTGCATTCTTGTGATCTTTCCTCGTACTGGTTGCATCGGCATCTCGCTGGGCTGACAAAAGATCCGGCCCTTTGACTTGTTGAAAGGTTTGGGGGATTTTTAGATTTTTGATTTTTTTTTTTTTTTGCCCTACTCCGGGTTCTTTGTGACCGTCAGGGGTTCTGAGGTTTGATGGCGAAGGTTTGGTCTAAGCCGGGTTTGGGTTTACCTTCGACCCAGCCTTTGATCTCGTCAGCCGTATTGTCGATATCTGTCTCATCATGCCCAATCCCCATCAGATCGAAATCTAGCTCTATACCCAAAATCGTGATCCTCCTTCAAATTTTGGCCATTTGCTTGTCAGGCTAGAATGCCTCAAATCGGGCGGGGGTACCTGGCTTTTAAAACAAAAAAAAAATGCTTTGTCATATATATAAAACATTTCAGCACATGATCTTCTTTTTGGATAACATGACAAAATGACATGAGCGTGCAGGATTTGAAATAAAACTCAGAATTTTAAAACCCATTGATCTTCTACTGGCCGGGATTCACTGCCATACTGCGGGATTTTTTTCCTTTCCTGGATATCACCTGATGCACGGTCCAACTGGCCACGGTGAGGTCAAGCAATGGAGCTCATTAGGAGGTGCCTGGATCACATTGGTATGGATCTGGCATTGATGGCATTTCCTGGACATGAGTATCGCAATCAGTTTTCATGGTTTAGCCCGTAGCGACCCGTTCACATGCTTTTCTTTGCAAAAAAATGTTCTGCTCATATGGGCTCTGCACACATTGCCATGTACTTCGTTCATTAATCTGTGGGTCTTCTTCGGCTTCCAGATATCTCAGCATGTCCCGTAGCTAGGTCCTATTCATGCAAATCGTCTCCGCTTAGGACGAATTTCACTGCCCATCCTTGGATTCTCTTTCCTTGGTCAGATTTGCATTTTCGGGAGGGGAGCTATATCGAAGGAACTCTTTAATATTTTGATACCAAAGCCCATTTAGGAGGGGCGTCACTCATGGGAGATCCCTCCGATCTGATCCTCGCAGGCCGGACAAGTCTGTACCGCAATTTCCCCCTTAAAGCTCATCTCGTACCATGATGTGTGAATCAGGGAAGCCAGTGTATTTCATGGCTACCGGCTTCTGCCATTTGGATGGATGGAGTATGGATTTTACGGCCTCTTAGTTGGGTCTTAGGGGCAGTCTCCGCAAAAAACAAACCAGGGTCGTAGTTTAGTACTGTGCCAGTTACAAGTTGGCATATGCATGTCAACACTGATGCATGTTTTATCATTATTTCTTTTTTCTTTTTTTTTTTCTTTTTTTGGTGGTCGAATATGCCCCTACTCCAGGTTCTTTGTGATCGTTATGCCACGCCTTCATGGTTCTCTAATCTTATCCTGTAAAACAAGGTCACTGTTTTGATGACAGGATAGTATTTAGAAGTTTTAGCAAACCTTGGTACGTGGCACGGATTGCCTTCCTGCAAAAACCATGTCAGTATCCTCTTTATAAGTGCAGGTGATGCAATCACATGATACAGGACATATTTATTATGATGATGCCAGTATGACAGTTGTATTCCATTTACATGACATTTATTTATTTGAATGATAAAAAGGCATGAAGAAGCTTCCCTTTCGTTAGGTTTATCAGAGGCTGACCTACCCTAGGGTTACTCTCACGGGCTTTTCGGCATGGAGGGTCCCCAAATTTCGCAATCTACTCGTCTGAAACCTTTCGATTGGAGCGGATTTGGGTGGTGCGTTTCCTGAGCCATCTCGGGGAGCAGCCCCTTCGAGTCCAGTAATAAGCAACCGACAGGTTCGCCTCAGGAGGAGGTACTCTCTCAACATACAATCCCATTCATCGTCCTCACCGCATGCAATGATTGCTTTTTAAAGTAAAGTCATTCCATTCAAACAATCATTCATTGGACAAAAGCACATTCACACAACAAAACCCTTCCAAACAAAGTCAAAAAGGTCGCACGCACAACACATTTATGAATTTTTAAAGGATTTAAGGATAACATCCCAAGATTTGATACGCGGGGTTAAGCCCTCTAATAGTCCCCAGCGGAGTCGCCAGCTTGTCGAACGCCGGTTTCATATCCGCTTTATGCGATATTTTGTCCTTTTTCCCGATTTTGGCCTTTTATGATTAGGTGATTTTTGGGGGTAAGAAAAGGTCGGCCTTGAGTGTCGACGGGGTTTTGAAAGATCGTTTTTTATTGATGAGCCAATTAACCAGAGTCGGCCAGTTGTGGTATTATTTGAAATGGAATGTACCAAACTCATCCGAGTTTTGTTTTCGTAAGTTCGGCTGGCTCATATAGTGACTCCGAAATTAAATTTGGTCTGCGTAACCCGAGATTCATAGAGATTCGGGGGGCTTGCTTAAGCTGAGGGGGAAGGTGTTTAGGGCGATGCACGCCCTCCGACTTCCGTGAAACACGGTGTAACCGCAATCTTGATAGCTTTTCCCTATCCTTTAATTCTTGAATGTGTGTGGTATGTGCGCTGTGTGTGTGTGTGTGTGTGCCTATGTGAATGTCGTGGTGAGTTTGTATGAAGAAACCATTTGGAGTTTTGATGCAAAAGTCGTTGCTTTCATTATTTGAGGAATGCTGTGAAAATGTCATTTGGCTCATACGAGAAAGCTTTATGAGAAAGGTTTGATTTTAATTGGTTCAAAAACTTATGAAGATTTTTCATTTGGTGTACGTTTTGGGCCAAAACAAGGGTTAATTTCTAAACCTATCGCAAAATAGGAATTGAGATCTATTACGTTGCTTTCGTAAAATACCTATGATGGGCAACTTCTAGGATCTCTTAAAAACCCTATGCAACAAATGGTTATTAATAAAACATTACTTATTTCCCCATAAAACTCAAATTTTGTGATTGTCTTTTGAAAAAACGCATTTTTCTTATTGCCTTCCTCGTTAAATAGGAATCGACATCCATTAGCATTCCCAAATTTTAGCCTCGTGATATCTAATAACCCTAGATTGATTTGATTTTATAAAAATCTTAGTAACGTTTAAGCTTAGTGGAAATCAATTTTCGTACTCATAAATCAAATCAAGCATAAACACGCGTCGGTGCTCATTCATGGGCATACGTCAAGCCATCAAAAATAACTCCGAACGCCCACAATCGCATTATTTTCACTATTTCGGGGCCTTAAACACGATTCTCGCCTTGGCGTCGTTTTTAAGGCCCGACGATTACATATTTCACCAATTGAAAGGTACATCGAAATTTATTCCATAATATCAAAAGATGTCCATCATCGGGATTTGGACCACCGGGGGTGGGATTCGCGACTACTCTAGGCTCACATCCCAAAAGTCGGCTACACACCCACCAAGATCCTAAAAATAACAAATCTAATATAAAACTATGCATTAATACATTCATTACAATGAGCTAAAAATTCCACCACAATGTGATATCATACGGGCTAACTTAGGAGGGAATTTTCGTTCCATTTGGAACCCTCACTAATAGCCCTCAATCCGAAGGATTCACAACAAATATACAAGCACAACAAACTACATTTTAATATAAGATTGGATGACAAAAAGGCCTTAACAAAAATGGGTTCAAAACATAATGCTAAAACAAAGGATTTTTCCACCTTGGCAAAACATAATCCCCACAATTATTGTATGAAATTTGTGTAACAATTGAATAGCAATTAAGAAAATATGAGATGTAATTCTCCCAAAAATGTGGTTTACAATTGCTCACTATTTCTCACTCTTTTCTCTCTTGATTTCTCATTATTTTCTTGTTGTTTTCTCCTTCTGTTTTCTTCCTTTTTTCCTGCCGGCTGCTTGCCTGCTGAACCGCTTTTGGATTTTTTGGAAAAAATTTGAAGAAAGAAAACTGAGCTGAAATAAGCTGGCTTTAGGGCAAGCCCGCAGATTGATCTGCGGCCCTGGGCCCGCAGATTGATCTGCGGCTGGCACCCTGGCCGCACCCCCCATTCGCACTCATGATTGGTTTCCTGGTTTCGAGTCCCTCGAGTGCCGCACCAACCATTATTTTAATTCGGTTTGGCCGCAGATTCAATCCGCGGCTGGGTGGGCCTGATTTTCATCAATTTTCCTCCGTTAGCCGGCACTACCCTCGATTCGCGTGTCCGTGACATCAGGTTTTTCGCCGACAGGTTATTGTATTTTGGCAGTCCGGGAATCCACTGGGAGAAACCGTGCCCAAGCCACATCATTCGGGCCTATGCTCATTTCGGACGGCCACTGCTTGTCACGTCGGTTTTGATTTGCAAATCGTTATGCTTGGTTGGCGTCGAGTGTTTCGCAATCTTGTGCATTCCTTCGCGTCCCTTATTCTCGTAAAGCCCGGTTCCAATTGATGAGTTTGCCCTCCTGTCACGGTATAAGGTGTACCACGAAGCGCAAAAATTTGGGTGTCCTACACCTTAGTTAGAGATCTAATAAGGGAAATAGTTTGAGTACTTCAAATGATAAGTAACCAATGAGTAACTATTATTTATTTTAAATAATAGTTTACGAGGCCATTAAAATTAATTTCTGTTATAGCTAATGATTAGATAGTTAATTTAAATTGTAATTGGTTAAATTTGTTTATCCTGCCAAATAAAATGGTATAGTAATGTGTGCCAATATACAACTATGCCATATTAATTGATAAAATCAACTTTTATGCCAATGATTAGGTTACACTCAAGATCCAAATTAATTAAAGCTCTAAATTTTAACTCTGTAGCTAAGCAAAACAGGCAAGTTCATCTTACTCAACTATTTACAATTGAGCAATGTCCTTTATATCGAAACTTAAACTGTGTTTGCAGAGTTCTTTTCATTTCGAGGCAGGCTACTATCGTTATTTGTAGCTTCAAATTTTATTCTAAGAAGTGCTTAAGTGGTTATTTAAATTAATTTACAGGTATTCCCCACATCTATGATATTATTGACAATTGCTATTCGATGCAGTTTTGAGATTCGTACATTTATTGAAGTTCCAAAATTTACGAATCGCTATTCATGATTTAAGTCTGAACCCTTGTTCGGTCTCAGGCAAGTACTGTGGAGAATTTATAAAAAGCTATCCGAACCTAATCGATGGTAAAGGATTCTATAGACTAATATTGGACACCCCTTTTATTATAGGGGAGTACCCCAGGTACCCGTATATAAGGTACAAATAGTGGAGTAAATGTTATGGCATTACACATAGCGTACGCGAGGCTGATCCCCTCAAGTACTTGATTCTGTAGCCAGTAAACAGGAGGAGTCAAACTAGCTATTGACTCCTTTGAAAGTTTATACTGTTCAACTAGTCTACATTGACTGATCCAATTGTTTCTAAAAGCATTTATTGTTATTTCTTTTGATAATTTCTATTAGTTGAAGAAAATCTCTTTCTATATCCCTTTCATCAATGATAATATCCCTTATTGTTGTACTTTAAACTTGCCTGGAGCAAACTTTGTTTGCCTCATACCTTGCTTATATCACGACTTCATTGCAAGCTAAAACCCGAGACGTCAGGAGTAAGAACAAAGGGGAAAGGAAAGATGAAGTGAATAAAGTTCGATGTATCAGATTTTTAAATTTATGTGTAGTTATTCCACTGTTAATGTAATTTTAAAACCCTTAAATAGTAATATTAGGTGTATGGATTAGTGTTATGTGTTTAAGGGTTTATATAGTATTCTTAGGGCCTAGTAAACACCCTTTTAATGAAACAACGTATGTTTATTATCATTCCGCATTTTAGAATACCATATGTTGTTAGAGGTGGAATGTTTGTATTATGGATCGTGGATGACCAGATTCCGGAGTAAGTTGAGAGACCCGACATTTGGGGGGCGTCACAGGTTTGGTTATGTCAGAGTCGTAGGTTATAACACTTTAAGATCGCTAAACCTAGGATATAAACCTTAGCATTAAACTTCAGTTAATTGAGTTACGCTAGAATATGAATCAAGGAGATTCAGGATAATGGCCCTTGTTGTGGGGGTGGATTGTGTTGGAAATCTGCCAAGCCGAGAGTTGTACATGATAAAATATCATTTCCATTCTATGCAATGAACATATTTTATATATGATAACTGATATTTGTCATCTCTGTCTATGTTTGGTAGTGATTGGCATGACAGGGAAGGGAACTAGTGGACCCAGGAGGAGGAGAACATTCCTAGATATACCAGTAGTTAGTCGTGAGCAGTTAGGTGGGATATACCCAAAAGGTCTTAAGGAGACATGTCAATGTATAATCTCATCCAATACACAAGATTACTATGATGATCTCAAGTCCAAGGATCACCCGATGTATTACTATCAACTAGAGGAATTCCTATTGACACCCAACCGCGAGTAAAAAACTCCATTAGGTATATCCCTTTAGGAGGCCACGTTCAGTGAAACTTATTTCTCCAATTAAGCACCTACAATTTACTTGCTTTAGTGTGTCCACACAAAAAATTAATGAGATCACAATCATCCTCTTCATTAAGGAAGTAAGCAACGTTATGTAACTAATCTATCCCGGGATTCCACTTAATACCCCTTTTTTAGTAATCCAACGATTGGAACGGGAATTTTAGTTTGTGATGCTATATAGGAATTTAGATCTCATTAGCTATGATCACCATCATGATTCGAAAAAGCATTGCTCGAAAACTATGGGTTTATCACATTTAACTATAACAACACTAATGGTAGGATAATACTAAAATGCCTTTTAAAGAAAATTAAATTTCTTTTATTAAATAATATGAATAAGATTACAAAGTACTTGCTACAAATCATATCAATATGATTGACTTGTGTGCATACTACTTGTGACTCGCCCCCCAAATTCGGGTCTCCAAATTACCCGGATCTGGTTCATCACGATTCAATACAAACATTCACCTCTACAAAACATATGATCATCTAATAGTGCGGGATTATAATAAACATATGTTGTTCATATCACAAGGAGTTACTAAAGTCCCAGAATAACAAATATAAACTTAAACATTTACACAGTTTTTCCATACCCTAAATAGCCATTAGGGTTTTTAAATTACATTAACCGGTAATTAACTACGCAGGAATCTAAAAGACTGCTACAAGAAGTCTATCACTTCATCATTTTCCTTCCCTTTGTTCTTAACCCCTGGGACGTCTCGGGTCATTTAGCTGCAGTTAAAGTCATGATATTAAGCAAGAATGAGCAACGTATGTGTGTTTTTGCTCAGCAAGTTTTGGAAGTAACAACAAATCAAAGATATATCATGATGAAGGGATATTAAAGTGAATTTCAACATTTTGACAAAATCAGAAGAACAAAGAACAACCAAATCGCTTTTAGAACAATTTGGATAGGCAAATAGACATTGAACGCATAACTTCCAAAGGATTGTCCAATAGGCTGGTTGACCCTCTGGTTACTACTGGTACAGAATAGCGTACATTGAGGGGATCAAGCCTCGCGTACCCTAATGTATATAAGCCCATAAACATTTAATGTCTGCTTGATCGTTTGTACCTTATATCACGGTACGTGGGGTACTCCCCCTATAAATAAAGGGGTGTTCATACAGTTCTAAGAATCCTTACCAGTCGATTGGTTTCAGATAGCTTTTATCAATTCTCCACATATTTGTTGATTCGAACAGAGGGTTTCAGACTCCTTACTTAAACCATGAATATGGTTTTATAAATTCCTGAATTTAAAATTATAGCAGAATCTCACAATGGCACCGATTGTGGCGAATGCCAACTAAATATAACAGATTGTGGAATAATTTAGAAAATAATTAGACCCACGTTAAGGCGCCACATGCTCGGAGATAAAATACACAAGCTTTAAAGAATACTTGCAACAGTATGCATATATACCCTTTTTAGCATACGAAATTAAAAATAGTGCATAAGGCTTAAGAAAATTTTGCTTCAATGTAAAAGTATTGAGTAAAGGAAGAACATTGCCAATAATGTAAGAAGTTTAGGGTTAGGGGAACTTGCCTGTTTGCTCAAGCTCTACAGATAAAATTTCTAGCTTTACTTATTTGTATACCTTGGATAACCTATCAGTTGGTCGAGTTGGTTTATCCATTAGCATTGCGTCACAATCGTATACTGATACACTCACTTAAATAAGTAATCATGGTCACCCTATCATTTTAATACTCAATTTATTACCTTTAATTGTATCTAAGGTTATGGTATTTAACAATCCTGATAAAATAAAAATTTATTTTTGGTTTAAACAGATTCAACGGAAAAACCAATTGATCAATTATTTACATTGATTTAACTTTCTTTAATAACCATTACGCTTATGGGATAATTATAGTAATTATTGATACTTGTTCTGTTATTTCAACAATTTACATATTAAGGTATAACTTTACACACACTTTAATTATTCATTAAATATTTAATATTCGCTAAGTGTTTTATTATCTTTATTTTATTATGGCCCCACAAAATAATTAACTTATATACACTCTCCTCTCATACTTAATCATCGAATTTCATTGATGATTAAGTACATTACCATCCTTCTTATTTCGTAACACTTCATTTATACTTAATTATTATTATTATTAAATAATAGTTCATTCCAATACTTAGTACCTTTTATTAATTATTTGATTAATAAATAAATAAATAATTATTTTCTTAACTTTATTCATATTTAAAATTATTCTTATTATTAAATAAATAGCAATTAACATAATTTGTTATCTTTATTTATCACTTACTGACAAATACATTAAATTTATTAACTCTATTCATACTTTATTATTATACTATTAATATTAATTCAAATAACTAATTAAAAATACCTTTATACATCTTTATTCATATTTAATTTATTATCCCATAATAATTAAATATTTATTACCTTTATATTTATTACTTCCTTGATAATACATATAATTATTAATTTATTTGTACTTCCTACTATAATTATTAATAGTAATCGTTAACTAACAATTAAGTAAGTATTACCTTTATTTTATTATTTTAAGGATTAAATAGTAAATCAATCAAATCTCTAACATTTAACTCATACTTGGTTTTTATTTAATTACTAATTAACTATATAATTAAATAATTAACTTTGTTCACACTTATTTATTATAACTAATTAAATATTTATTGATAATAAATAATTGATAACATTTATCAGTGTATTATTAACTCCAACAATAACTAAATAGTTATTCTAATAGTATTAAACTTAAGTATTATGTGGATAATAGTTACAAACCCAATTAAGACTTCATTTGTTGAATTATCTTTTGCTTAATAATACAATGAATTAGACAACCAACTATTGGAATAACACCTCATTGTTTTGTTCCTTTATAAGCATGCCGGAAAATCAATAACCAAGCCCCAAAATCCACACAAATTAACAAGCTCCTGCAATCTTATATTCAAGCAACCTAAACAACATTGTTCAACACTATAGGTGAAATCCCAAACAGGATTTATGGCAACACTGGTTTCCAGTTCTAGATGAACAATTCCCAAAAGTTGAGTTTCATATGAGCAAAGCTTTTTGTCGACAGAATATTTAAACCCACAAAATGGAATCACAGCCTTGTTTAGTGCATTATAACAAACCACCTAATGGGCATTAGAACTTGACACTGACCCATGCCCTCTACAACAATCAGGTTGTCCGAACCTTAAGGTTCTGTTGGCACAAAATTTCCAATAACAGAATACAAACCACGCAATACAACACTAAAAATTCCAAAGGAACCATCTTAATCTACTACATAAAATTATAATACCCCAATACAGAGGAAAATTCAGTTCAATACAATACCCAGAAACAACATGCCCAAGCATAGACAAGGAAGGAAAGAAAGAAAAAAAAATAAAAAACTTAAAAATGATCCAAATCCGCCAACCAACTATCGCAGAGACTTAGTGACTTCATGGAACCGTTGCTATACCTTGGTTTTGTGCGGATGGCTGCCTTCCTCCTCCTTCCGAAGTATGAAACCCAGCTGGGGACATTCGTGGGTATGCACTCCCTGTTCCCCCCCTAATTTCGCACCCCTAACTCTGTATAATATTTTGCTCTTAAATATGGGGGACCTCACCAAGAATGACAAAGAGAATTGACAGCCTTGGGGGATTTAGGGCTTCCAATTTTATAGAACAAGGTTTACCCAATTGCTGGGCAAAACCCCAATTGATCGAGCCCACTGCCCCGTAGGTTCTAAGGGAGTGGAGTGAGTCGTTCCCGCGTCGGTCTTATCTGAGTTGAAGCTTGGGGCTTCGGCCGGCAACTAGTCCTCGACGCCGGTGCGTTTTGTTTTACTAGTCACGTACGCGCCGCGTTCTAACAGTCCTTTGGTTCGAACGTTTTGAACCCTCAGTCGACCCAATTTCACCCTTTGAATCGTCCGCCGGTTACTCCCTTCGTCGCCGGTCGCACGCCAGGCGACCTTGCCCTTGTCCGTATCCGATTATTGATCGAAAGCTAGGTTTTTGCTCGGCTGTTTGATTTGAGGCTTGGGGCTTCTTGATAGCTGGGTGCGTGAAAACCCTTTGGGAGGGTGGTAAGGGGATTTTTGGATTCGGTCGAAGTCTCAATGTATCTCTTTCGATTGAATTTCTTTCCCCCAAAATTGCATAAGCTGATATGCTACATATGGATCCACACCGGCATAAGGGAAAGGAATGGGCGGACCCGGCTTGGGCAATGGCTTTTGGGCTCAACCCCACCGAGTTTGGGCCGGACATAAATTTGAATAGGAAAAACAGCCCAATTTAATTACCTTGACCAGGCCCACTTGTTTGAAGATCTACAACAGGGGAACAAGATTTGGGCCCCAATCCCGGAGGAAATGAAATACATAAAATAATATGAAATGGGCCAGTCCAATTAAAATAACATTATGTCCCCATTATATGTAATACATTAAATTAAAGTATTTAAATATTTGTCCTACCACTAATTCTTGATCCGAATAATAATTAAATTTATTTTATTAATCTCTCAAGTTTCTGGCCAAATCAAATCTTAGGGTTCGACTCACCTAAATTTAATAAAACAAGTAATGAGTCCCTTTAATGCACTAGAAAATTATTGGACCACGTTTTTATATAATTATATAAAAATAATACTCACAATGGATCTTTTAATTCGAAAAATTTAGTATAGTGAATTTATTTATTAAAAATAAATTCGATACAATGTTTTAAAAAAAATTCTCGGACATTACACTACTTTCACATATTTTATTCAATATTTTATTCGAGTTCACAATCGCGTCATTTCGCATCTTCTTCTTGTAAACGTTTCTAGGATTATAAACTCATCTTCATTGCATCCATCCTATATACACACCCCCCCCACACACAAACCCTCACAGAATCACTTCTTAATTATACACCTTCGATAATTCTATACTTGATACAGATCGAGTCATCCGGTAACAGTGGTTCAGTTTACAGCACTTGAGTGGTTTTTCCATAAACAACCAACAAACTAGTCCACATCTCGTCTCTACATTGTTTCTTGCACAGCGATGTTAGATCGGTTGTTAGTTTCGTATCAACCTCGCTCTCTGAAGGAAATTGTTTAGACCAATTACTTACCTCAACCATTAAAGGAGTACGGACTGTTATCATAAATATTACTTAATTTACTATTCTTTAAACTTTATCATCTTCACCTCTCTTCTCTAAGGTTAATAGTCCTAAGGTTACTCATTACCTAAGGTTTTCCAACTCTATCAGCTTTGATTACCAACTGTAACGACCCCAAAATTCATACAATTTCAATTCTCAACAGCGGGAGTCTTTATCAATATATCGTTGTTTTGGACTTGGTACAACAATATCCAGTAATTAAAACCTTAATAAAAATAACAGAATAATTTAAACTTTTCTATTACAAATCATTCTCGATCCAAAATTTTCAACCTTTACAGTCTAAATATCTTAGAATCATGTTAATATCATTGATTCGCCTTGTCGAACTTATTATAAAAGTTTACCACCTCAATACAAAACTTTACAACTCTTAAGCATAAATACAAACTTAACATAATTCAGGTAATAACTTCAACTAAAATATTGAATCGTTCTCATGCAATCATTTTGAGTCATTGTTCATTTGGGTAGCACATAATGTTACCTTGTATCTATTAACACTGCAAAAGTTGGTTATTATTTGTAAGAATGGAAGCTCCGGACAGCTCAGGCAAAATCTAACAATTTACATACATCCACATAACATATAGATAACATGCTCATCATATACATCATAAACATTTGGCTAAACATATCATACATATTGTACATCAATTACCCAAGTAATAAATTGAGTTCCATATAAATCAATTAACATTTTTTAAACTCAATGGACGTTGTCATAAATTGACTTTGGTCATTTCATACATACAACACATCATAATACATCATGCTTGTTTACATCATTAGAATATTTAAAATAATTGATTCATTTTAGTTTACATAATAAATAGGAACTGAAAGACTTGCCTGGTTCGTAGAAGTTACCAATTACCCTTATTAGCCTATACTTATCTTGCACTTCACGTATCCTACACGATATATTAATCATTCACAACAATTTTATTAGATCACATAACTTATACTTAGAAAACATACCAACATATTCTGTTTATAAGGAGTAGTTGAGAGAGTGGTGTAACAATGATTAGTTAACAGCATTTATAAACACTTCTGGATTCATTCTCATTCTAATTTTTCATTTTAATATCTTCAAATTGTCACCGGATAATCATATTGGCTATATGCTTATCATCCATCATAGTATCTTATTATTTATTTAATACATTAGTCTAAAACTTTTAACACATGCACACATGGCAACATAAACATGAGTACTAAGAAAGAAGAAAACTTTTCATTTTCCTGTTCCACCGCCGGGGCGGTAGTTAGAATCCTTCACAAAGTTCCCGCCGGGGGCGGTAGAAATCAGTGCAATTTGGGCGCCGGGGCGAGGACATCGCTGGGGCGGGGCCACTCTAAGTTCATTTACACTGTCGGGGTGTGGTTCTGGTCGAGACCGCTGGGCAAGCCAAATCCTAGAGTAATTCCACCGCCGGAAAGCGATGGACTCGAAACCAAAACTTGTCTGCGATTCGGCGAAGAAAACAAAAAAATGTCAAATTTGGCCAAAGTTTTTTCACAATCCACTGATTTAATTACTACCCAGACATCATAGGGTGCTATAAAACCTACACTCATTATAAACCCCATGATTTAAACATCATGAACAATCTTAAATGATCAATTAAAGGTTTAAATAATCCCACGGTTTATGCTTTTTATATTTATATTTTGGATATAGATTAGCAAAATCAATCGCAGGTGAACTCGTTTCTTAACCAATTTAATCCGTTTAACTTACGTTTTCTTCGTTTTTACATATATTAAACCATAATAAATTATCAATTTAACCGATTAAACATGCAAAACAAGAATCAATTACACACACTTAAAGCCATATTCGTATATAACTACTCTGTAAATTCCAGAACTCTAATTTAAATATGATTTTATTGGACTTAATTACTTTAAATCCTATAAAAATACATTTATACATGCTTACAAACATCTAACCATCCAATTCTATAAAAAAAATTTAGCCATAGAGAATTTAATTTATAGAGAACTCAAAAACGTATGGTTAATGGAGAAATTAAAGAAAAACCATAATTAAAGACTTTAAATTTAAGGAGTTACTTTGACTAGTGCATATTTATGCAACAATTGAATATATTTCTTTTTGATTCTTCCAATTTTCCTTCACCTATTCACTGTATTTCCACAGATTTCCTCTCTTTTCCCTCTCTGACTTGGTTTAACAAAATAATACGCACTAATAAACTGACAGGAACATGGTGTCGGTTACTAAATGGCACCAACTCCCACTAAGGCCTCGTTTGGCTAATCATTTATTCCTCCTTTCTAATTTATTTTATTAACTTGCTTACAATATAGTTTAATGTCACATATTTAAATCAATTAAATAATCTCATTTAAATCAATTAAATAAAATTAAAATAATAACACATTAAATAACCTCGTCACATCATTAAAATTATCATTTATTGATCATGACAAATTATTCAATTCTCTAATTAATAATTAATTAATTAGAAATAACATTATACTTTATTTAAATAATGCATTTAATTAAATTAAACTTAAATAAATATATACTTGGAATATAAAAATTCTCCACATTAATTTAACTAATGTAAACACATATAATTAAATTAATTTACCACAAATTCATCAATTAATTATTTAATTCAATAATTCAAATTATCGAAAAATATTTATTTAATTCAATAATTAAATTATCGAAAAATATTTATTTAATTCAGTAAATATTTAAATTAAATTACACAAATCTCGTTCCTCACAAATGTCACGTGGCTCCTCCTCTTGTGACTCTACTAGGTTCTCTTGGTGTTTGACATCCTACAAGCACAACCACAAACAAGCAAACTTTTATTAGTATCCTCAATAAAAATATAAGTTCATTGCCTGGAATGAAGGTATATTTCATAACACTGCAGATTGTCTAAGACCAGTCTTCATCATGTAAAACTCTACAGGAGTTTTGTCTACTCTTATTTTCTATATAATTCCTAAGGTTATAGCCTATAAAGGACTTCTCTTTAAAGGGTTTAAAACCTAAGAGCTCTGATACCAATCCTGTGACGCCCCCAGATTCCGCGTCACCTGAGCCACGGACTTGAGTCATCACTTTCTAACACAAACATCATACTACCGAAAGTGTATAGTGGGAATAAAGGAAATGTTTACATTGATTATAAAACATAAATAATCTCGCCCCAATTCTCGAAACCAAGACTATTACAAAAACCTAACATAATACATAAGGGAAATAGTTATTTAATACATAACATCGATAATAAGTCTTAATACAACGATGATTCTATACGATAAAGCAAAACTAGTCAGTAGCTTTTGCCCTTCCCTTGTGTTCTTTCCTGTGCTCTCACCACATGCATGCACTAACTGAAAATGTTTTGAGAGAAAAGCCATTTAGGGGGAGTAATAAATTTGCCCCACAAGTATAATAGTAGTGAATAATCACAAGAATTAACTTTATAGAATCATAGGAGTTAACTGATGTTAGATAAAACTCAAGGAAATAAATAATTTCTTTTAGCACCGTTTTGAAGTGGTTTCTCCATGGACCGGAAGGATTTCTGCCGGATATCCAAGGATTTCAAAGTTTTCCCAAAGTAAGGGACAAGTCAATACGGAGTGAGCATCAAGGCACAGAACTCTACTTGGAATTACTAGAAAATTCATCCGATAATCTATGAAGCGGGGTACAATAGGTTGATTAGCCTTAATGTACCTAGCGTTTATGCATAGGCCTCTACATTTTCCATTTACGCGCGTGTCGATTCCCCAACATTTTTAGACAATTTTCCTTGCTATGAGGGGTTGTTCTTCTCAGCTTTACATGGGGAGTCCGGACCAAAATAATTTGATTGGACAACTTTACTTATCAACAATAATAGTTGGAAGACTTCTTAACATCACTTCCTTAAACAAATCAATAAGTGTCTATCTGAAGCAATTAGCTTTGACATAGCTTTCGAAACAGTTTATGGGAATAAAGAACTTTAAGGTTTAACAAACATGCATAACTAGCATCAATAATATCTTAAATGAATAACAAATTCATAATCTTTGGAATCACACAATATATAACATTGCATGAAATGACTTTTTATTGCAATACTTGAATAAAAGTATGTATACTAGCACAATAATTGCTAAATCGATAAGTAACTTGAACGGGAAAAAAGGGGGTCCCAAGGAAACTCAATAAAGCTTATTCAATAAATACTATTTGCTTGAATATAATTTTGAGTAGGGGTAAGTAAACTTGCACAATTATAACTTAAATAAGATAGAAGACTTGCTCGATGGTATAAATAAGTT